>JAJSOF020000038.1:69411020-70011020 GCA_025594305.2 Periplaneta americana | reverse complement strand
AGACGATTTAAAAATTTTTCGTACAATCAAAAGTAGTACTGACTGTCAATCACTTCAATGTGACATTAATTCAGTCGCTAAATGGTCGGAAGACAATGGTATGACAATTAACGTATCCAAAATTAATGTAATAACCTTTTCTAGAAAAACTTCTCCACTGAAATTTAATTATTATCTAAATAATATATTAATTAACAGAACGGATTGCGTAAAAGATTTGGGAATATTCTTTGACAGTAAATTGTATTTTCATAGTCACGTTGATTACATTTACAATCACGCAATCAGAATGCTAGGAATAATACGGTCAATAACTTATTCTTTTCCACGCCCGATTCTCTTTTAATGCTATACTATACATTGGTGCGATCGAAACTCGAATATGCATCTGTAGTTTGGAACTCGATTACAACTACGGACTCGGCTAAATTAGAAAATATACAAAGAAAATTTATATCCTTATGTTCATTCAGATTTTTGCCCATTAATTCCGGGTATAGTTATGAGAGAAAATGTGAATATTTTAATTGTCAAAATCTATATGCTAGACGCCATGAGCTAGATTATCTGTTCTTTTGTAAAGTCCTCAAAGGTGATATATCCTGTGACTCTTTCTTAAACAATATTACCTTACGTATTCCAACAAAAGATATGAGAGCCCACAAACTTTTCTATATCAGAAATTCGAAATTTCTTTCACCAGTCTCCAGATGCATTAAAAATGCCAACATGCATGGCTGCGAATTCGATCCCTTCAGTGTATAGACTTTGTTTGCTCTTGGCAACGATTTATCATTTATGTATTCTTTTTAGGCATTATACTCAATTAACATTCTCTCATAGTATTCTTAGTTATCCATTCATCGTCATTATTGTAATTGTAATTATATTTATGTGTAATAATTATTTTTGTTTTATGTTTTTGTTATATTTGTGCTGAACTGAAATTGGCCATTGGCTGTTGTATTGTAGCACATTAAATAAAATAAATAAATAAATAAATAAATAAATAAATAAAATTATTATTATTATTATTATTATTATTATTATTATTATTATTATTATTATTATTATTATTATTATTATATAGATCTGTAGAAGAGTGTAAGAAGAATACCATCGCTTAATTGTGATCTGCAGAGGTGCAACTGGTCTTCAGAAGCGTTGCGTCCTCCACTTCACAGCGATCGTAAGCCGCTCTCTGGAGGCAGATTGGCACGCAGCCCGCACCTGCTACACGTGTGGGTCGAAGGACTTCCCACGTGCCGAGCAGTCTGGAGGTCTTCGCCACAGACCAACAAAGTGTTAAACGAGGAGGGGCACGGACCTTGAAACAAGGTGTGTGTGTAATAAAGATAAGGGTGACAGCGAACCTCGAGGCACACAAAACTGGTGCATGGGAGCCACAGCCTTCTAAACTGTTGAACATGCGAAGACGTGTAAGAAGAATGAACAAAAATACATATATTATGAAGAACTAACGAGAAGGCACATAGAAGGAAACGAAAACACACAAAGAAAGAGAAAAGAAACGAAAATAGACATAGAAAGAAAGGACGGCAACACATACAGAAAGAAACACAAAGACTCAAAAGAGACAAGAGCATTGAGGTGTTCAGAGCTAAAGAGGATCAAGTCACAAATTTTCATAAATTGAATTTAATTCATTTTCTGATTATCTGAAGTTGGATCTTTTCCGAGCAATAATGGATCAGGTCTTAATTCCAAGCACTCGCCGGTAGGTGACACCAGTCACTTTTGGCTCAGATTATTTGTTCACGATGTTCAGAGTCATAGTAAATCAAGTCACCAAAGCGTTGAATCAGTTAACATCACAATTGTTTATATTTTATAAATCTAGAATTTGAGAATGAAGCAATAAAATTATTGCTAGTGAAATTAGATAATTCACTAGATAAAGTTAACTTTAAGTCCTATTATCTCAAAAATACGTCTCATGGACTTTATTCACTTTAGCTCTGAACGCCTCATGTATTTTTTATTTATTTTATTTGGTTATTTTACGACGCTGTATCAACATCTCGGGTTATTTAGCGTCTGAATGAAATGAAGGTGATAATGCCGGTGAATGAGTCCGAGGTCCAGCACCGAAAGTTACCCAGCTTTTGCTCGTATTGGGTTGAGGGAAAACCCCGGAAAAAACCTCAACCAGGTAACTTGCCCCGACCGGGATTCGAACCCGGGCCACCTGGTTTCGCGGCCAGACGCGCTGACCGTTACTCCACAGGTGTGGACAACGCCTCATGTACAGAAAAGACAAGACACAGAATAAAATACAAGAACACAGAATAAGCTATAATAAGAAATATAAAAACGAAAAACATACAGAATAAAGTCCAAGAACACATATTATGGAAATGAAAATGCACATCAAACAAAGGTCGTGAATACATATAGAAAAAAAAACGAAAAAACACATAAAAAAGGACGAGAACACAAATAGAAAGAAACGGAAAAACACATAGAAAAGAGTACGAGAACACTTATACAATAGAAAGAAAGATAACACACATAGAAAAAAATAGAATACATATAGAAAGAAACGAAAAACATACATAAAAAGGAGAACACATATAGAAAAAAATAGAATACATATAGAAAGAATCGAAAAACATACATAAAAAGGAGAAGATATATAGAAAAAATAGAATACATATAGAAAGAAACGAAAAACATACATAAAAAGGAGAATACATATAGAAAAAACGGAAAACAAAAAGAAAAAATGTCGAGAAGACATATAATAAGAAACGAAAAACACAGACAAAAGGACGGGAACACATATAGACTAGTAAGAAACGAAAAAACACAGAGGAGAAAGGACGAGAATATATAAGTAAGAAACGAAAAAACACAGAGAAAAAGGACGAGAACACATACTGCAAGAAACAAAAAAACACATAAAAATGAGGATGGGAACACATATAACAAGAAATGAAAAAAGGAGAAAGGAGACATATGTATAGCAAGAAACAAAAACAGGACGGGAACACATACAGTAAGAAACGAAAAACACATAGAAAAAAAGAAGAATATAACCTATATAGCAAGAAACGAAGAATCTCATAGAAAAGCGGTCGAGTAAGAAACGAAAAAACGGACAGAAAAAAGGACAACACTTATAGCAAGTAACAAAAAACACGTAGGCCTAGAAACAAGGACGACAACACATGTAGCAAGAAAAAAAATAGAAAAAGGAGGACAGGAATAAATAGCAAGAAACGAAAAAACATAACAATTATTAGGCACATAGTAAGAAACGAAAAAGTCTACGAGACGAGTGTGGAGTAACGTTAGTACGTCTGTCCGTGAAACGAGCTGACCCGGGTTCAAATCTTGGTTGGGACAAGTTCGGATTTTTCTGGGGTTTTCCCCTCAACGAATTGAAGCAGAATTGCCAGGTAACTTTCGGCGTTGGACCTCGGACTCATTTCACCATAATTTAATTCACATATCATCATCCATACAATAACCCCTGTTAAGTTCACGGTGCGGCGTGCTGTACTTGTACAAGAGCGCTGCAGCTCGGCTACCCAATCATTCACAGAATAGAAGTGGTGACCACAATAAGATTCAGACTGCACTGTAAGCCTTCGGGTCTCTTTTCCGTAGAGAGAGAGAGAGAGAGAGAGACGAAAAACGCATAGAAAAAAAGGACAACATACAACGAAAGAAACGATATTTTGGCACAGCTTGTCGGGGTATGTTGTTTCTGTGCTATAATTTTACGAAATATCCATCTTGGATCTCATCGCCAGACACTCTATTGCCCTCTAAGAGGAAGCATTCCGTTTTCACAACCAACATTAACATTTCCTCCGGAAGAAACTGTAAAGTCATTTCTGATTTGCCAGTTTTACTAAAAATTAATTTCAATAAACAAACTTGCATTAAAATATAATAGAAATGATATAGTCGCATAATTTCTAATTTGGATAGCTCACTCTTTTCCAAATGCGGCCAGGTTTCAAGTAACCAGCCTGAACTCTCAGGTGAACGCATGTTCAATTTCTGTAGTAAATTCAAGGACACAATCGTATCTAAACTGTGGCCTCAGGGAGGCCAGAATCCTCATAAAACGCCGAAGTGAGAAAGAAAGAAGTAAATCATGTGCGAAGACGTATGACTCTCATAAAAGTCTACGTGGAGGTTGTGCAAGCATCCAGATGAGACTGAACAAAGCAGATGGTGGAAACAGATATATTACTCGATAAAGTTAAGAAAATGAACTGCTGGACAGAACTGTCTACAGTAACTGTAGATGGTATGGTCGATCTACTATCTTGCAAAATACCTTCAAATAAAGTTTAAAGATTCCGTAAATTTTAATGAAGATTTCGTATTGAAATAATATGTACGAGTAGTAACAGTTTATAAGCGGAAAATCAAATGAATGTATCTAGCAATGAATGAATAGTCAAAATTATATTCTCTGAAATCAGCACTGAAACAAAGAAATGCAGCAATATTGTAAACAGTAATGGAATACACTTAAGTTCCAAATATTTCAAACGCTGTTTTATCGAATGTTAAATGTTATGTTTTATTTAACGACGCTCGCAACTGCAGAGGTTATATCAGCGTCGCCGGATGTGCCGGAATTTTGTCCCGCAGAAGTTCTTTTACATGCCAGTAAATCTACTGACATGGGCCTGTCGCATTTAAGCACACTTAAATGCCATCGACCTGGCCCGGGATCGAACCCGCAACCTTGGGCATAGAAGGCCAGCGCTATACCAATTCGCCAACGAGGTCGACTGTTTTATCGATGATCAAGCGATAACAATGGTTAAGGAGGATGACCAGCTAAGAGTGGGATGTGTTGTGTGAAGTTATAGAAAATATATCTTAAAAATATCACAAAAGAAAACAAACAAAGATTAATACCCTCAAAAGTGAAAGAGACGTAATTTCAAAATAGCAATAAAAAATAAGCGAACAATTAAAATACAGTTTGACTAAAGCATTAGTCTGTCCGTTACATGTAACAGCAATGTCACCGAAAACTCACAAAATGTGGACTTTATAAATTACCTCTGTGATGGACTTACGGTATTTGTACATTCATCATTATTTATTGTACTTATCTGATGCATGTAACCTATAAAATTAAAAAAAAAACATTGTAATAAATATATATAGATCATTTTCTTAATTAATAACAGTGTCTATCTCCAATAAATGATTTCTTAGCATCGCCACAGATATACTTGATTGTACTTGTCACTATCTCTCTCACTAGAGAGTTATTGAAATTTATATCTTCCCCGCCATCCATAAAATATTTTGATATGATACCTCTTGCACAAAAGGAGAGATCTATAACTGAAACTTGATTAATATATTTCAGTATTATTTCTATTTATCTTGGTAATAATGAACAGTTTGACTCGTAGACATTTTGTTCTTCAGCATTAACTTCCAATGATTGTACGAGATTTCGAAGAGAACGGCAGTTACCTAGACCTTCGCCCCCCCCCCCTACTACCAATAATGCACAACACAATGTCAATACGGCGGTTGCTGTCGTCTGCATTATTATTATTATTATTATTATTATTATTATTATTATTATTATTATTATTATTATTATTATTATTACTAACATCAACATTATTATTGATCTCTTTAAAATTTATGTAGACTACTGGACTGTACCCGAGTACGAGCATATGCTCATTTCGGGTATATATTTATATGTATCATTTCAAATGTAAATTGTGAATAAATTTGAATTTGAATTTTTTTTTTAATTTGAATCAAGTCATTCCACAGGTGAACTTAAAGAATTTTAAAGGAAACTAAATTTCAATATAGTTTTGCCTGCCTTATAGCCTTCTTCCTGAAGGAGAGAGATATTATATTTGAAACATCGACCTTAATATATGCTGATAACAACGGTTTCCCCATTTTGGAACACCAACCAAATTACTGCTAAACAAAATACAAGTTACTTACGTGAGAACAAGAAAATTAAATAGGAGTAATAGTAGTAATACTGATGAAGGTACTCGTGGTAGCAATAGTAGTAGTAGTCGTGGTAGTAGTAATAATAGTAGTGGTGGTAGTAGTAATGGTAGTAGTGGTGGTTGTAGTAACATTGATAGTATTGGTGATAGTAGTAGCAATAGTAGTGATGGTGGTAATACAGTAGAAGCAGCAATAGCAGTAGTAGCAACAGTAACAGTACCAATAGTAGCAGAAGCAGTAGTAGTGGTAGTAGTAGTGGCATTAGCAGTAGCAATAACAACAGAAGCAACAGTAATATCAGTGGTAGTAGTAGTGGCATTAGCAGTAGTAGCAATAACAACAGAAGCAACAGTAATATCAGTGGTAGTAGTAGTGGCATTAGCAGTAGTAGCAATAACAACAGAAGCAACAGTAATATCAGTGGTAGTAGTAGTGGCATTAGCAGTAGTAGCAGCAACAGTAATATCAGTGGTAGTAGTAGTGGCATTAGCAGTAGTAGCAATAACAACAGAAGCAACAGTAATATCAGTGGTAGTTGTAGTGGCATTAGCAGTAGTAGCAATAACAACAGAAGCAACAGTAATATCAGTGGTAGTAGTAGTGGCATTAGCAGTAGTAGCAATAACAACAGAAGCAACAGTAATATCAGTGGTAGTAGTAGTGGCATTAGCAGTAGTAGCAATAACAACAGAAGCAACAGTAATATCAGTGGTAGTAGCAGTGGCATTAGCAGTAGTAGCAATAACAACAGAAGCAACAGTAATATCAGTGGTAGTAGTAGTGGCATTAGCAGTAGTAGCAATAACAACAGAAGCAACAGTAATATCAGTGGTAGTAGTAGTGGCATTAGCAGTGTAGTAGCAATAACAACAGAAGCAACAGTAATATCAGTGGTAAAAGTAGTGGCATTTGGCAGAGCAATAACAACAGAAGCAACAGTAATATCAGTGGTAGTAGTAGTGGCATTAGCAGTAGTAGCAATAACAACAGTAATATCAGTGGTAGTTGTAGTGGCATTAGCAGTAGTAGCAATAACAACAGAAGCAACAGTAATGCACAGTAGTAGCAATAACAACAGAAGCAACAGTAATATCAGTGGTAGTAGTAGTGGCATTAGCAGTAGTAGCAATAACAACAGAAGCATAATTGGTAGTAGTAGTGGCATTAGCAGTAACAATTAATATCAGACGTTTGAGATTAGCAGTAGTAGCAATAACAGTAGCAGTAATATCAGTGGTAGTAGTAGTGGCATTAGCAGTAGTAGAATAACAACAGAAGCAACAGTGGTAGTAGTAGTGGCATTAGCAGTATGCAATAACAACAGAAGCAACAGTAATATCAGTGGTAGTAGTAGTGGCATTAGCAGTAGTAAATAACAACAGAAAGATAATATCAGTGGGGAGGCATTAGAGAACAACAGATGGGAGGTATAAGTGGTAGTAGTAAATTAGCATAGTAGCAATTTGAAGGAGTAATATCAGTGGTAGTAGTGATGGTAGCAATAATGGAAGTGGAGCTTAAAATCTTGGTAGAGGGATGGCATTAGCAGGAGAATGGAGCAAGTTACACAACGCAGAACTGCATAGGCATTAAATCAGACGTTTGGATGGGCAGTGGCATGGGCATGTATGAGTAGTATGAAATGCAACAGAATGTCAGTGGGAGACCTAAGTGATTAGCTTTGGGGAGGCAGAACATAGAAGCAACAGGATAATATTAAAATGGTAGTTGAAGGAGATGGGATATGATGGTAGGGACTGGATTAATCAACAGAAGCAAGGTAATATCAGTGGTTAGTAGTAGCATTAATGAACCCTGGGTTCTGAAATTTGTAATAGCAGTAAGTAGTAGTAGTAACAAGTAGTAGTAGTAGTAGTAGTAGTAGAAGTAGAAGTGGTAGTAACAGCAGTAGTAGTGGTGGTGGTAGTAGTAATAGTAGTAGCAATAATAGTAGTTTTAAGGACGTTTTCAACTCCACATGATAATCAGCGTAAAAATTCAAAATGGGTCAGAAATTGACGAAAATTTTGCCTAAAACTCTCTCAGGACAGGGTTCTTCTGCGAGCAGAAAACGACAGGGGACACTAATTCACTTCTCCTGGATAAGACTATGCTAAGTAACTATCCTCTTGAGTCCTGAGATATTTGTTGTTTTATTTTTAAAGTTCAGTACAATTCTACATTTCCAAAAAGTCACTGACATGAGAAAAATGCTGAAAAAATTCTGCAGGTTACAGTTAGGACACAAATGCTGTACTTCGGGTCTCTGCACGTGTCTTATATCATAGTCATGTATGAAGTATGGTATAGTATATTACAGATGGTGGACTGGATTAACAAAATTGACGATTTTTATGATAATCCTGTTTACAAAATTTGATTTTTGTTTAGACTACAGTTGACAATGAACCTCTATCATTACAATAAACAGAAATATGCAAAAATGTCAACTGTAGTTTAAATTGAGGAGTTAAATTTTGTAAAAATATATAATAAAAATCTTCAATTTTGTTAATAATTTGTAAATTAGTAAAATGTCAACTACAGTCTAAATTGAAGAGTCAAATTTGTAAAACTATAAAATAAAAATCTTCAGTTTTGCTAATAATTTGAAGTATCGAAAATGTCAACTGTATTCCAAATTGAAGAATCGAATTTTGTAAAAATATATAATAAAACCTTCAGTTTTGCTAATAATTTGTAAATATGCAAAATATCAAATGTATACCAAATTGAAGAGTTAAATTTTCTAAAAATGTACAATACAAATCTTCAATTTTGCTAATAATCTGAAATACGAAAAATGTCAACTGTAGTCTAAATTGAAGAGTTAAATTTTGTAAAATATATAATAAAATCTTCAATTTTGTTAATAATTTGTAAATTAGTAAAAATGTCAACTACAGTCTAAATTGAAGAGTCAAATTTTGTAAAAAAAAATAAAAATCTTCAGTTTTGCTAATAATTTGGAAGTATCGAAAATGTCAACTGTATTCCAAATTGAAGAATCGAATTTTGTAAAAATATATAATAAAACCTTCAGTTTTGCTAATAATTTGTAAATATGCAAAAATATCAAATGTAGACCAAATTGAAGAGTTAAATTTTCTAAAAATGTACAATACAAATCTTCAATTTTGCTAATAATTTGAAATATGAAAAATGTCAACTGTAGTCTAAATTGAAGAATTACATTTTGTAAAAATATATAATAAAAATCTTCAATTTTGTTAATAATTTGTAAATTAGTAAAAATGTCAACTACAGTCTAAATTGAAGAGTCAAATTTTGTAAAACTATAAAATAAAAATCTTCAGTTTTGCTAATAATTTGGAAGTATCGAAAATGTCAACTGTATTCCAAATTGAAGAATCGAATTTTGTAAAAATATATAATAAAAACCTTCAGTTTTGCTAATAATTTGTAAATATGCAAAAATATCAAATGTAGACCAAATTGAAGAGTTAAATTTTCTAAAAATGTACAATACAAATCTTCAATTTTGCTAATAATTTGGAAATACGAAAAAATGTCAACTGTAGTCTAAATTGAAGAATTACATTTTGTAAAAATATATAATAAAAATCTTCAATTTTGTTAATAATTTGTAAATTAGTAAAAATGTCAACTACAGTCTAAATTGAAGAGTCTAATTTTGTAAAACTATAAAATAAAAATTTTCAGTTTTGCTAATAATTTGGAAATATCCAAAATGTCAACTGTATTCCAAATTGAAGAATCGAAATTTGTAAAAATATATAATAAAAACCTTCAGTTTTGCTAATAATTTGTAAATATGCAAAAATATCAAACGTAGTCCAAATTGAAGAGTTAAATTTTCTAAAAATATACAATAGAAATCTTCAATTTTGCTAATAATCTGGAAATACGCAAAAATGTCAACTGTAGTCTAAATTGAAGAATTACATTTTGTAAAACTATAAAATAAAAATCTTCAATTTTGCTAATAATTTGTCCACGTCTGTATATTCTAGGAATCAGGAGGTTTTCGCACTTTAAGATCCATTTCCTTCAGTCTGAATCCTTGAACTATGGTAACCATAGCAACGAGACAAACTTATTCTCATACAATAAAATAATCTTCAAGAACTGAAAATATCGTAGAGATATGAAGCTCAATTCATGTAGATGGGACAATAGGGAGTAGCACAGTACACAATGCGCTGTCCTGTCACTTTACTGCCAAGTGTTCGCGGGTTCGCACGGAGGCGACGGTTAGGTGTGGCAGGCAATAAAGAGCCCACGCTGAGGCAACACCAAGCCACGGCATGTTGTCCATGAAATTCCCATGATGTCCACAACCCTCATGATGTGGCAACGCGCCTACTTCACCTTATAGGCCTACGATGTAACAAACTAGGAAACGAAACTCTGTTACGAAGAATGCAGATGTCTTCCATACGGGCTGTAGGGTCTCGGTTAATAGGAACTGCAAAATGGTTCAATTTCCAATTTTACCGTTCTTGATGAAAGCAGTATTTCAGAAAAAAAAAAAACGTAGTAATACGTTTGGTCTCGAAGTAGGACTCTTAAATAAATCTCTGATGATGCTATTAGTATGCAAGCATAGATGTAACAGAGCAGATTTATCTAGACTATTTCGTTTATATGACGTCATTCCATTTTCGACCAATGAAGTGTAATGAAATTTTGAATTCCAACCAATCACAGGCACACTTTGCGATAATTTTTGCAGCTAAATTTATCGCTATCAATTTATCGCATGGTCGTTCTTTTGTTTAGTCGTTGTCGCCAACTGTTTCCCCGTGAATTTATGATCATGAATACAATAAGATGAAACTACACGGTTAAATTTTTCTTTCAACTTTAAAGCAATGAATGCAAGATCGATATTTAATATTAATTAATATATTTACGCAGTGAAGACGACGTTCAAACGGCGCACCATGTAGACATAAAATCTTCATGCATCTTAATTGAACGTAGGACCTTTCCAACTTGATTCTTACAATACTCTTCCCAGATTGCACGCATACGCGATTGGAATATTGAACTGTGTAGATCCAGCTTTAGTTCCGTTACACACTACAGCGAGAATGCGTTTGTCGAGCTATAAAAATTCTTTCGTGTAGCACTGATTGTAATGGTCGAAATAAGACACAGCTGACATTGGTCCTGCTTCCACAGGTAACTTAACCTGTAAGTGTAGCCTATGAAATTTGTATTTTGTGAATGAAATTAAACTATTAATAGAAAGTCAGATGTTCAAATTTATGTAACATCATCGCATATCAAACCCAAAGACCTTGCATAGTAATAATAAGGTCTTTGATCAAACTGCCTTCCGTATGGCGTAATTAAATTCGTGTTTTAATTAGGCCTATCTATACAGAGATGGCTTCACTGTGTAGCAACATGTCTCGCTTTGAATAATAAGCATTGGTATGTAGCTGTCTCCACTGTTACTGTTCAATTAAATTATGATTTCAGCAGCTAATGAAAATGTATTTATGTATGTTATAATAATAAGAGAAAAGTGCAGTACATGTAATTAACATTGTTAAACCTGTATTTCGCTTTTCGCAATTGGCATTACTGAATAATATCGAACTTCTTTATTCCAGTAATCGATATTCATCTAAGAGTATTTCAACTTCACAATGTCTGAATAGGTTAAGTATTCGTTAATATAGAATTATTAATATTTTGTGATCGAATTTTATGGATATATTATTTACATTTTTATTTTATTCACGAAATAGTCCTCGCTTCGCTCGTGAATTTATCGGCAGATCTCAGATCTCTCGTGACATTACTACAGATAAGTTGAAAATTACGAGTTGTATTTGGCAGTACTATTACATTTTACGAATGGAACCAACTAATGAAACCCATAAAATAAGATAATATTTCTTAATACTTACAATAAATAACGATTTAACTTCACAAAATTGGTCACTGCACTGTGATTTTATAGCTCTCAACATTGTCTTGTGATAAATTAAACGTAATAATTAATAATGCTGGTTGTTCAATTGATGATGGTTACAAATGTCCTATTGCGAAGGAATGTGGAAGAAAATAGTACATTATGCAACGAGCCTATAATGATAGTAATTAAGACGCGAGGATGTTTATGAAACGAGCGCAAGCGAGTTTCATAATTTTCATACGAGCGTCTTAATTACCATTATAGGCAAGTTTCATATGACATTTTATGCTCGACCATATTTCTAACTTGAAATTATTCATAAGTATTCATGTTATTCTTTTGTGACTGGAGAGCGAGCTGACCTTGTGCAATCTCGTAAATTGTGAGATGTGCGCAGACGCGAAAGTCTTGATTTTTTCCGGGCAACGAATGTCGACGACCTTGATATAATCTAGAAAGTAAGATAAACGTTAAACTTGATATAAACTTGAAATTGAATTCGACATTGAAAAACGAGATGACAAATTTAATTTACTTGAATATTATTTACAATTAACGCTAATTATTATAGTAACAGAACATAACCTTCTGCGACAGTATTGGATTTCCAGCCTGCGTCACGTTTTGCTAGTTGTCTTTCGAAAATAATCGTAAACCTGAACTTCAATGAATAGGTGTACTTTAATGACATGCATTAAAGGACTGCTACCAGGTGTATAATTACTACATTTCGGCATGGTCGAGCATAAATAAATAAAACAAACAGAAGTAAAATTGAATCACTTAAAAAAATATTACTTAGATGTTGAAGAAATATCATTTTCTTTTAACCCTCCTGCTACCAAGGGGAGTAATAGGATTACACCACTGATGATTTTTCAATATTATTTTCATTTTTCTCCATACTTATTTTTTAAATTCAATGTATTCGTCTGTTATATGTCTACTAACATTTTGAAATAAGAATAACATAAATAATTAATCTACTTTAATAAGTAATTCGCGTTATTTAAGTGGGGTGATCTTGTTACCTTCCTTGATAGTCTGTGTCATGAAAATTCCAGGATATGAAATTAAATTTGTAGGTTAATTTTCTACATTTTTGAGCTTGTTCTATTCCAAATTATTTTATTTTCTGTTATTGATATAATTATTCATATTGTATGTTATAGTTATTCTATAAGCGATTTTGTTAGAAATGATTATTACTAGAGCCTTTTCCCGATATATTCATTATAGTAGTCTATAGGTGGTTGAAACAAAAAAAAACTAAATATATTTTCTTATATTTATATTTTTATTTATTTATCTTTAGAATTTTTAATGATTTTTTTAAGTATTTCATTTTATTATAAACAAATGTCTTGGTGATGTTCATAGTTGTACATATTGTATTTGAATGTTTAAATTTCAACAAATATGGCAACCGAAATTATTTACAATTATTTATAATACTGCGACTTTCACTGCTTGTAGCTTGTTTTTTACCCTGTCAAAATTATATAGCGTTGAGGAGTTTGCCTTGAAATGGAAGGCAGGCAAGTTGAACTTTACTGATAATTTTTTCTCATAGTGTCACCAATATATGATTATGTCTCGTGACCAGAATATTGTACGAAATGGAACTATAAAAATTGGAGATTTATCTTTCGAAGAGGTGGAAAAATTCAAATATCTTGGAGCAACAGTAACAAATATAAATGATACTCGGGAGGAAATTAAAAGCAGAAGAAATATGGGATATGGGTATTATTAATCGGTTGAGAAACTTTTGTCATCTAGTCTTCTGTCAAAAAATCTGAAAGTTAGAATTTATAAAACAGTTATACTACCGGTTGTTCTGTATGGTTGTGAAACTTGGACTCTTACTTTGAGAGAGGAACAGAGATTAAGGGTGTTTGAGAATAAGGTTCTTAGGAAAATATTTGGGGCTAAGAGGGATGAAGTTACAGGAGAATGGAGAAAGTTACACAACGCAGAGCTGCACGCATTGTATTCTTCACCTGACATAATTAGGAACATAAAATCCAGACGTTTGAGATGGGCAGGACATGTAGCACGTATGGGCGAATCCAGAAATGCATATAGAGTGTTAGTTGGGAGGCCGGAGGGAAAAAGATCTTTGGGGAGGCCGAGACGTAGGTGGGAGGATAATATTAAAATGGATCTGAGGGAGGTGGGATATGATGGTAGAGACTGGGTTAATGTTGCTCAGGATAGGGACCAATGGCGGGCTTATGTGAGGGCGGCAATGAACCTCCGGGTTCCTTAAAAGCCAGTAAGTAAGTAAGTGTCACCAACAACATATATGAACGTCATTAATTTTGGTACACGCTTTCAACAAAATGGAACAACCTGTATTTTCAAAATATGGATAATTATTTTACATTTTTTCATTTTATATAGGTCCATAGTCAACAATGTATGCATTATTAATATTGCAAGTGTTTAACAAAGAGTGATACCATGATTTTGATCCCTTGATAGTAGAAAGTTGCGAGAAATGAAGTTCAGTAGTAAATGTTTTAGTGTTTTTATTTCACCCATATCCAAACGGATCATCCTGTATATTATGGATGTTTCGAGTACGTATATGCTTACATTTCCAAGAGAATATGTGTATGCTAATCTGGATTGCCTCTAGAACGAGGAGAGTTAGTTTCTGGAAGCAGAAAAAAGAAAAGCGTTTTTTCAACACTCAAACAATTGACTGTAAAATATTTATTCTATATGTGCACGTTGTAGATAAGTATGTTTACAGTCTTGCATCTTTCTTATTTGTATTTTACACGCCCGAGGAAGTACTGAGGGTCATTTCCTGACGAAACCACTAAAATATCATCAGTTTATGACACGAAAGAGTGATCGAATATATTCTGTGCCGGAAATAAGGCTGAAATTGCGTGAAATAAAAAGTCTAAAACCGGAAAACTTAGAATTCCTAATAATACAGGAAGAATTAAAGAACTATCAGTTTCATATTTAAGAGGTAATCTATTATAATTTCAATAAATTCAATTTAATTGCCTTAAAGTAAAAGAAAACACCATTTATAGTTGAAATATTTAGGCCTACCTTTGTTGGACCACCAGTTCACCTTGACCTCCTCAGTCTTCTTATGGAGAAGAGTTTGTGTGATGTTGAACGGCAATTTTCTGTAAGTAAGAAGTAAGAAATTAACTGAAAAAAGTGATGTGCTGTTGCTGTGATAATTAGTTTGTACATGAACATCTCACCAAGACTGTTACATTAGCATGCATGATGGTGTTCGTTTATTTTAAAGCAATTTATTATATATTAAAAAATTCAATATTTCTGTGGCCGGGAGGAAAAAGGTCTTAAGTCAATTTTTTGTGAAAATGAGATATTTATATATTCTGAAAGCGGAAACAATTCTCTACAATCTCGTAAAACGGCTAAAGTCAAATAAGACTCCTGACTGGATTTATAGAGCGTTACCAAATGTCCTAAGTACTTCTTGAATCTAGCACACACAGGATAAAAGGCTTAAGAATATTTAATACTTTATTCCTTACAAACCATCACATGTTTACTTTCCATGCTTCCCTATTAAAAAGGTCTAACTTGTATTTTATCCATTTTATCACATACTGATGCCCTTTCCTTTTAAAACTTTAAGCACCAGGGTAAACAGTCCTATAATTGTTTAAGACCTATTTTGCAGTCCTAATAATTTACATTTCTCATTTATTTTGACATGAAAAAGGTCTTATGTTTACATAGTCCCTTCTACTCAGTTTTGGTTCTAGTCTTAAAAGGGCTTAAGTGCGGCTATTTTTGGAAATAATCAAGAAAATTGTTAAATGAGCAACACTATCTATTTTAGAAGAAATATAAACAAATAACATCCATTGAAAACATCTTAATTAAAAAAACTCTATAATTGACATCAATTTCAATCTTTCTACTGCTCTCCTGAAAAGTATAAAATTTTTACTTAAGATCTTTTTCCTCACGGACACAGATTTTTTTATCAATATTGATTCATTATAAGCCACATCTGTGAGTGAGTGAGTGAGTGAGTGAGTGAGTGAGTGAGTGAGTGAGTGAGTGAGTGAGTGAGTGAGTGAGTGAGTGAGAGGAGAAACATTAAAATCTACACGAAAATGCGTCCTTGCAAGGAGATCGCGGCTGAGAAAAACTGAATATGTGAGCTCCAAGCCTGTTGGTCACTTATCTCACTCCGAGTTTCGCTATTCCAGTGAAGACATTCTAGAAAATTTTAAAGGGAAAGCCGAAAATGGACGTAACCTGACAGCTATGACATAAAAGAGGTGGAGAAGTGAGGAGCATGACAGAATCGGGAGAAAAAACGCCGGAATATGTAAGCCTGCGAATTGAAAACTACCGCGTCCTTTGGTAGTGCGAATGGAAGTCTAGTAATATGCGATAGCAAGGCAACATTCCTATTTCGAAGATAGCGGGTTTGTTATTTTAGTACTGATGTGGAAATTTTATTTCTCAAAATTTGTGAAGTGAAAGATAAGACTAAAAACTTTTCACAAGCCAATAGCATTGCAGTACTGCTAAACACTAAACTGTGTAAATTAACAATTCGCTACAGAAACCAGACAGAGCATTTTGTTGAGAAATTAGCCAGCAGACCATCTACAGACAATGAAGTTGAGTTTTCTAAGGATCTTTGTGAGATGATGGTTTCATCGAACATTCCTTTACATAAAGAATAGTTATTTATGGTACTTGTGAGCTAAGTGCATCTTTATAGTGGAAAAATTTAAGCACGAGGCGTCAGCCTCGTGCTTAAATTTTTCCACTCGTGCAATAAAGATCACGCTCACAAGTACCATACGTAATTTTATCCATGACCATAACGAAAAATTCTGTTTTATAAAAGGAAATATGTTGAAAATAAGTCCTCATGTAATCACATATCATGGTATGGATTTTAGAATCAATACGTATACTTGGTAGGTCATGATGTAGGAGGCCATGATTAGTAAAGAATGGTATCTAAGGCGTTGGATAAATAACAAAATTATAATTAATTATATAATTTTAATATATACTTTTTCATTTTGAACGTGTATTTTCGTCTTTTTGAAGTTTCAGGGATTATTTAGAAGTGTTCACGGGACTAATGTGATTAAAATAATTTCACATTTTACTTCTGTAAACTTAAGAGGAATATTAAAACTTAATTACTCATCGTGTCTGTAAGCTCAGTTGGCTAACGCGTGTTGTTTTAAAATCCTATAACTTCGCATCCCAAAAGGTAAATTATTACAAAATTTTAAAAAGATGCATATTAGATATGGATGTAATGTAGAAATTACGACGTAGCAGATAGAGAAAAGAGAAGGAGATTGAGTGTATGTATATTTAAGAAATGGTAATAAAGAAGTAGAGGTAGTGACATCTAGTAACTAATATATTAACTTCTTGAGTAATAGTTGAATGGAAAAGTATGCGTGTGTGCCCGGGTACTAGGAAAATACTAATGAACTGTGAGATAAAGTTCAAACTGTTGAAGTCTTTATCTCACTAGTGAAATAAAGTAATGTTGAATAAAAGCCTACTTTACAAACGCAAAAGTATTTAGTAAAGGCATGTTTTTCGTTATGGTCATGGATAAAATATCTATACTTTCCTAAAATTCTTATAATCATACAGATTAAGAGATTCAATATTACAAAAAAATTGTTCAATGGTGAATAAAAACGTTTTATAATAATTTTTGGAAAATATTAAATTTTTTCGCGTCATATTTCCAAGTTTTATGTCATATTTTGGCATTTTTGGGCATAAATCTTTCACATTTCTAGATTTTTTTAGTCATAGAAATCCACGCCCAAAATGATGGCACTCATGGTGATAGAGATTGTATTATAGGCAGTTTCTAGCACAACTATTCACTGATGTATACGTTACAGTATTTCTGGTTCAAAATCGACATTTCGCAACCAGCCCGGTCCCCAGTCCTAACACCATTAGACTTCTTTCTCTGGGGCTTAATGAAGGCGAAAGTGTACCAAACGGAGATAACAAGCAGGAAAGAGCTCGTTGCAAAGATTAACAGGGTGCAATGGAGATACACCAGCACGGATTGGATAATGTGCAGCGAGAGGTCAGACATCCTGCTGAAGGATGTGTTCGTGCGAGAAGGGGACATTTTGAGCATCTGCTGTAGACAACTGACAATTAGCCTACCTTCTCTCAAACAGACAGGTCCATTAGGTGTGGAATCAAATGAGGGTAGATACGGTACCTGATATTCGTGTAACTCGGAAACGGGGATGAATATTGAAAAAGTGTATCAGGATTTTTTGTTGCTAAGGAGGTCCTGAATCACCTTCTTAAGGATTGACCTGACCTTTTGATACACCCTGTATACAAAATTAGGTATACTAAAAAAATTTCTACATTACAACAGACCAGTTAAAAATTTAGAATGATTTTTCAAGGATTTTAGTTACAAAGCGCCAAATGATAACTACTGCTGGATATTTAGATTGTTTAGAATACTTTTTTGGTGTTGGTGAATTTGTTTATGGCAGTTCAAATTTGGAAATTAAGTGCGATATTTTGCATGGTACCCAGAGTGTCAGCGACCATGTTAAACGGAGCAATGTGCACATATTACACAGAACCTGTCCTATACCTGCTAAATCACGGGGGCGAAGGACAAAGACTCCATAGTCCTCACGAATCCTCAACGACGATAAAAAACTGGCTTTAAATTAGAAGTATGCTTTTATATTTTATGCTGCCAGTCGGTTCACGTGGAACTGAACGTAAAGCAATGTCAGTAACAATGAATGGAGCGATCAGGATATGCACGACTGTCTTCTGCTCTTATTCATGTATGTGAGATGTCGCATATTTATTTATTTGTACGAAGCACACTTACTTACTTACTTACTTACTTACTTACTGGCTTTTACTTTGCCGCCCTACTTTGGTCCCTTCCTGACTTAATCTTACTTACTTACTTACTGGCTTTTAAGGAACCCTCTTCCCATCTACGTCTCGGCCTCCCTAAAGATCTTTTCCCCTCTGGCCTCCCAACTAACACTCTATATGCATTTCTGGATTCGCCCATACGTGCTACATGCCCTGCCCATCTCAAACGTCTGGATCTAATGTTCCTAATAAAATTATGTCAGGTGAAGAATACAATGCGTGCAGTTCTGTGTTGTGTAACTTTCTCCATTCTCCTGTAACTTCATCCCTCTTAGCTCCAAATATTTTCCTAAGAACCTTATTCTCAAACACCCTTAATCTATGTTCCTCTCTCAAAGTGAGAGTCCAAGTTTCACAACCATACAGAAGAACCGGTAATATAACTGTTTTATAAATTCTAACTTCCAAATTTTTTAACAGCAGACTGGATGATAAAAGTTTCCCAACCGAATAATAACAGGCATTTCCCATATTTCTTCTGATTTTAATTTCCTCCCGAGTATCATTTATATTTGTTACTGTTGCTCCCAGGTATTTGAACTTCTCCACCTCTTCAAAAGATAAATTTCCAATTTTTATATTTCCATTTCGTATAATATTCTCGTCACGAGACATAATCATATACTTTGTCTTTTCGGGATTTACTTCCAAACCTATCTCTTTACTTGCTTCAAGTAAAATTCCCGTGTTTTCCTAATCGTTTGTGGATTTTCTCCTAACATATTCACGTCATCCGCATAGACAAGCAGCTGATGTAACCCGTTGAATTCCAAACCCTCTCTGTTATCCTGGACTTACCTAATGGCACACTCTAGAGCAAAGTTAAAAAGTAAAGATGATAGTGCATCTCCTTGCTTTAGCCCACAGTGAATTGGAAACGCATCTGACAGAAACTGACCTATACGAACTCTGCTATACGTTTCACTGAGACACATTTTAATTAATCGAACTAGTTTCTTGGGAATACCAAATTCAATAAGAATATTATATAAAACTTCTCTCTTAACCGAGTCATATGCCTTTTTGAAATCTATGAATAACTGATGCACTGTACCCTTATACTCCCATTTTTTCTCCATTATCTGTCGAATACAAAATATCTGGTCAATAGTTGATCTATTACGCCTAAACCACACTGATGATCCCCAATAATTTCATCTACATATGGAGTTAATCTTCCCAAAAGAATATTCGACAAAATTTTGTAATTGTCTCTAATAAACAAAACTTGTGACAATACCGTAAGTATAAAAGTGAACCTGCCTCGTTCCCATGATGAGGCGAGAAAGAAAGAAAGAAAGAATGTTGCTCGTTAACTTGGACAACTTTTCGGCACTTCAAAACGAAGGAAATAAATTGATAAAAGACAGGTTTGAAAAGGAACATAAAGCGTTTGTTCTCTTCTCCATTTAACTTTATTTCGCAAACCGTATGTTTATGAATCAACCATTTCCTCGTTAGTAAAAGTAATCACATAACACTATACTGCAAGGACTCGTAGAATCCCTATAGTTGCGTGGAACCTGTAAGTGGTTGGTCGTTGTGAGATTTTTAAGTTGGTTATTTAACGATGCTGTATCAACTACTGGTTATTGAGCGTCAATGGAGTGAGATCGTATCGTGTAGATTGGGCCGATGATTCGCCTTACGGTTGGGGAAACTCTCGGAAAAAACACAACCAGGTAAGCTCAAGCGGGAATCGAACCCACTCCCAAGTGAAAGTTCGGATCAGTAGGCAAGCGCCTCTGCCGTCTGAGCTACGCCGATGGCTTGTGTGATTTCAAATAATCGCAGGTCACCGCTTCATGAGAACCATAATCGTAAAATAAAGAACTTGATCTTTTAATGAATACAAATGCAGCATTCGCTGATCAACCACTAGTATCATCTTGAATGTAATACATATACGATTATATTCAAACTTAATATATTTTTACATTAACGAAATGTTGCCGATAGTATTAGTTTCAAGAGACTCTGTATAATATTGATTACAATGATTCAATTACACATTCGTGTTGGTATTTATATAGGGTTGAACTGTGAGTAATGTCATTAATTTCAGAGGATTATTCTTTGAGATATTTCAAACGAAAAAGCTTAATAAATTTTTGCTCATTTTTACTTTCTTTTGAAGATAAAAATTGTTTTATGTGAAACATTTCATAGTGTGTTTTGGGAATTCCCAATACGCTCAATCAATTTAAATGAGCAGTGTATTATGATAACACATTATTTTGAAAGAATTTTAGTTTTTTCTTTTCTCTTGCACAAGCGCTATTGAATGAAGGCTGGGTCGAATCTTTATTAGGAAAGAACTTCTCTCATGAAATTTCGGCCAGTGTACAGCACCGGTGACCACTCAGGATCGTAATGAATTTAGGGAGCTACAATGAGTAGCGAAATCCGGTTTCGTAAGCCAGCTCGGGGTTCGGGGCAGAAGAAGATATCAGATGATAGACGACATTAAGATAATTATATGGATCATATGAGGAGACAAAGAGGAAGACAGGAAATAGGAAAAACTGGAGAATGCTGGGTTTGCAGTGAAAGGGCTGTCCTTGGGGAGAACACTATGAGTGAATTAATGAATTAATTAATCATAAAACGTAATATAGATTTTCTATTAATTTCAGTGTACTATCGTCTCTTTCAATCTGCAAGATCATATCACTTCCGCTTTGTATATATTTGTATTCTGATGGTGTGGTAAAAAAGATCTGATGGCCTCAACTCCATCAGTTTAAACAAGCATATAAATAAATATATAGATAAATAAATTGATTACATAAATAATTAATTAATTAATTAAATAATTAATAAATAATTAATTAAATAAATATAAAATAAATAAATAATTAAATAAACAATTAAATAAATAATTAAATAAAGCAATAAATAAATAAGTAAAGAAACAAACAAAACAAACAAACAAACAAAAAAAACAAACAAACAAATAAATAAATAAGTAAATAAATAATTAAATAAATAAATAAAATATTTTCCTACATATACTTCAGTATGAAGTTCAGCATAAAAAATAAACAGAAATCTACCTTGCTTGCAAAAATTATAACAGCTGAAAATAATCCATACACTATAAAGGGCATTTTATTGTTAAATGTTAAATTGTTAACAGAACTGATTTATTTCACTCTAGTTAGCTTAGTTTTTGTGAATACTCTGTGTGGTGAAATTAAAAAAAGGCCTACTGGTTAAACTTCTAAGGGTGAGTCATATGTGTCAAGTCATGAAGAACATTGTGTGGTTGGAATGTACCCCGTTCCGCTTACATAATTCTTGAAAATTTTCCTGCTGCAAGGGGTTTTACCTTCAGCTTAAAAAGTACGTCGTCCCGACCCACGTTAAGAGAGTTACACCCTGTGCTCGTGTAACATAAAGATCAGAATGAGGACTGAAGGCGAGAGGTAGAAAAACTTCGAAAACGATTCTACAACCAGCTAGCTATACTTGGGAGAGTTCATTACAAGTGAAGGGGGAACTAATTGTCCATTTCATGACGTGCGGTCCAGGTCGCCCGCTTTGTGCTCTTCTCGGAAGGGTGTCTGCTTCCATTCGTAATTATTGGTGCCTCAAAAAAGGAAGAAAAAGTAGCAGAGTTAGAAAGATCAACAGCAGATCCCGAGGAGTGAGCAAGATTTCAGATCTCTCCTGTAATTTATGTTTCCTGTATTCTTTAATAGACGAAAGGTGTGAAAATAATAAGAATTGTGAATTAACTCACGTACTACGTCTTGAGTGGAAGTATTTAAACTCGTTTTATATGAACACAATTTGAAAAAATCATAACAATTATGAATAGAGTAAATTATTTGTAAAACATATTAGCCAACTTACTTAGAGCAGTATTTATTTTTATCTTCCAAACAATAATAATTGTCAATGTTATATTATTAACTGTGCAAAAAAGAAATTGCTGGTAAAACTTAGTTTTGGATTTAATTTGCATAATCATTCATTGTTTTCTGCCCAAGGGCAGGTGTTTCACTGCAAAATACGCACGTTCACCTTCTTTAATTTTCTTCCTATAACCATGGTCAAGGTTTGCATTTATCTTCATCCCATACTGCTCACAGCTGTCATTTAGCTCCAGTAGTATATCCTTATTTTCGTTTCCTCTTCTGCTAACAACGCCATATCATCAGCAAATCCGCACTTTATTATTCCTCCTACTATCACTCCTTCCACCTTCTGAAAACAGTTTTTCACTAAATCCTCTAAGTAGATGTTGGTTAAGTGATAAAGAACATCTTTGTCGTACTCTTCTCCTTATTTGACTTCTCTCAGACATTTTTTCTCCTATCCTGACTTTGACTCGTTTCATATTAAAGATTATTGAAAAATCTCCTCTCTTTCCAATCTGCACCAATTCTCTTCAGGATCCCCATAAGTTTATTCCAATCCACTCTGTCAAATGCCTTTTCTAAGTTCACAAATAGTATTTATTATTTATTCTTCTCTCTCCCCCTCTCTTTCATTTCAAAACTCCCCAGTCTAAATAACTAACTATTTAAATCGAATTAAACTTAAACGAAAAAACACCGCAATTTAGAAATTGAGGGGGAAGTCTGAAACCAGGCTTAATTACATTTCAGATTTCACCCCATCCCCAGCATCCCCACTTTGAAATTTCAAATGGCACCCCTATATTTTTATACTTAGATATGAAAAAAAAATCAATTGTTTATACACCTCATTCATTTGTTTTCTCATCTTTTGTTTTCTTATTAAAATAAAATAAGTCCGAGAGTTTAAAAAAATGCAAAGAAACCAATATAAAAATAAATACGTATTTTTTCTTAGAATTCTGGCACTTCATCTTTGCGCAGTCACTTATTCCTGTCTTTCATACTCTTTCTCTCACAATAACGGTTTCAGAACGAACAACATTAGTAGGCCTATATAAAAAATAAATTAGGATAATAGTAAAAGTATAGTATTTCTTGGTGTCACGAGATGTGACTGTCTCAAAAGATATTGTCCTCACATTCCTGAGGAGGATGTTGACATCTGTATTCTAGTGGACATCGTGACACAAGACAGTGACAAATATGCTTAAAGCCGGAAGAAAGGAAGACAGACTCTGATTCCATATTCGTTATGCATCTTGAAGAAGATATTTCGTTCAGCGTGCATGCATTCTATTTGCGATAAAATCATAAAGTAAAGTAGACATAGCGAATGTTTTAATTGCAGATAAAATAGAGTTTTGAGTGCAAATTGACATCTTTCGCTTCCATCTTACTTTTTTCCTCATTCTCCTGCTCACCAAGAAGAACCTAACTTTTCTGTTCCGGTAGTCATGTTTTACTGGTCTTTCTAGAAATATTGTTAAATTTCTCTATAGTTACAGACTCATTTTGAAAGCCTGTTGCCTGTCACTGTAAAATTTCTGTCCTCCCATATTTATATTCCTTTACTTCATCTTCTATATTGCAGGCCTACATTCCATCTCTGATAACTTATTCTACACAGCTTCACTATTCCCTAAAATGTTGTTCGCTTTTCAGATATCCCTAAATTGACAAACTTCCAATGACATTCGAGAGGAAATTAAACTCAAAATAAATGAATCAGGGATTGCAGAAACAGCACATGTTACTATTTGTGGCGAAATGAGTTTATCCGAGTTTCATGGACTGTTGATATAGGGCTATCATTCTATGCAGAAACCACATATGTCAGTATACCCGTCTCACATTTGGAGACTTGTGAAATCCTGGAAGTGCACAGAAACAACTCATGTCAAAGACATGTGTCGACACATTAGTTCCGATTCCAGACGGCAGACATCTACGACACAAGGATACAAAAATTTATTCCACTGAATGATAAGTGTCTCAATTCTGGTGGTGAATACATTGAAAAATAACTCAACAATTGCTATATCTGTTCCAATAAAACTTTCCGTGAAATGTTGTTCTCTTTCTGTAAACGACCCCAGGGAAAATTATTTTTACGGCCTCTGTAATTGCGCTCAAGTGGCCAAAATTTGTGTAACCACTTCTTTTGGCATTATTAAAATGATGGAAGAAAAAAGATTAATTTTTTATCTGCCCCCATGAAAATGTTTGCTTGTAAGTACAAAGACAAAGACAAAATCGTGCCAATTCAAAGAGTGAAGCTTGACGATATACGCAAACTAATGCGTTGCATACCACATGAATATCAAGAATTTTACAATAATATTCTCCAGTGGCCTAATGTGGAAAAATAAGTTCATTTATATGCTGAACTTATGTATTAAGTGCACAGTAGGCCTATGCATATATGAGGAGCATCGTTTCAAAACGTATTATGTGCCCCTTACAATCTTTTTACATGAACGACGAAAAGCTGGATTACTCGTAAACCGAATAAGTTTTCAAAACACTACACAAAACCATTTTTAAGTACTTGTTTCACAGTTTACAAATATGACGACTTGGAACCATCAGACTTCACAGCATGAAAGATAAATAAATAGAAAGTAACAAATTTCATTTCTTCCACTTGGGGACTTAATACGTTTTGAAACGATGCTCCTCATATTATATCCCTAATTAGACAAATAAAATTTAGTTGAACTGAAATTATTATACTACAATTTTGATTCCTTGCAGATACAGCACATGTCAAGCTAATATATTATATTGATTTATTTCGTTAACAATTCATTATATTTCAATAAATTTGATATAAAACGACACATCTATTAGGCTTCTGTCTCAAGAAGCCAGTACTATAACCATTGATGTGGTCTACCACCAGTAATAACGTTTTTTTGTATCTACTGAAAAATTTAGTTTTCATGACATGTGCTGTATCTGCAATCCCCGATTCAAATATAGGAAAGCCTGCTATTATTCGGTGGAGAAGCTTTTGTCATCAAGTCTGTTTTCAAAACAAAACTGAAAGTTAGAATTCAAAAAACAGTTATACTTATTACTGGTCGTTCTGTATGGTTGTGAAACTTGGACTTTCACTTAGAGAGGAACAGAGGTTAAGGGTGTTCGAGAATAAAGTACTTAAGAAAATAATTGAGGCTAAGAGGGATGAAGTCACAGGAGAATGGAGAAAGTTACACAACGCAGAACTGCATGTATTGTATTCACCTGACATAGGAACATTAAATCCAGACGTTTGAGATGGGCAGGGCATGTAGCACGTGTGGGTGTATCCAGAAATGCATATAGAGTGTTAGTAGGGAGACCTGAGGGAAAATGACCTTTAAGGAGGCCGAGACGTAGATGAGAGGATAATATTAATATTAAAATGAATTTGAGAGATATGGTGGGATATGATGGTAGGAACTGGATTTATCTTGCTGAGGATAGGGACCTATGACGGGCTTATGTGAGGGCGGCAATGAACTCCGAATTCTCTAAAAGCCATTTGTAAGTAACTATGGGTGCTATTCATAGACATTTCGCTAGCCCGCGCTGCGAGCGTGCTAAACTAGCCCCGGCTATCGAGTGGTTACTTGTTACTTACAAATGGCTTTTAAGGAACCCGAAGGTTCATTGCCGCCCTCACATAAGCCCGCCATCGGTCCCTATCCTGTGCAAGATTAATCCAGTCTCTATCATCATATCTCACCTCCCTCAAATCCATTTTAATATTATCCTCCCATCTACGTCTCGGCCTCCCTAAAGGTCTTTTTCCCTCCGGTCTCCCAACTAACACTCTATATGCATTTCTGGATTCGCCCATACGTGCTACATGCCCTGCCCATCTCAAATGTCTGGATTTAATGTTCCTAATTATGTCAGGTGAAGAATACAATGCATGCAGTTCTGCGTTGTGTAACTTTCTCCATTCTCCTGTAACTTCATCCCGCTTAGCCCCAAATATTTTCCTAAGCACCTTATTCTCAAACACCCTTAACCTATGTTCCTCTCTCAGAGTGAGAGTCCAAGTTTCACAACCATACAGAATAACCGGTAATATAACTGTTTTATAAATTCGAACTTTCAGATTTTTTGACAGGAGACTAGATGACAAAAGCTTCTCAAGCGAATAATAGAACGCATTTCCCATATTTATTCTGCGTTTAATTTCCTCCCGAGTGTCATTTATATTTGTTACTGTTGCTCCAAGATATTTGAATTTTTCCACCCCTTCGAAGGATAAATCTCCAATTTTTATATTTACATTTCGTACAATATTCTGGTCACGAGACATAATCATATACTTTGTCTTTTCGGGATTTACTTACTTGTACAGGATTCATATATCATATCGCTAACACTGGTTTATGAATACGAAAAAAAGTTAGTTCGCTGATCATCCACCTGAAGCCCGCGCTAAGAATGTCTATGAATACGAGCCTTAGTCTCCGCAAAACCTCTACTAACCTTATCCTATGATGGGAAAGTACTTGTCATTTGCAGACACAGTTTACTTTTCTTGATAAGGTGGGCTCAACCCTCGAAACTTCATAATATACCCCTAATAACAAATAGAATGAGAGACACACGACCCTTTAGGTAAGAGTAAGTGTTGGTAATTTCGAGATGCACAGAGAACGAACTAGATAGATTAAGGACCAGGGCGGGCGGTTTCTCTGTTCTTCACCTGAGTGACGTCACGCCCAGGTTGGAGGGGAGGCCGTGGTCGACGGCCGTGGAGCCTGCCGCTGTACCCAGTCGCTTGCAGGAGGCCGTGGAGTGTGGCGTTATTGTGTGGTGTCAGTGTGTGTTGTGCTTCAGTTCTGTTCCCTGTACACACCTGGATATCCACACCCGCTCGCCAACTCTGTGTATACACGGGTATGTATTACAACCATCATTTACTTTCATTACAGCACTAGACATATGTTTTAATAGCTGCGTTGGACAGTCGGAACACAGCACTATACAAGGGACACACAGCTAATCACTATCGAGTAAGATTAAACTTCCACCTTCTTCGCTGAATTAACAATCCTGAGGTTCGGAAGTGGAGATTCTGTGAGGGTCATGAATTGTTTGAGACGATAATATCTTTGTAAAACTGTACCTCTTGATGACCTTTTTTTTTCTTTTATTTCTCTTTCAAAAACTGACCATATGTAATGGTTTTTTTAGTAGGTTATTTTACGACGCTTTATCAATATCTTAGGTCATTTAGCGTCTGAATGAGATGAAGGTGATAATGTCGGTGAAATGAGTCCGGGGTCCAACACCGAAAGTTACCCAGCATTTGCTCATATTGGGTTGAGGGAAAACCCCGGTGAAAACCTCAACCAGGTAACTTGCCCCGACCGGGAATCGAACCCGGTCCACCTGGTTCCGCGCCCAGACGCGCTAGCCTTTACTCCACAGACGTGGACTAATGGTTTTTCCAGAAACAAAAGTTACAGGAAAAATGGCGGGACAGACAGTTCAAAGTTCTACAATCAATTGAAACACAAAAATTACCAAATTTAAAAAATTTCTGGGAAAAAAAAAAACAGAGATCGAGAAAGAGCCAGAGATCGATGGAAGATTATCGTTACAGATCACATGGTCTGAAACGAAAAAGTTCGTGATGATGATGATGATGATGATGATGATGATGATGATGATGATGAAGATGGTTTAAAAAAAGCAAAATAAAAATAAGTTACTTTTCACAAACGTAGCACAAAAGTTCTAATTCATTTTTTTTTTCAATTTTCGCACCATAAACGTATATATATATTTTTTATTTTAGTTGGTTATTTTACGACGCTTTATCAACATCTTAGGTCATTTAGCGTCTGAATGAGTTGAAGGTGATAATGTCGGTGAAATGAGTCCGGGGTCCAACACTGAAAGTTACCCAGCATTTTCTCATATTGGGTTGAGGGAAAACCCCGGGATAAACCTCAATCAGGTAATTTGCCCCGACCGGGAATCGAACCCGGACCACCTGGTTTCGTGGCCAGAAGCGCTAGCCGTTACTCCACAGACGTGGACTAATGGTTTTTCCAGAAACAAAAGTTACAGGAAAAATGGCGGGACAGACAGTTCAAAGTTCTACAATCAATTGAAACACAAAAATTACCAAATTTAAAAAATTTCTGGGGGAAAAAAAACAGAGATCGAGAAAGAGCCAGAGATCGATGGAAGATTATCGTTACAGATCACATGGTCTGAAACGAAGAAGTTTGTGATGATGATGATGATGATGATGATGATGATGATGATGATGATGATGATGATGATGATGATGATGATGATGATGATGATGATGATGATTAAAAAGTAAACTAAAAATAACTTACTTTTCACAAACATAGCACGAAAGTTATAATTCATTTTTTTTTTTTTTTTTTCAATTTTCGCACCATAAACGTATATGCAAGGCATATAAAAACCTGTGATTTTCTACAGCATGCGGCGCTGAAGATTTTCTTGACGAAAAAAAGTGGGAAAATGGTCTAATTTTCAGAGAGAAGGAAGTTTTGAATATGAAGAATTCATTTAGTACGTCAGTTGACTTAAAAATACAGAGTGGACCGTAAGTAATGTCATTAATATCACGGGTTAATCTTTGAGATATTTCAAACCAAAAAATTTAATACAATCTTGCTCGTTTTTGCTTTCTTTTCGAGATAAAAGTTCTCTTATATAAACATTTCATAGCGTGTTTTAGGAAAGTCATTGAGTTAATTCCGAAGACGCTCAGTCAATTTAAGACAGCAGTGTGTTACGATAACAAACGATTTAAAGAATTTTAGTTGATTTTTTTTTTCAAATGTACACAAATTTGATCCGAACAAATGTAGATTTTCTTTCTGCAAAGGAATTTTACAATGTTACATATGTTCAGATGAAATCTCTGATCATTTAAAAGACAAAACTAAAATTCTTTCAATCATTTATTATTATAATAACACTGACCTCTTAAATCGACTGAATATATTGGAATTCAATCAATGGCTTTCCCAAAACACGCTATGAAATGTTTCATGTAAAAAACCTTTTGTGCGAGATCGTGCGTATTTTGCTTGGTTTCCGCACAAAACCAATCCCGGAAAGTCTAAAATTCCACATTCAGTGTTCCCAACCGAACACACATAACAATTTCCCTCTTCTTACCGCTTAAGTGACATATTGATTTTACTGCTTTAGGCTTTTAACATATTATTTTAGAGACATTCAATATAGTAATAATTATAAATTGGAAACTTACCACTGCAATTTCACCTAAATTGCACTGTTAATTATTGTTTTTAAATATTTGCAAAAATTAAGTAAACTCTACAACTCCACTAAAGTTACTGCTTTCGTGATGCAAGTAACATTAAGGAAACCGTGAAAAAATCAACAAGATTCCAGACTCATCATAGACTGGGAAAAAAAAAGATAGACGTATATCACGGCCTGCTGGAGTATAGTAAACACAGAAAACACTTTAAAGCAACAATTTTGAAGATAGATATTTTTTTGTTTTGCAAATTTGCCGTCATTGAACAGAAACCAAGATGGAGATTTCATTGGAACTAATTAGAAATTCCTCTTTCAGGTATGTAATAAACTATCTTCGCACAAAATAATGTACGATACACGAGCGGTATGATTTCTTTCAATTCTCGGAAATTAAAAAAACCCAACTACGTTTCGCTTTTTCAAACTTTTCCTCGAACATGAAAACTTCAACATACAGCTCTTGTAACGAATATTACTATTATCCCGAAGAGGAAGCAAAAGCGAGCAAAGTTATATATACATGTATAACAATTTTTATACTTCTTGATTACATAACACTATATTTCATTTTGAAAAACGTATTATTTAACACGTGAAAGATATATAATACGTTTTCCAAAGTGATAAGTTCTGATGATGGCCAATAGCAGGCCGAAACATGTTAACAAAGTAACATAAAATTTAACACGTGAAAGATATAATAATACGTTTTCCAAAATAAACATTTTTGTTTGAAATATATCAAAGAATAACTTCCTGAAATTAATGACATTACTGTATGTTAGGAAATATGCAAAAGTAACTAAGTCTCAAAGTGATTATTAAACACATCAAATAAAGAGGAAGAACACATCAACATGAACAAGAATATCGAAAAAAAATTTTTGGTAATCCAATAGAAAACGTTCGTTATGGCGAACATTATCGAGGACCACTGACAGGTTAGATTTGATTTGTTCAGGATTTTGGTATATCTACCAAAAACGTAGGCCAATATTCAAGGCATACCAAAAGCCTGAACAAACCAAACCTAACCTGTCACTGATTCTCGTTGATGTAATTGATATCCGGCCAAGTTACGAAATCTTTCCACGCCGACCAAATGATATTTCGGGAATGATGAGCGAGACTCGAAGCGCACGAGAGTTACGAGACGAGACTCGAAAGACAAATGCAACGAACACAGCGAGCGAGAGCGGCAGTTAGTTTTGTTCATCTCTAGTTTACATATCCTTGGGCCCTACTTTGATGACATTTTATATGCTTAATGTCTAAAATTTGCTTTTCGATCTATGAGAAAATAACTGCGTAAATATTGTATTATTATTATTATTATTATTATTATTATTATTATTATTATTACTATCATTATTATTATTATTATTATTATTATTATTATTATTATTATTATTATAATTACAATTTTCAAAACTTACATTCCGCGATTTGTACGAAATTGCTATTTGATAAATTATTCCTAATATATATATTTTTATATATTTAGTAATTGAAGAGTCCACTGCAAGAATGATGGATGTTATTTGGAATACATTTTGCAGGAGAAGCAATTGAAAGTTTGAAATGCTTAGCGCTCAAAGCTTAACTGTGATTTTCCGATCATTACCGGATAATGACTATCAGTGTTAATGCCATATAACTCTCTATGTACATTCTATATGTCTTAAGCTATGCATTGACAGTCTTTGTTAATTTTCGACAAGAAAGTGACATCCAACATTCTTGCAGTAGACTCTTCAATTCCTTTTTACCTTAAAGGTAACATTTGTATTAACAAATCCTAGATCAGTAAGAATATCTGCCCTGGAAGAGGAAGAAAAAAATTTTTTCGTATATATATATATATATATATATATATATATATATATATATATATATATATGTATGTTAAATATTGATCTACAGTTTCGTGATTTTACTAAGAAAAAAGGACCATGCGAAATTTCAATTAACTAAAGAAATCGTGGAGGGTAATTGTGATTTAAACAGTTTTGAAAAAAAGGAGTGATATTTCCTTAAATTTCGAGGTCGCCCGTATACAAAGCATAACTGATTGATGCCAATAATTAAGATAATATCTTAAGTACAATATTAAATTTAGTAGCTTCAAATTTTACATTGGAAAATGCAGATAAATTAAATACTTAATGCAGATAATGACTGACAATGGTTTTTATATATCTGTAGGGAACGCATGATAGTGACAAATAGTTTTTTTTTTTTTAAATTCGTGGATAGAGATGGGAAAAGTTGTTATTTTCTCGCAACTGTTCAGTTCCATGAAAATACTAGGTTCCAAATAACAGTTCCAAAATAACAGTACCACCATATATTATATAGCCTACGCCGAAGTTCGCTCCACAGCACCAGATCGAATCCCTCCTCCAGTGTTTTTCTCTTTGTGGCCTCATTCCACGTTGTTACCATAGGATCATTCTGTAGGATCAGAAATTAATTTTTACATTATATATATATATATATATATATATATATATATATATATATATTTTTAATGTGGAAACTGTACCCAAATAAAAAACACCAGGAATGAACGAAACTCCTCCAGAGTCAAGTCCCTAAATTCAGTTCTGTCATTCTGTGAAGCGTGTGACACAATTTATTTTTGTTAAAACCCTTTAGTCAAAGTGTTTATGCAAACATTTCGGTAAAAAAGGCAATAGTATAAGTCGAGGGCCATGAGAAAGTCCAGGAGTCATACTGACAGTATTGACACCACGAAACCAGTTACGTTATACACGTATTAATGCAAGACGCCAGTTCAGGATTAAAAGTTGGTATTGATTTTGTCCCTGAAAATTGTTAAAAGTAGCCAGATATAGTGACAAAGTCGGTAAATTGATAACACTGCAGCAACGGTTGTCATAATGTAGTTCCATGCACGGCCGACTTGATGCTAGCTTCGCTCCAGCTTTGAAAGCGAAGGTATCATCAAGTCGGCCGTGTTCCATAACATAGAGTATATTGTAACATGTAACAGCAAGTATTTTGTATAACAGGTACAGTACTACTAGTATATAATGTAACAGTGATGGTTTGGAACAGGCCGTTACGTTATTTTATAGTCTTGACTCATAATGTAGTTCCATAATATCGAGTATTTTTGTAACAGCAAGTTATTTTTTGTAACAGCAAGTATTTTTTGTAACAGGAGTATTTAGTGTAACAGTGGAAGAGCCACGTACTTATAGTACGTAATGTAACAGTGGTATTTAGGAACATGTACGGACGCTAAATGATTACATACTTGTGATGCAGTACGATGTCGTAATGAGTCGAGATGTGAATTCCTGGAAATGAAATCTTTTCTAGTGCTAAATTGAATTCGTAGATCAGGTTTGTTCGAAGCAGGAAATGTAATGTAATTTTAAATTATTTGTAAATTGGTCACGAAATCGAAATGGATCCCAGCGGTAAATAAAACCTAACCTATTCTTCCTCTTCTGCTCAGCTGAAGGTCACAGTAGTGTTCAATTTCTCCAAAAATGCGTAAATAAAAGCTATAATAATTTTGGCCGTGCTAAAATTCATATTAATAATGTACCGTCATGAAGAATAATAATCTCATTGTAATGAAATATGAAAATTTACCGCTGTACTTTTTTTAAACAAAATAACTTCAATAATACAGTCACGTTTCAACAGATTTTAGTTTAATTTCAAGAATTGGTAATGAAACTAAAATTTTAAAATATTTGGAAATAAAACATAACCTATATATTTTCATCTCCCTTGATAAAATTCACAATGTAGTTACTATAATACAGGCATTATGTTATTTGATAGAATCCTATACTTAATTAACATCAGTTCCAAGATAGTGTGTACATTTTTTAAAGGCTATCTTCGTATCTTTACTATTTATCTTTTACTTTAGTTTCCAACATTTATTTCAGTACGACGAAAGGATTCCTAATTCTGCTTTCAAACAGTGGCGCCAACTTATATGGGCTCGTGGAATCCGAGCCCACCCAATAATTTATCGTGTTGTGAGATTTATTTAACTCAAGGCTCGTCAAATGTTTGAGCCCAACTACTGTTGTTCAAAAGTTGGCGTCACTGCTTTCAATAGTACCAAACATGTTCCGTTCTGTGGAACAGGCGTTGTCATAATGTAGTTCCAAAGTGAAACGAGTATTTGTAACCGCAAGTATTTCGTACTAGGTCAGAGCAACCCTGTTATTTTGGAACATAGTGTTCCAAGGTGCTGTTACTTTTTGGAACAGTTCCAAACAAGGAATGGTTCCAAAATAACTGTTACGTTATTTTTTCCCCACCTCTATTCGTGGATATTTATAGGAAGCCTGAAATTATTCCTCTAATATAGCTGTGAGTTTGTTTGTGTCTTTCTGGCTGGTATTGCTTTTATGGCAGGATATTTTAATGCACGACTTGGTGAATTTTATAGGTATCTTAGATTGTTTTACTAAAACTCCAATTCTAATATACTAGTAGAGTCAAAAAGTACCGGAACTTCGGGTGGCAACGCCATTCTCTATAGGCAACTTCTCTGCCTTGTCCGTGTGGCATGTGACCTACTCTCCAGTAGTATACACTCAGTGTGAACATGTGTAGATACCTTTGTTGCAGATGGCATATAACAATTTACACAACACCGCCTTCAAAGTACTCCCTCTGGGCAGTGGCACATTTCTGCCAGCGTCCCTCGAAACATTTCTGCAGCCCATCTTTAGTCACTTCCCACAGAGCGCTTGTCGCATGAATTTTCACCTCTTCGGCTGACGCGAACTGTCGTCCCTTGAGTAGGGATTTGACCTTTGGAAATAAATAGAAATCGGCTGGAGCAAGATCCGGAGAACATGGTGGCTGTGGAAGGAGAGGTATTTTATGTTGTGCGAGGAATTTGCTCACCAAGAGCGACCGATGTCTTGGGGCCAGAGGTCTGCATCGGACGTTTTCGCTCGAGCGCCAAGTAGTTCATAGCATAATCCGATAGGTAGCGCACATGCATGATGAGTAAAATTGTCACGAGCGATAAGTCCTCGAACGGTATAAGCCGAGCGTTAGACATTCGTTCTTGTTACACTGATGAACTGTGTAGTAACATCATAGATGTTTATCATTTCAAAACTTTGCAGTGTTTAACTAACCTCTCCATAGTACAACTACAAAACTTGCTTTAAAATGTAATATAAATGTTGTAGGTAAATGTTTTTTTTTTTTTTTTTCACACACGGAGTGATTTTGTTTTTGCCACATCTGATACATGTTATTGGATGTAAATGTAATTATTATAAACGGAGAACACAATCACGATAATGCAAGAACCGTATGAAGTTTTCTAATAATAATAATAATAATAATAATAATAATAATAATAATAATAATAATAATAATAATAATAATAATAATCTCTAATAAATAATTAGTGTATCAATCTTTGCGTCTGTAACAGTTGTGCAGCATGATTATTAGTTTTATTATATTTTCTGTGACGTTATCTCTGTACTAATATTGTTATTAATCTACTGCTATATCAATAATATTTTGTAAAACGTTTCTACATTGTCGCAGTATTTAGGCGAAACACTATGTATGGACCTATCATATTATATATGTCGTAAATCAAATATTGAATAATTATTAATTAGCAATAATAACGGTATATCGAAGTTTTTCATACTATTTTATTTATAACTTCATGTTCCTGTTTTGGTACGTTCCATTGACTGTTCCATTAGACGTTTGTCATAAAAGCAGAAAATAAAGCCTTATTTTTACCGTGTGAGCAAAACATATGTGTATATTATCTGTCGCCTTCCATACAAGATAAGACATGTCAGTGAGATGACCTTGTACTGTGCTTCTATTTATTACGAGCGTATCACGACCGATCGTATCTCACTCGACGGAGTTCAAGCGAGTGATTTAACCCCAATGCAGCACTCTGGCTGGGGCATTGTCATGTCTTTACCACATGTTGGGTCTTCGTCAACTGCATTACGAAGGCACCGAAGAATTGCAACATACACCTCCTTACTGACAGTTCAGCCCTCAGGAATAAACTCGAAATGTACGAGACCATGGATATCGAAGTACACTTCAAGCATTACTTTCCCCTTTGATCGGTCGGCACGGAATTTCTTTTGCCGTGGAGATTTCCACTTGAAGAGTGCGGACCGTAAAGTAAACACCTTGTCTCGTCACTGTGATCAGTCTGTACGACAGAGTTGGATCCTGACCCACCCTGTCAATCAGGTCTCCACTAAGCAGTTGCCACTCTTCCCGCTCCTCATCTGTTAGGCTCCTTGGAACAACGTGCTCACACATACGCTGCGTTTTCAAATCATTGTGGAGAATGGACTGCCCAGAACCATGCGAAGTGCATAACAAAGTAGCCATATCATCTATCGACTACGGTCTGCACTGAGTCTATACGCCTGGAGAGTAGGTCACATGCCATACAGACAAAGCAGAGAAGTTGCCTATAGAGCATGGCATTACCACACGAAGTTCCGGTACTTTCTGACTCTACTAGTATGCTGGATATTGTATTTGCATTGCTGGACATTTTAATGCATAAATTAGTCAATTTTATCATCATCAACAACACGGCATGGGCCTATCGACCAGTTCCGTCCCCAATTAGAACTGTTGCCTCCATCGAAGTCTCGGACGACCTACATCTCTTTGCCTTCTGGACGATATTGGAAAGCTATCTTTGGGAAAAGCTCTTCCTCTATCCTATCTAGGTGGTGCATCCATTTACTCTGACTATTACACTCTTACTACGTCATACTACTTTTGACGAATAAAACGGTACGAAAGGACGTATTTCAACCAATCATGGCTGCTTATCGCACAATTTTATCGCGTCCCTAGCATTTGTTTAATTTTATCGCGTCCCTAGCATTTGTTTCTTTGTTTGCCGACATTTGAAACTGCGCTGATCTGGACGTCAAAAAAAAAAAAATATATATATATATATATATATATATATATATATATATATATATATATAATTACAAACCACTCCAGTCGATGCACAGCAGTTTCAAATATGACTCGCATTGGCATTCAAGAACAAGAATTAATAAAAATCACAGATCATACCTATGCATCTTCTGAAATCCGATTTACAAATAAATGAAGAGCACCATTCGGAAATCCTGAATAAGTTGAATACACCATGTAGGCCTAAATCAACGAGTTCCATTTCTATTACGCATACGTCCAATATAACATCAATTGAACCACCAACCACATTCAAATTTGAAAATTGTACATTCAATAATTATTCCTTTTAAAATTATTCATGTTTATTTTTTATGTCATCGTGGTTAATTAAAACTTTTCTAACACTTGTGTATATTAGTTAGGTTATGTTATAGCTTCTGCTATATGATATTATGGATAGTCACGTATCAGAGATTGTTTAATATTAAGATTTATTGAAAATCATCTGTCAAGTGACGTTGATTATTGGGATTCGGATAATTGAAGTGGAATGTTGCATTTTAATAAAAATGAAACTGAATCAACAAAGCCTTCTTGACTAGTAACATTGCCATCGTGTATAATAAATAGATCGAGAACTTCTCGACGAGAAGGCATTGCTCACTACTGCCATCTAGCATGCATCTAGCGTAATATTTGGAATGTTGAGATGGTACAATAATACATTTGAAGACAGTTGTATTTTCGTAAGTCAATTAATATTTTATTGTATTGGAGTACTTCGTTACTTCTAATCTTTATATACTTTCTTCTAATCGTGTAATAGTCAATTAAATCCCACTCGAGTTTTGATTTTCTCTAGATAAATCAAAACGTCTAGTGAGATTACTGTTGATAATCCTTCAAGAGTTGATTTAATTCTTCTGTCTGTAGTTCATTTCTTATCTCTTCGTTTCTCATATCTTCAAGTCGCGAAATTCCTGCTACTGATCGCAGAAATTTCATCTCAGAGGCTTCAAGCCGTCTTTTATCTTCTTTTGTTAATGTCCAAGTTTCTGCGCCGTTTAGGAGTATTGGTAATGCAACTGATTTGTACAACTTCATGTATGTATCTTTTCTTACTTTGTTTCCCAAGGATCTTCTTAAAGTTCCACATATCCATTGATATTTATGTAGCTTTTCTTCCATGTCCATTATTTTTTATAGATATCTTAAAGTTTCTTTTACAGATATAAAGCTAAAACTTTATATTAAATTTCTACTCTAAGAAAAATGAAAAATCTTTTCTTACCCTCGAAGGTATATGTTTAAGAAAGTGAACTATACAAATTACTGCATAGTATTATGTTTGCATTGCTGGATATTTTAATGCATAAATTAATCAATTTTGTAGATATTTTACAATTTCTTTTAAGGATATAAAGCTACAAATTAATGTAAAACTAAAGATGAAGCTAGTCCACAAAGGGGATATGAGGCATCGTGGTAGAATTTCCTGCATTCACGAAAAATGAAAAATAATTTTTTTACCCTCGAAGGTGTATTAAACCCCTTAAAATTTTATCATGGTACCATTCTGCTGTTCTTTATGTCGTCAGTGATATGTGAAATCACAACTTCGATTAATTTTATTTCCTAACTGAATTATTCTTCACTTCTTTTCACCCATTAACATTATTTTAATCTATCGGCGTGGCTCAGGCAGTAGCGCGATTGCCTGCTCACCCGGAGTCTCTCTTGGATGTCGGATCGAATCCCGCTTGGACTGATTAATTGGTTAGTTCTTTCCGAAGTTTTCCCCAAGAGCAAGACGAATGTCAGGTAATCTATGGCGAATCCTCGGCTTCATCTCGCTCAATAGCATCTCGCTATCACCAATTTCATCGACGCTAAATAAACCAGTAGTGATACAGCGTACTTAAATAACCAAGTAAACAAAATATTTTAGATTTTGAAGTGGAGTCTTTCGTAACACATTTACAAGCGAATTTGTAGAATCGATAAGATAGAAATAATAATTCGATTGTGTTCGGGTAAAGCGGGTTGTGATTTTTTGTGCAAATGGAGTTTTGACTGCCTCCGTGGTCTGTTGGTCAGCATGCTGTCTTCCAAATCAAGAGGTCTCGGGTTCGATTCCCGCGCTCGGCTCTCGGTGAATTTTTCTTGAAGAGGAGGAATTCCCTTGGTGTCTAGAGTCTGGAAATTAGTATGAATGTGAGTGTGATTGTGAGTGTGCCGGGTTAATATTAATTAACCAATAATCACATATATAAAATTACATCAGGACTGTCGCTGGGCAGTAACCTGAACACACGTTTCAGCATCACATTGTTGACAAGTAACTCCATCTGTTAGCACAATCATAAAGCATCTAATAGATGCTATAGAGTTACCAACAACGAAAAAAAAATGGAGTTTTGTCCCCCAGGTGAATACACAAGTTAAATTCTACTAGTGGGTGTGTAAAGAAGAAATTAATACTAGCAGTTGATGTATTTTATTTGTGTAGAAAATTATTTGTAATAAGAGCTCCAAGTTTAATTTTCATTTATATCAAAATTTATTTTTATGACTTAGACACCTAGGCCCTATCTCTCTTTACTAACGAATTATTCTTGTTAACTTTTAATGATATTTTATGCTCGACCATGCCGAAATGTAGTAATTATACACCTCGTAGCAGTCCTTTAATGCATGTCATTAAAGTACACCTACTCATTAAAGTACAGGTGTTCTCAGCCAATGACAACTCAGCTTACAGGTGTTCAGCCAATAACAAGTCAGCTTTGTACCGTTATAAAACCGCAAATATCGATTATTCTCGGATATGCAATCGAAAGAGAATTAGCGAAAAGTCACGGAGGCTGGAAATCCAATACTGTCGCAGAAGGTTATGTTCTGTTACTATAATAATTAGCGTTAATTGTAAATAATATTCAAATAAATTCAACTTGTCATCTCGTTTTTCAATGTCGAATTCAATAATCAAGGTTATACCAAGCTTAACGGGATTACACAAGGTCAATGACATTATTGTTCCTCGGAAAAAATCAATACTTTCGCGTCTACGCACATCTCACAATTCACGACCTAGAACAAGGTCAATTCCGATCTTGTCAGATACAAATAAAATGTATACATATGAATAATTTCAAGATAGAAATATGGTCGAGCATAACAAGTCGTATGAAACTCGCCTATAATGGTAATTAAGAAGCTCGTATGAAAATTATGAAACTCGCTTGCGCTCGTTTCATAAACATCCATACTCGCTTCTTAATTACTATCATTATAGGCTCGTTGCATAATGTACTATTAACACTTGGTCTTCTATGCAACATATAGTCTTAAATTAATTACATTTGTCGACAGAATTGATAAGTTTATAGAATTTTTAGTTCAAAAATACGTTAAGTAGAGAATTATCTGTTACCAGAAACTCAATTTCGCAGAAAAGTGTAAGTTGAAGACCACTCCTTTGCGATGCAGAAGACTTGTTGATGCTCCGCAAGGAAACCTGAACTGGATCCGAAGCTAGGATTCTTGGAATCGGACTCTCGGAGACCATTAAGAGTCGGTCTGCGCGTGTTCTGAGAACCAGGGCTAGGTCGTCGCCAGTCTAATTTCGTATGTGTCAGCCACTAATGTAATTTCTTGTAATTGCAAGTCCCGAGGCTGCAGTGGATTGGCGAACTGAGCCACTTTCCTTTGCGTGTCACCAGTTGCATAATTGAAAGTAACACAACGCGCAATAATTATTATGAGATGGATTATTTTTTTCTTTCCCTGATGAATTAAGCTCAGGGCCTGTTTCAGCCACAGTTTACCACAATTTTATAGCCAGTGCTGTTAATTTTCTTTTTCCTCTTCCTTACGTAAGGCTACGGCCAAAGTGCAGGTCTACTCATATTTAGATTCAGATTCCGAAAGCAGGCGCGAGACTTGAATGCGCGAACAGCAATCAGAGTCAGATGATTCAACGGAATGAATTTTCCACTTCTGTTTCACATTCAGTTGGCATTACTTACTTTTGTGCGAGATCGTGCGTATTTGCTTGGTTTCCGCACAAAACCAATCCGCGGAAAGTATAAAATTACACATTCAGTATTCCCAACCTAACACACATAACAATTTCCCTTTTCTTACCGCTTAAGTGACATATTGATTTTATTGCTTTAGGCTTCTAACATATTATTTTTAGAGACGTTTAACATAGTAATAATTATAAATTGAAACTTACCACTGCAATTTCACCTAATTTTCACTGTTAATTGTTTTTAAATATCTGCAAAAATTAAGTAAACTCTAAATCATTACATAACCTTACAGTTTGTTTTAAGTTCACAATTATAGACTGGGGGAAGACAGACGTATATCACGGCCTGCTGGAGTATAGTAAACACAGAAAACATTTTAAAGCAACAATGTTGGAGATAGATATTTTTGTTTTGCACATTTGCCGTCATTGAACAGAAACCAAGATGGAGATTTCATTGCAACTAATTACAAATTCCTCTTTCAGGTATGTAATAAACGATCTTCGCACAAGCGGTATGTTTTCTTTCAATTCTCGGAAATTAAAAATGCTCAACTACGTTTCGCTTTTTCTAACTTTTCCTCGAACATGAAAACTTCAACATACCGCTATTGTAACGCATATTACTATTTACGCACTAGTGTTTTAAAGACTCACTTTAAGCACTGATAACAGTGGATACAATGCCACTTTACGCACGCAGAAAAATAATATGAATAGAGAAATAGACTAGATTAAGTAAAGTTACTTACTTACGGCTTTTAAAGAACCCGGAAGTTCATTGCCGCCCTCAAAGAAGCCCGCCATCGGTCCCTATCCTGAGCAAGATTAATCCAGTCTCTACCATCACATCCCACCTCCCTCAAATTCAGTTTAATATTATCCTCCCATCTACGTCTCGGTATCTCCAAAGGTACTTTTTTCTCAACTAACACTCTAGCCTACATAGGTCTACATTTAGATTAACTGAAGTAGTTATTTAAATCATTTTAATATAAATCTGTCACGTATTGTTTGTATAATTTATATACCTGTTATGTATTTGACATACATACATTAAGTGTTCTGCTCCAGGACAGGTCTTTCAGTGCAAACCCAGCAATCTCCAATTTGTCCTATTTTCTGTCTTCCTCTTTGTCTCCTCATATGATCCATATATCTTAATGTCGTCTATCATCTGATATCTTCTTCTGCCCCGAACTCTTCTCCTGTTCACCATTCCTACCAGTGCATCCTTCAGTAGGCAGTTTCTTCTCAGCCAGTGACCCAACCAATTCCTTTTCCTCTTCCTGATCCATTTCAACATCATTCTTTCTTCATTCACTCTTTTCAACACAGCTTCATTTCTTATTCTGTCTGTCCACTGCACACGTTCCATTCTTCCCCATATCCACATTTCAAATGTTTCTATTCGCTTCTCTTCACTTCGTCGAAATGTTCATGTTTCTGCCCCATACAATGCCACTCTCCACACAAAGCACTTCACCAGTCTCTTCCTTAGTTCCTTTTGTAGAGATTCGCAGAAGATGCTCCTTTTTATATCAAAAGGTTTATTTATTCAGTAACATGATCTGAGCTGCCAGGTATTTGGTATGTACTGCCCAATTGTGAGCTTTTGTTGGAGGAATCTATGTTAAATAAACATTTGAAATATTTCAACACTGACTTTCAACTGTTTACAGCCGATTATCATTTTGTTTACTACCATGTCATGTGTCAGCAATCTCAACCTATCAATAAAGCGGTTCAAATAACTTTACTTTTAAAAATGAATGTTTTTTATTGATAGAATAGGGTCCTGCTGCCCGTTGTATATTCAGTAGTAGTGAAAGATGTGCTTTGTCTTGGAGGTACAAGAATGCTCCAGTTTTCTGAAATACGGAAGTGTTATGATATTCAGTAGATCGCATCGCTGCGAGGGTTACACCGTTAGAAATCAGCTCGAGTGGTCATTCGCTGCCTCGCGTCATCGACCCCTGACCAGAACTTCCACTAACTTTGATTTTTTTAGTGTTTTGCTTGAAGGAAAAAGAATCCGCCTTAGATAACGTAATAGTTATGAACAACGGGAAAAATGGACAGTGGAACCTTGGTTTCCAAGACTTTGACGTAATATCACCTTTTATTCTAAAAATGCAACAAACTTTGAATGTAAATGTGCAAAAATGCGACAACCACATTGTATTGTATTGTATTGTATTGTATTGTATTGTATTGTATTGTACTTATTAACATTCCATGGTATTCATACATTGCTTTACAGCTAGAATATGGAACAAGTCAAAAAAAACTTAATACTATTTAAAGTCTTAATTTATAGTCACAGTCTAGATGAAATATATACAGACGAGATTTACAATATAGTCTACTAGTACAACACAAAGTTTTAGTATCAATTTCATGAAGTGTTATTGAATGTCATGAATTCACCTACAGAATAGAAGGCGTGAGAAATTAGGTATTTCTTTAATTTGGCCCTAAATAATTTTATGTTTTGAGTTTTATTTTTTATATCGATAGGGAGGCTATTAAAAATTTTTACTGCCATATAACGCACTCCTTTTTCATAGCACGATAGACTTGCCGATGGAGTCTGAAAGTCATTTTTTGACGTGTATTTATGCTATGAACTGTTGAATTAGTTACAAAGTTTTCACGATTACATACGAGGAAGACTATTAATGAAAAGATATACTGACAAGCCATGGGCATTATTTGTAGTTTTTTTAAATAGTCCTACAAGATTCACTAGATTTGGCACCTACTATTATTCTAATTACTCTTTTTTGTAATAGAAATATACTGTTACTATCTGTGGAATTTCCCCAGAATATTATTCCAAAACTCATTACCGAGTGGAAGTATGCAAAATATATTGTTTTTAAGGTATTGATATTTACTATCTTTTGTATAGATCTAATAGCAAAACAAGCTGAATTTAGTTTGGGGGTAATTTCTTTAATATGATTATTCCAATTTAACACATTATCGATTTTTAAGCCAAGAAATTTGGTTGTCGTAGTTTCTAATAGGGATCTGTTCTTAATTATTGCGCTATAAATTTGAGAGATTGAATTTGCACACGATTTAAATTGAATTATGTTAGTTTTGTTACAATTTAATACCAATTTATTGACTGAGAACCAGTCACATATTTAGAAGAGAATTTCCTCTGTTGAAGATTGGACTTCAGAAACGAAGATGGTAATGGAGAAAATGGAATCAGAGATGTGTTTGAACTAATCTGAATTTAAATGAAATGCTAATGGAATGGGCAATGTTGAAAAAGCTATTGAGCAATAGATGTTCAGGAATTGATTTCATAGAGTTAGTGTCATCATGTAAGTTAAGTGAGCAATTTCTTCTAATTGATTTATATAATTCCATCGCATACTGTAAATTGTGAGCGAGGATTTAATTGCATGAATCTTTAAAAACTAGAATTATAAACCGCCTTTCAGCAAAAAGAGTTAGCACTCTGCTAACAATAAATCTCGAAGGGCTAATAGTAAAGAATTTCAATGTTTAGAGTGCCCATAAAATAACGTATTTTAATGTGATGTAAATTCAGCAGTAATTGATTCTAAACATACCTAAGTCTATTGATTTACTTACTATAAGTATATCTAGAGTGTGAGAAGATGGATTGAAAGTAATAAAACTTCAAGAAACAAATTACATCACTTTTTGTTTCTGCATACCTCATTAATTTTATCTTTCTGCACAATTATTTATAATATTGCACAAGCATTTCGTAATTTGCATAAATATAATTTTTCATTTGTACATTTTTGCGACAATTATTTATTTTCTAGATTAAACATTTCTTTTAAGTATTGTAACCCTTCTACTCAGCGTGAACCGTAAGTAATGTCCCTAATTTCAGGGGTTATTCTTTGAAATATTTCAAAAAAAAGTTTAATATAATTTTGCTCGTTTTTGTTTCCTTTTCTATATAAAAAATGTTTTAATGAAATATTTCATAGCATGTTTTGGTAAAGTTATTTATTTAATTTCCAGTTGCTCAGTACAGTTTAAGAGATCAGTCTAAATTATGATAAATAATTATCCTTCGAAGAGGTGGAAAAATTCAAATATCTTGGAGCAACAGTAACAAATATAAATGATACTCGGGAGGAAACTAAACGCAGAATAAATATGGGAAATGCGTGTTATTATTCGGTTGAGAAGCTCTTATCATCCAGTCTGCTGTCCAAAAATCTGAAGGTTAGAATTTATAAAACAGTTATATTACTGGTTGTTGTGTATGGTTGTGAAATTTGGACTCTCACTCTGAGAGAGGAACATAGGTTAAGGGTGTTTGAGAATAAGGTGCTTAGGAAAATATTTAGGGCTAAGCGGGATGAAGTTACAGGAGAATGGAGAAAGTTACACAACACAGAACTGCACGCATTGTATTCTTCACCTGACATAATTAGGAACTTAAAATCCAGACGTTTGAGATGGGCAGGGCATGTAGCACGTATGGGCGAATCCAGAAATGCATATAGAGTGTTAGTTGGGAGACCGGAGGAAAAAAGACCTTTAGGGAGGCCGAGACGTAGATGGGAGGATAATATTAAAATGGATTTGAGGGAGGTGGGGTATGATGATAAGAGACTGGATTAATCTTGCACAGGATAGGGACCGATGGCGGGCTTATGTGAGGGCGGCAATGAACCTTCGGGTTCCTTAAAAGCCATTTGTAAGTAAGTAAGTAAGTAATTAATTGAAACAATTTTAGATTTATACTTTAAATGTGCAGAAATTCGACCCGAACAAACGTAACATTTAAAATTCCTTTGCAGAACGAAACGGTACATTTATTCAGATCAATTTTAAAGGACAAAACTACGCTTTCATTGCAAACCCAGCATTATCCAATCTTCTTCTGCCCCGAACTCTTCTCCCGTTCACCATTCCTTCCAGTGCATCCTTCAGAAGGCAGTTTCTTCTCAGCCAGTGACCCAACCAATTCCTTTTCTTTTTTCTGATCAGTTTCAGCATCATTCTTTCTTCACCCACTCTTTCCAACACTGCTTCATTTCTTATTTTTAGTGGATTATTTTACGACGTTTTATCAACTGTTGTGGTTATCTAGCGCCTGAATGATATGAAGGTTACAATGCCAGCTAAATGAGTCCAGAGTCCAGCACCGAAAGTGCTCTTAATGGGTTGAGGGAAAACCCTGGAAAAACCCTCAGCCACGTAACTTGTCCCAACAGGATTTGAACCTGGGCCCGCTCGTTTCACTGCCAGGAAAGTTAACCGTTACTCCACAGGACTTATTTCTTATTCTGTCTGTCCATTTTACACGCTCCATTCTTTTACATATCCACATTTCAAATGCTTCTAGTCGCTTCTCTTCACTTCGTCGTAATGTCCAAGTTTCTACCCTATATAATGCCACATTCAAGAGTCCCTGGCATTCTTTTGGAATCAACTTCTATCCACGAACACGACAGAGTAAAGTTTTATATTATTTTCAAGATCTGATTTGATATATGGCTTAGATCCATGGACCGTCTGTAGAAGCTGCGAACATCTGTGGCAGCCTGCTTCATTAGGAGGATCATTAACAGCACAGCATTGGGCAAAAAAGACAAAAGAAGGCATCTTTAAAGAACTGGATTAACGCCCCATGTTAAATCTAATACTTAACTACTAGTACTGACATAAATGGAAAGGGCATGTAAAACGAATGGACTGCACAATGTAATGATCACAACAGATGATGAGGCACATAAGGAGAAGAAGATTCCTTGGAAAAGTTTTTAGAGATGAAACGGCACTCTAACTCTTTACAATAGCGGGTTGCCAGACTCATTAGTTGCTAAGAAAATAATAAAATAATAATAATAATAATAATAATAATAATAATAATAATAATAATAATAATAATAATAATAATAACTTACTTACAAATGGCTTTTAAGGAACCCGAAGGTTCATTGCCGCCCTCACATAAGCCCGCCATCGGTCCCTATCCTGTGCAAGATTAAGCCATTCTCTATCACCATATCCCACCTCCCTCAAATCCATTTTAATATTATCCTCCCATCTACGTCTCGGCCTCCCCAAAGGTCTTTTTCCCTCCGGTCTCCCAACTAACACTTTATATGCATTTCTGGATTCGCCCATACGTGCTACATGCCCTGCCCATCTCAAACGTCTGGATTTAATGTTCCTAATTATGTCAGGTGAAGAATACAATGCGTGCAGTTCTGCGTTGTGTAACTTTCTCCATTCTCCTGTAACTTCATCCCGCTTAGCTCCAAAATTTTCCTGAGCACCTTATTCTCAAACACCCTTAACCTATGTTCCTCTCTCAGAGTGAGAGTCCAAGTTTCACAACCATAAAGACCAACCGGTAATATAACTGTTTTATAATTTCTTAATAATAATAATAATAATAATAATAATAATAATAATAATAATAATAATAATAATAATAATAATAATAATAATAATAATAATAATAATTTTAATGATAATAATCATCATCATCATCGTCAACCTTCACGAATTAGGCCTCTGTAGACCTGTTTCGGCCCCATCTAGCAGTCTTCTAAAAGGTCTTCCTGGTCGACGATGTCCTCTAGGTTTATACTGCATCATAATTTTTGGGATTCTTGAATTTTCCATTCTTCTTACATGATCTAGCCAATTGAATTTGTATCTGCTGATTTTTTCTTCTACTGACTCTACTTCTAATTGTTCTAAAATTTCTTCATTCCTTTTTCGGTCTAAAAGAGTATATCCTGCTGTCCTCCTCAAAAATTTCATTTCCGTTGCTTTGATTCTGTTCATGTCTTTTTTCTTTAATGTCCAAATCTCGCTTCCATATAAAAGGGAGGGTAATGCTAGTGTATTATATGTTTTTATTCTTGTAGATTTTTGTACTAATTTAGCTTTTAATGTATTGTTTATTATTCCTAGAATTTGTGTAAATTTGGTAATTTTCTTGTTCAAATCTTTTTCATTTTGATAAGATACTTCACAACCCAGATAATTGAAATTTTGTACTTGTTCGAGGCATTGGTTATTGTGTATTATCTTACTTCTGACTGGGTCTTGATTTTTGTGCTGATATTTCCATCCCAAAATCTTTTAATATTTTATTTAATGTATATAATCCTCTTTGTAAATTATCCTCTGAATTGGAAATTATGACTTGATCATCGGCATAGAGTAAGGTATTTAATGTTAGAGCACTGGTTATTTTGATTCCTGATGTGTAGATGTGGTTCCATTTTAAAATAATTTCATTTATATAAATATTAAATAAAGTTGGTGATAGTGGACAACCTTGTCGAACTCCATTATTAACTAATTTTCTTTCGGATATACAGTTATTTATTTTGACACTTATTTTGCTGTCTGTGTAGATTTCTATTATATTTTGTAATAGCAAATTTGGAATATTTTTATCTTGTAATATGTCGAATAAAAGGCCCCTTCGGACTTTATCAAAAGCTTTCACAAAATCAATAAAAGCTATATGGGTTTCTTAATTAAATTCTCTTCTTTTTTCTAGCAATAGTTTGATACTGAATAATGGATGGATCTACACATGATCTTTCTTTTCTAAAGCCATTTTGACACTCCAGAAGGAAAGTTTCATAATAATAATAATAATAATAATAATAATAATAATAATAATAATAATAATAATAATAATAACAATGAGACAACACAAATGTAAATAGACTTCATTACAAAGATTTTTATCGTATCTACAGATGGAAATGAACATAAATTCTTTAGCAATGGAATCTTAGCTTACACCCCATGACATGATTCAACCTCCTACTAGAGGATTTTCATCCCCTGATATACAGCAGAGATGGCCCACGCTGTTTTTCTAACGATTATCAGATAAACACACAGACAACCCATTACATCATTTGCGTCTCCAACTGTTGCTAGTACATCGTAAGTGTAATTATTAAACTAGCTAGGATATCCGTCTTCGATGGGAAGCCTGTGCCATATGCCGGGTGTTTTGAAATTCCTATTACAAACTCCCCATGGCTAGTAGAGCAAACTGAGTAGATAACGCTTTGAATGTCTGGAAATGCAACGTGCCACAAATATAACATTTTTTTTAGTTAGTTATTTAACGACGCTGTATCAACTACTATGATGAGGTTTGTGATAGCGAGATGGTATTTGGCGAGATACGGTCCAGGATTCGCCATAGACTACCTGGCATCTACCTTACGGTTGGGGAAAACCTCGGAAAAAACCCAACTAGGTAATCAGCCCAAGCGGGGATCAAACCCACGCCCGAGTGCAACTTCAGACCGGCAGGCAAGCGCTTTAACTGACTGAGCCACGCCGGTGACTCAAATATAACAAAATCAATCCTAGTTTTTTATAAGAAAAATTAAATAATTGATTAAATGGCGATCTTACTCGTGTTAATTGTGTAAGCATGTGCGGCTTCAGCTGTTTCGGTGCTTCTTCACACCATCCTCAGAGCCTACTAGATCTCGGCGTCATCTCGAACTTCGCTGCCTGTTGAAAAGTGTCGGAATGTGGTGACAAATAGTGTGTGTGTTCTGAAATTGATCTGTGTGTTGAGAATTTGATCAGGGTGTGTTTTAGTGTGTCTGTATATTTCATATTGTTCTAGTGTGTTGAGTTTTTGGTTTTTGGGTTGTATGTGTAGGATTTCCATGTCTGTATTTATGTTATTGTATGTGTGGTTAGCATTAGTTATGTGTTCGGCATATGTAGATGTATTGTGTCCTTTGGTTATTGCTTTAATGTGTTCTTTGTATCGAGTTTCGAATGATCTGCCTGTCTGTCCGATGTAGAAACTGTCGCAACTATTGCATGTGAGTTTGTATACGCCTGTGTGGTTGTATTTATTTGTTTTGTGTTGTTTATGTGTTGAGATGTCTTTGTAGTGTGTTTTCTGTTCTATATGCTATGTTGTATTTCTGTTTTGTGAATGAGGATGCGATCTTGTGTGTGTTTTTGTTTTCGTATGTTAGTGTGATGTATTTCTTGTGTTCTTGTGTTTGTGTTGTTTTGTGTGTTTTTGTGTTTGTTGAGTTTTTGTTTTGTCTTCCTTATGATGTTGTCTATTATGTTTGGGTTGTAACCATTTTCTTGTGCTATGAATTTGATTGTGTTCACTTCTTCATTGTAGTGTTGTTGGCTCATGGGTATGTTGAGTAATCTGTGTGCCATTGTCCTGAATGCAGCATGTTTGTGTTGTGTGGGGTGGTTAGATGTGTTGTGTATGTGTATGGTGGTGGTGGTGGTTGGTTTTCTGTATATTTTGAAGGTGTGTTTGTTGTCAACTTTTGTTATGGTGATGTCTAGGAAAGATTCAACATGGAGAAAAATTAAAATAAACATTCTTGCTTCTACTAGGTCAAAGAGCGTTTCCGAACAGAGGATCCTATTCAAAACTTTATATACTCGGTCTCCTCTTCAAGCCCTGGAAGTTTGTAATAGGAATTTCGAAACACCTCGTTTGCGTTGAAATTAAATAATTTGAAATTAGAAATTAAAGGTATTTCGAAGAGTTTTGAAGAGTTTAAATTTGTCAATTTAGGTAAATAGAAAAGCTTCCATCCTTCTCATTCCAGTGAGTGTAGGGAATCGAACCCGATAATGCCTGTGGGAGCCGTCGGAGGGCTGTAGGCTGTACCTTGTGAACAACTAGGTTCTTGTCCAACCGAGTAACGTTTCTCGAGAACTCACTTTGGCGCGGAGACATCACCCTATAAGGGAAAGAGTTGTTGTTACTAGAGGAAGGAAAAAGACCTTGATTTAGAAACTAGACGTTGCAGATTACAGGACTGGCAACCAGGAAGTGAGTCAGGCGTCTTGCTTGAAACAAATATCAGACTAGAAATAATCCATAGACATTATGAAGCTGGTACTTAATGCCGTAGCGCAAAAGGCCGCTTTAGAAATCGGTGGTCACAAGCATGAAGTTCTGTGACTAACCCAACGGAAACAAAGGCTATTATTCGGAGACATGACAAATCTGTTCTTGAGGCCTCGAAGAGACGATCAAATCAAATTAAGATCATTAACATTACACTTGTCAACAATGATTCTGTTAAATATACAATTTCTGCTGTTTCTTATGTAATGTCACGAAGTCAGAATTTTTCTACCACCTACCATTTTTTTTGTAAATTAACGAAAACTGAATTATTTTTATTGCTAGAGACAGTCCTTAACATGCTAATGGAAAGGAGATATTTCAAATATTTCATTTGATTGCTTTTGACCTATAACTTTATATCACTGTTGCCTGTGAAGTCAGAATTCATGAAAATGAATTTTATTCCTCACAAGACTGCGAGAGTTGGTATTAATTCTCAGTTGAGTTGGAACTCACAATCATGAAACAAGTTTCATAATCCATGTTTTCTTTGTCTTAATTTTAAGTGCGGTAAAAGTATCTTATAAAGTGAAACATATCTCGAAATACTGTGTAAATTACAAATAATTTTTGTTAGGCCTACGTTTCTGGTTAATTAACTTTGAAAGCACGCAGGGGAATTTTACTACACTACTTAAAAGAGCTTACGAGTGTTCTTTTGATTTCAAATACATGAGGAAAGGAACTGGGCCCCTGAAATCTGTTGTGCTCCATGTAATTCTATTAGCCTAACTGGTTGGCTAAAGGGATCCAGTTCCAATGATATGCCAGGAACCTAAGGATCATTCAACAGACTTTTTTTTTATTTTAGTGGGTTATTTTACGACGCTTTATCAACAGCTTAGGTTATTTAGCGTCTGAATGAGATGAAGGTGATAATGCCGGTGAAATGAGTCCGGGGTCCATCACCGAAAGTTACCCAGCATTTGCTCATATTGGGTCGAGGGAAAACCCCGGAAAAAACCTCCCCGACCGGGAATCGAACCCGGGCCGCCTGGTTTCGCGGCCAGACGTGCTAACCGTTACTCCACAGGTGTGGACAACAGACTGTTACTTTCTAGGGACCACAGATCAGAAGATTACAGAGAACTTGTCAGGGAGCTGAAGAACTATAACGTGTTGGGGTGTCATGTATCTCTCAAAATAACTCCTTGGATTCTCATCTATTTTTCCCCCTCAAAACCTTCGGGTAGTGAGCGACGAATATGGGGAAATTTTTCATCAGGATTTTTCTGGAATGGAAAGAGGCTACCAAGAAAAGTGGAGCCCAAATATTCTGTGAAATTACTGCTGGACACTCAATAGAGATGTTTCTCAAGCCAAATAAAGACTAAAATCTATTTCTATTGTGGGTAAATAAATATGATTTTAGCTAAAATGCTACAAGGTATCAATACTAGAGAAGTCTAACATTCATTTCATATAATTACTAAAAGACCCTGGGTGATAGGAACATTTTGAAAAGAGATCTGAAATCAGCACGAAAAATGCTATAAGAATCACCCATTCTTTATATTTTAACAAAAAATCTGTTTAATTTTGTTGACCAGTGTTATCATTGTGATCACCATAATCGTTTTCACTGTACTTCATTACAGTCACTGAACTGAGTTATCTTTCTAGACTTAATGCTTTCTCGGAGAGTTTTAAAGTCTTATTTTCTTGTTCGTTTGTAATTCAAAGCTCGCAATTATCTTCTCTACATGACTATTCCATTTTAATGCAGTTACCGATTCGACCTTCAAGTTATTGCAAAATTGCGTCATTCCATCTTATGTTTAACTACGAACAAAATTCCTTACTATTACGAAGTACCAGTGGCGTTGCCAGGAATTTAAGATGTGGGGAGGACAAGTTTATTTATTTATTTAACCTAGTAGAGATAAGACCATCAGGCCTTCTCTTCCCCTCTACCAGGGATTACAACTACAATATTAAGAATACAATTACAATTATAATTACAATTAATATTAAATTTACAAATACAATAAAAATCAATGTACTAAAAGATTAACTGATTAATAAAAGCTAGACAGTTTATTGTAAAAGTTAAGAAGAGAGAAGCATTTCTTTTATTAAGTAAAAATTAAACCTACTCTACGCAGTAAGAAAATGCTTAATAAGTTTGCTTTTGAACGCTACTAAATTCCGACAGTCTCTGATGTCACTGGGTAGGGTATTCCACAAGCGCGAGAGCGAGATTGTGTATGATGATGAATACGATGATGTCTTATGTATTGGTATGGCTAGTATGCGGCTATTTTGCGTGCGTGTGAAGAGATTATGATATGACAGGTAACTGAAACGGGAGGCAAGGTAGGTAGGTAGGTGTAGAAGTGTGAAGGACTTGGAAAAGGAGAACAAGAGAATGAAAATTTCTACGTTCGTTAAGCCGTAGCCAGTTTAGAGTTTGGAAGGATAGGGTAATGTGGTCAGCGCGACGGACATCGCAGACGAAGCGAACACAAGAATTATGAACACGTTGTAATCTTTGCGACTGGTTGACATTGAGGTAGTCTCTTTAGAAATTTACCCATTACTCACATGTAACATACGAGTTTTTAGGCCTTCTCGGTGACTGTGGTGAGAATTACGTTTTTGGGCATTCCACCGAGTCCTGGAACTTGATGTTTCCAATGTTTCGGAACTACTTACAGGTTCCATCATCAGGATAAGACTAGAGAGGTCACTATTTTTTTTGGGCGCGTTACGCCAGGATAATCCGGACGATTGAGCCCTACAGAGTAGGCGAACCCTTCTTATCTACTCTGATGGTGGAACCTGTAAGCATTTCGGAAATGTTGAAAATGACAAGTTCCAAAACACGGTGGAGTATCCAGAAACTTAATTCTGATTACATGCAACATATTTAAACTCCAATAATAACACTGGTCCACAAAGTTAAACATATTTTTTGTTAAAAGATAACGAATAAGTGATTCTTTATCATTTTTCGTGCTGATTTCAGATCTGTTTTCAGAATTTTCCTCTCACCCAGGGTTTTTTAATAATTATATGAAATGTACTTCAGACGTTTTTTAGTATTCTTACCTTGTAACATTTTACATAAAATCATATTTATTTACCTGAAATGTGTGAAATAGATTTTAAGCTATACTTCGCTTGAGAAACATCTCTTTGAGTGTCCAGCAGTAGCCTGACAGAATATTTTGGCTCCATTTTCCCTGGTAACGCCTTTCCATTTCAGAAAAATCCTGAGGAAACCGCTTCCCATATTCGTCGCTCACTGCCCGAAGATTTCGAGGAAATAAAAAATGGATAAGAATCCAAGAAGTTATTTTGAGACATACATGACACCCCATCACGTTATAGTTCTGAATCAGCTCGCTGCCAAGTTCTCTATAATCTTCTGATCTGTCGTTTCTAGAAAGTATCAGTTTGATGAATGATCCTTAGCTTCCCGGCATATCATCGGAACTGGAAAAGGCATATGACGGGATCCTTTTAGCCAACCAGTTAATAGAATTACGTGTAGCACAACAGATTTCAGGGGCCCAGTTCCCGTCCTCATCTATTTTGCAATCAAAAGAATACTCGTAAGCTCTTTTAACTAGTGTAGTAAAATTCAAAGTTAATTAACCACAAGCATAACAAAAATTGTTTGTAATTTACATAATATTTCGAGGTATGTTTCACTTTATAAGATACTTTTATTACAGTTAAAATTAGAACAAAGAAAACACAGGTTATAAAACTTGTTTCATGATTAAAAGTTCCAACTCGACTGAGAATTAATACTGACTCTCGCAGTCTAATGAGGAATAAAATTCATTTTTATGAATTCTGACTTAAGAGGCAAGAGTGATCTAAAGTTATAGGTCAATTGTTATTGCAATAAAATGAAATATTTGAAATATGTTTTTCCATTAGCATGTTAAGGACAGTATATACCAATACAAATAAATCAATCTTTCTAAAATTACAAAAAAAAAAAAATAAAAAAAAAATGTGGATGGTAGAAAAATTGTCATCATTTTTGGAATCAGCAGATGACATTACATAAGAAACAGCAGAAATTTTACGCTTAACAAAATCATTGTTGACCAGTGTAATTATTGTTTAATACTAACATTTAAACTCAATATAGGTTCCCCAAAAGTTGCTAGGCCTATCAAGCAAAATGAATTCTCCGTCGTTGCTGAGTGAATCAACAGAAGCTAACTTTAAATAAATTAATAATCTAGTTAGTTTGTTTCTGAAAATTATCGGTAAATTTAAAACGACCTGTTAACAGTAATAAAGGATTTGTTACTCTCAATATTTGTCATTGTCGGAAGAAACAAGCAATAACTTTCTTTCAGTGTCGCACTCACGACGCCAATGGTGGAGCGTTTCTTCATGCTTTAAGTCTAATATAATTTTAAAATATTTCTTGAAAATGGGGAGAAGGGGCTTCAGCCCCGTGAGCCCCCCCTCCATCTACGTCACTGCGAGGAACACAGAAGTACTTAAGTTCCAATTCGTTTCCGAACACATACTTCTCTGGTTTATCTTGACACTTGATTCCGCCACTGACGCAAACAAAATTGATAAGACAGTGCGGACGTAGTACTGTGCGACCAAACGTTCAGCTGTATCGACGAAATACTGAACTGAACTTATTACGTCATTCTTTACAATTGCAAAGCGCATGTAACATTACACCTGCCAACCTACGAGAAATTTAATCGTCGATTATTAGATCTATGAAATGTCCTAGAATCAGCATGACTTGTGAATTTACAGTATATGCTTTTAGTCTTTTAGAGTGTATGATAGTGAATCTCCAATAATTATATTAATGGACTTTCGGAAATTATAACGGGAGTACTAAATAAAAGCTGTTCAAACATCGTCAAGATCCACACCTTCCACTTTATTTCCCGGGCTTTTAAACTAGTGTTTCCGAAATACATTTATTACTGTGTAGAATTTGGAGCCTTGATAATGAACAAGTCGATGAAAAAAAATTGCAGCTCTGCAAACACATCAGTTGTTATGGCGATAAAAAAAAGTGTTAAAATCACAAGCCTGTTGCTGCATGACTGATTTATGTAGGTACTATTTTAAGAAATGAGAGACTGTAATATCTTCCTTGTAATAGTAATATACGTTACAAGAGCGGTATGTTGACGTTTTCATGGTCGAGGAAAAGATTGAAAAAGCGAAACATAGTTGAGCTTTTTTAATTTCCGAGAACATGAAAACAAACATACAGCTCGTGTATCGTACATTATTTTGTGCGAAAATCGTTTATTACATACCTGAAAGACGAATTTCTAATTAGTTGCAATGAAATCTCCATGTTGGTTTCTGTTTAATGACGGCAACTTCGGAAAACCAAAATATCTTTCTTCAATATTGTTGCTATAAAATATTTTCTGTGTTTACTATACTCCAGCAGGCCGTGATATACGTCTGTCTTTTTTTCCCCCCAGTCTATAAATGCGAACTTAAAACAAACGGTAAGGTTATGTAATGATTTATTTTTCATTTTAATATTTTAACAATATTATTTATATAACATATTGCAGTAATAACATCGGCATCTGGAATCTTGTTGATTTTTTCACGGCTTCCTTAATGTTACTTGTATCAGGAATGCAATAAGTTTCGTGGAGTAGTAGACTTTACTTAATTTTTGCAAATATTTAAAAACAATAATTAACATTGCAATTTAGGTGAAATTGCAGTGGTAAGTTTCCAATTTATAATTATTACTATGTTAAACGTCTCTAAAAATAATATGTTAAAAGCCTAAAGCAGTAAAATGAATGTCGCGCTTAAGCGGTAAGAAGAGGGAAATTTTTATCTGTGTTACGTTGGGAATACTGAATGTGGTATTTCACACTTACCGCGTATTGGTTCTGTGCGCAAAACAAGCAAATACGCACGATCTCGCACAAAAAAAAAATTGCAGCTCTTCAAACACATCAGTTGCTATGGCGATAAAAAAAAAAAAGAGTAAAATCACAAGCCTGTTGCTGCATGTCTGATTTAGGTAGGTACTATTTTAAGAAAAGAGAGACTGTAATATCTTCCTTGTAAAGAATGTTTTCCTAGTTTTACTGGCATTCTTGTGAAATTACATGATGATATAACATAGCTCTTAAGGGAAAGATTACATGAAGAAAAGAAAGTAATCAATTCTCATGTTACAAAACGCAGATGTCATGCTGCAAGGGAAACCAACCGAGAAATATTCCGCGTTTCATGCAAACAATTTGGCATGAAACGGTCTCAACGTAGCATACACAATGGAACATTTAACTTAACTGCAAGGAGTTAAATAAACAGAGCGGGCCATGCATGACATGGTGCAAGACTTTCTTATATGTTTTCTCCTCTTAGCGCTGAAGATAAAGTAAGAAATGTGGAAAGTTAACAGAATTAAACGAACCTTTCTGAGGATCTCCTGTTCTTGAATTTAGGACATACGCACTTAAATTTTATTGGTATATTGTGGACTGTAAACTGGCGCACTTCAAAGCCATATCAACTGATTATGATAAGATTTGCTGAGTACTCAAGTTGCGGGGAGGGAACATAATTTATTACTTGTTAAGCCTCATTTAAGATTGGCCAAATCTAAAGCTGGTATAATTCTACTTTGAAAGAGGTTATTTTACGAGAAAAATTCGGCGCCGGGACTTTATTTTCAACATCTCTGATGTTTATCAACTAAGCCATTTCGAACAGAATTGTCTGATTGAGTTCCAACTCTTGGGTTCCCTAATGGCCGCCCTCTGCACTACGTCATAGATGTCTATGAACATAGGACCGAAGTCCACACTAGAGGGAACCCAAGAGTTAGAACTCAATCAGAGACAATTCTGTTCGACGCCGGGGTTGTATCCGGTGTGGCTTAGTGGATAAAGCATCAGCACGTAGAGCTGAAAACCCGGGTTCAAGTCCCGGCGCCGGAGAGAACTTTTCTCCGTTCCATTACTCTTTCATCGTATAGTGACGCAGAATATCTGCATGGAAATATCGTACTTCGGTACATTGAAATAATATATGGTATAGTTCTGTTGCCATTTCTATGTTCAATAGATTACCATTTCAGGAAGTCCATAAAATAACATTTGTTCACTTTAGAAGGGATCATTCCACCGTCCCGGACATGATGCTAGTACTACATTTGTTGGGTTAAACTCGTTAATTACTTTTATTTCTAAGATTTTTTTCGGGAAGAAATCAAAGCAGATGTCCTCGAATCAATCTTGCTTTGATTGAGACCAAAAAATACTATTTATAATGAAGTAGCAACGACAATTGGGGTCAAACTTGCGTTCCATTCATGATAGATTTTAGACATACTTATTTTCCCTTTTAGGAAGACCCTAAATCACTCACTCACTCACTCACTTACGGCTTTTAAGGAACCCGGAGGTTCATTGCCACCCTCACATAAGCCCGCCATCGGTCCCTATCCTGAGCAAGATTAATCCAGTCTCTACATCATATCCCATCTCCCTCAAATCCATTTTATATTATCCTCTCATCTACGTCTCGGCCTCCCCAAAGGTCTTTTTCCCCTCCGGTCTCCCAACTAACACTCTATATGCATTTCTGGATTCGTCCATACGTGCTACATCCCCTGCCCATCTCAAACGTCTGGATTTAATGTTCCTAATTATGTCAGGTGAATAGTAAAATGCAGGCAGTTCTGCGTTGTGTAACTTTCTCCATTCTCCTCTAACTTCATCCCTCTTAGCCCCAAATATTTTTATAAGCACTTTATTTCTCAAACACCCTTGATCTCTGTTCATCTCTCAAAGTGAGAGTCCAAGTTTCACAACCATACAGAAGAACCGGTAATATAACTGTTTTATAAATTCTAACTTTAAGCTTTTTAGAGAGCAGACTGGATGACAAAAGCTTCTCAACTGAATAATATCATACATTTCCCATATTTAGACCCTAAATCTCTATGAATTATTAATAATTTTTCAAATGAAAAAAAAAAATGGGGCATTACTCAGTTTTAAAGAATTATTTTTGACACTTTTCGGAACTGTATACAAAAATCTTCGCCAGAAAACAAATTAAATGTGCTTTCCGGACATGACGGGAGAAATTCGTTCCGGACATGACGTCCGAAAGTGTCCTTATAAAATGTTATATATTTCGTGACTTACATTTATTAAAGTTATAAAATTGTAGGTATTATTTCATAACATGCAGTATGTTACAGTATGTTACGAAATACATAACTATTGGCCTCGTTAATAAAGTCATAATTATAAGTATTATATTTCCAATTGAACTTAATACATTTTTGTTAACTTTCGCAATATAAATTACTCTTATTTTTTGTTGAATCATATGGCTGCTTAAAGCTAGGATAATTTCGTAGAAGTATAACACAATATATATTGTACCATTTCTTCGCAATATCATAAATGAAGATGCTCTGTTCTAGTGTCCATTGCATTGTCACGAAGTATACTGAACTGCACCGAATGGAAGTCAGCTGTATACTAATGATCTAACATCGACATCCCTTCAGCCTGTGATATCTGTGCATAATACGCAAGACAAAATATTTTCACGGTCGATTTGGTGGAAAAATACACACTGTTTTCTCGGAAAATGCGTTCGATCTACAGATTGTTTCAGTGAAAACGTGCGAAAATTGAACAGGAAATAGAGAACATTTTGAGATATGGAACTTAGGGTCTGCGAAATCAGATTAAGGAGATATGAGCTTGGAGATGTCTGTCGTTATCGCTTTTTGTTTTCCATATTATAAACCTGTTTCCTAGCAACGGTCTGTAGAATACTCTCAGATTTTATTTTTATATGACGTCTTCTGTTAAAGTTACATTGCATTTCTGCCGTGTACTCTGGATCACTACATAATAGTGTAGGCCTAAATAGTGTAAGATTTTCTCCATATTTACATACGACATGGTGTATAAGTAAATATACAGTAATATAATATAGTTTTATTAAGTACAAATGAGGATTAAAATCGATAACGGATTGATCAGGGTATTAAATTGATGTCGATTGTCGATTAATGTCATATAATAATGTTGTTGGTATGTAATCCTCGTTTGTATTTAATAAAACTATATTGTATTACTGTACACCTACTTATGCAACCCCCTGTATATAGTAATTTTATCACAATTTTGAAGGGTTGTGGAGTGTTTTAGTACTACTGCAATATGTAGGCCTATGAAATGAAATTATGCTGGACAAGGATCACAGACTGAAAGACTGTATTACGGACATAATTGATGCAAGGTAAATATTGCTCAGAGCTCTCCAATTCAAAGATAGTATTGTTATGAGCACAGGAGATATACAACACATATTCCTCGACTTTACTTCTCTGCAGGAAGCCAGTATAAGAGTTGTTTGCCATCGGCAAATTCTGTACCTGAAAATCTCGACTCTAATAGCTCGTCCAATGAGGATAACATATGAACAAAGGCATGCATGATGCAATTATTTCGATTTTCAAGACACGATGAAAGAGAAAACTGAATATCACATTTTTAAACCTGTTCTTGAGCTCTGAAGTATCCATCCAACATTTATGATGTTACGGTCAGGTGGCAGGAAGAAAGACCCGTTAACAATCCTGCTGGTAATAGCAATATTTCGCGCAAGATATCGCAAAGAGTAAAACAAAAGAAAAAAAATAGTTCAACATGGAAGAGATGTTTGCTGAAGGCTAACTTGCGGATCAAGCTCAGAGATCTGCGGAGTTACTTCGAGTTGTTTGCAGATCCCATTATAGCAAACCTGCATTCTGTGTATGATTGTTTTTTATTGCTCATCCAATTTACTGGTCGAGTAAAAAACAACAAAGATAAGCTGAAGAAATAAATATTGGAATAGAACTTCCTTCTGCTATCTAACACAAAACGGATCTACAGCGCCATTAGTAGTATCATGTTTTCGTGCTCCTTATTTTAGGATCTTTCAAAAACTACTCTTCTTCTTCTTCTTCTTCTTCTTATGCTTCTCCTTCTTTATGGGTTAACAGTCTCTTCGTAGCGAATGAGAGTCGGAACTTCTTTTTCAGGTCTTCCAGAGTATCTTCTTTCTGTTAGTTAACAGTCTTCACAATTCTCTCTTGTCATTCACGAGATGTGTCATTCCATATATAATTTAAAGTTCTGAAAAGTCAAATTCCAGATATTTTTAATATACATCTTGATTACACAACTTTTAACAATATATCACTTTGGAAAACGTATTACGTGTCTTTCACGTGATAAATTTTATGTTACCTTGTTATGTTATCTGCCAATAGCAGGCCGAAACATGTTAACAAGATAACAAAATTTAACACGTGAAAGACACATAATACATTTTATCTCGACCATGCCGAAATGTAGTAATTATACACCTGGTAGCTGCCCTTTAATGGACCTCATTAAAGTACACCTATTCATTAAAGTTCAGGTGTTCCACCAATCAGAAAACACCATTGTAGCAATATGAAAGCGCAAGCATCGATTATTCTCGGATATGCTACGGAGGCTGGAAATCCAATACTGTCGCAGAAGGTTATGTTGAAGAATCGTTCCAAAATAAAATTGAAATCTCAAATACAATATTAAACTCTGTCAAAAAAAAAAAAAAACAACACACATATTAACATCAATTGACCGTCATCTTCCAGCCTTTCACAAAGCACATTCCCGCAAATTCATTTCACCAATTGCACAATAAATCACCTATATTTCAAATAAAGTCAGTTCCGTTACTATAATAATAAGCGTTAATAGTAAACAATATTCAAATAAATTCAATTTGTCATCTCGTTTTTTCAATGTCTAATTCAATTTCAAGGTTATATCAAGATTAATGTTTATTTTACTCTCTCGATTATATCAAGGTCAATGTCGACATTTGTTTCCCGGAAAAAACCAATACTTTCGCGTCTGCGCACATCTCACAATTTACGAGGTATTGCCCAAGGTCAGTTCCGCTCCTCAGTCAGATAAGAATAACATGAATAATTTCAAGTTAGAAATATGGTCGAGCATAAAAAGTCGTATGAAACTTGACTATAATGGTAATTAAGACGTTCGTATGAAAATTATGAAACTCGCTTGCGCTCGTTTCATAAACATACTCGCATCTTAATTACTACCATTAAAGGCTCTTTGCATAATGTACTATTTCCAAAATATTTTTAATGTTTTAATATACGAATGTCACAATAGCAAATAGTTAAACAGTTTAATATGAAATTCATATCATTGCTGGTTTAACTGCAGTGATGTGTGAAATGTTTGGGGGTTAACACGTATTCATTCATTAATAGTTTTCTGCCCAAAGGTAGGTCATTCACTGTAAACCCAGCATTCTCCAATCTTTCCTGTTTTCTGCCTTCCTCTTACAGTGCATGAGGGTTAAGTTGGCGTGATTTCTACTATCCTTGTCTGCGGTCCTTGTCTATCGACTGTCAACAGATGTAAGGGGGAAAGGTTTTCTTTTGTAGAATTCTTGGAATTCCTTCCCTCCTTCTCCCCTTGGCCCTTCTAGAACACACTTTTGCAAATCCAATTAGTGGGTCTCTCAGTGGCGTCTTGGCGTTGTTCGAGTTCATTTATTCAGTAGTGTTTAGTGAATAGTGAAGTAAGTGTGTGTCTCGTTGTGTCAATTTAATATAATATAATATAATATAATATAATATAATATAATATAATATAATATAATATAATATAATATACAATAATTCACAATTTAAACAAAATGTTTTCGGAATTGCATGGTTTCCTGTTATCTTAAACATTGTAATGTGTGTTGTGCTCTTGTTTTTAATAATCATGGTAGGCAATATGGGAAAACGCGGGAAAGCCTTGAAGTCGGACAGTATGAACATGGTTATTAATGCACACAAATTCTTTACTGAAGAATATGAGGCACTGAAACGCGGAAAGCAAACAATATCTGTGTCGAGTGTTATCGAAAGAACTGCTGCAGCGACAGGTATATCGTCTCGTAGTGTTAGCAGGATTTTAAAAACAAAGGGAGGCACTAGAAAGTGGAAGTGTTCTGCGAACTCCAGGAAAGAAACGCCCAAACAGGACCCCTCAGAAAACTGCAATTGACTCATTTTCTGCCGCCGCTATAAGACGAGTAATTTATTCTTTGTATCGGACTGATTTTTGCCTAGTTTGAAGGATATAAATGACGCATTAATTAAGGAAAGCTTATTCACTGGAAGCATATGGAGTTTGAGAGAAATTCTTAAAAAAATGAAATTTAGGTATGTTAAAAATACTCAAGGCAGAAAATTTTTAATGGAAAGGTCAGATGTTATTTTAAAGAGATTTAAATTCTTAAGAAAAATGAAAGAATTACGCGCCACTGGACGCGCCGTTGTTTATCTAGACGAAACTTGGGTTAATGTGAACCATACGAAAAGCAAAGTTTGGAAAAGCGATTATCACGAAATTGACTTCCCACTTCAAACCCCAATAGAAAGGTCAACGGTTTATTATTTTACACGCCGGATGTTCGACAGGTTTCATTCCAAACGCGCTTCTAACTTTCAAATCTAAATCAACTAAAGACTACCACGAGGAGATGGACAGCACTGTATTTAAGAACTGGTTCATTAATCAATTATTACCAAACATTCCTCTCAATAGCATCATTGTAATGGACAATGCCCCTATCATTCAACAGAACTCAATAAGGCACCAATTTCATCAACACCGAAATCTGAAATGCAGTCCTGGCTTCGTAACAATAACATTGAATTTGATTTACGATCCACGAAACCTGTATTATATGAACTTGTAAAAACTAAAAAGATAATTTCAAAACATACGAAATCGACCAAATTGCGACAATGCACTCCCATACTGTAGTGAGACAGCCACCATACCATTGTGATTTAAACGCGATCGAATTAATATGGGGGCAGGTTAAAAATGACGTTGCGAAGCGTAATATTTCGTTCAAAAGTAAAGATGTGAAATTGTTGTTTGAGAGCGCTCTTGCAAAAGTGACGGAAGATAATTGGAGAAAGGCCTGTGAACACGTGGAAAAAGTCGAACAATTTTATTGGGAGAAGGACGGACTAGTAGACGAAATTAGCGATCGATTCGTAATAAATTTGGATGACACGGACACGGACGAGGAACTTTCTGGCGGAGAGGAGTCAGAATTTGAAGAGGAAGAGAGTGCCGCCGCTGCTAACTCCTGGTCGCTGGAAGGAGTGTCGACCATACCGCCGTCACCATAAATGAGGGTAGAGAGAGATGGTGAGTATTCTTTCTCTTTCTAAAAGGGACTAGACAAGTAAATCCTCATGGACTGTAGTCTCTGAATATGATCCATATAATCTGAATGTTGTCTATCATCTAATATCATCTTCTGCTCCGAACTCCTCGCCCGTTCACCATTCCTTTCAGTACATCCTTAAGCAGACAGTTTATTTTCATTCAGTGACCCAACCAATTGCTTTCTCTCTTCTTGATCAGCTTCAGCATCATTCTTTCTTCACCCACTCTTTCCAACACAGTTTCATTTTTTATTCTGTCTCTCCATTTCACATGCGCCATTCTTCTCCATATCCACATTTCAAATGTTAATATGTTATGTTAACAATATACTGAAAATCATATGCTTTCTGGTGTCAACACAAAAGCTTGTGTCAATGCAATAATGAATGTGTATTAGTTCAAGTCTTTAAGTTATGAAGGACTTTTACTTCGGGTATGTATTGAAACAAAAGGAGTACAGCTCTTTCTTCTGAAATAGAACAAAAAATGTTCAGTGTCTAATAGCCCGTGCGAAAATTGGTGTTTACAATTACCCCCTCTCGAAGGGGTAAATGTAAACAGGTGGGGTAAATGTAAACTAGCAATTAAAAGATGAAGAAAGTCAACCTTATTATTTTAAACCCATTTTCAGGGAAAAGAAAGATATAAAAATAACACAATGTTTCTTTGTTATGCTTACCGTTATTGAGGGTTGTGTAATGTTGAAATATATTTCAAATCAATGAAAAGTGTTTAAAATTATCCTGGTCTACCCTAAATACAGTCTCATCCTGCCAATATGTTAGAGTTACTGATCGGGCATCTTTTACACTATGATTCTAGACCAACAAAAATATAGGCCTACTCGTGCTTCATTACTTGAAATCTTAGAAAGAGATGTAAGGAAATTCAAAAACTAATTATCTCGAAAATTAACTCACTAAGGTTCAACAAAATCAGTTTCGACCACCTCTGTGATGTAGGGGTCAGCATGCCCGGGTTCGATTCCCGATCGGGTTGTATTTCCTGGTTGATGTTTTCAGGGTTTTCCCTGAACCTTAAGGCAAATGCCAGGAAATTCGGGCCACATTATCACCGGCTTCATTCATCACCAAAATCATATTTATACAGACGCCATCTAGTTCACAACAACAGAACCAGTCTCAACAATAGTACACAAGTCTTCTTCGGATTTCATCCAAAAATTAACTCGCGATATGACAGAGATGTTAAAGCGAGGGTAAATACACTGGTGGCCATAATTCTGGAAACTTTTTGTTTTTGCACTGAATTATTATAACATTTGTATTGATTCACAGATTTATACAATTGAAAATGTTATTCGTGACTGACCCGTTAATTATGGGGTTATAATAAAGGTAATATATTAAATCCTAAATATTTTAATAATAAATAATTACCAAGTGAAATTATGTTCTTGTCGTTTAAGATCTAAATATTAATTTCAGATTTCATTATAATTTCCCATTATTTACTGTAATAAAAACTAGTCCATTGTCGAGTTTAAGATTATTGTATCTCTTTAGAAGATTTCCTTCGATCTTTCAGTGCTAATCGACAAATCTGCCTCACATCTCTTGGACTTACTTTAGGTTTTCTACTAGTCCTAAGTGTTGTTTTACGAGATTTTGTGGCTTTGTACTTCTGCCATACCTTCTGGACGCCAGACACTGTAGCACCATTACCAAGTTTTCTTGCAATTTCCTTGATTGTGTAGCCTTCTTCTCGAAGTGTGACTGCCCTAGAAGGTGTTCAGTCCTTTCGTGCATCCATTGTGATAAAATGATCAATAAAGTTTGTTGTAAAGCAATCAGGTGTTCACCTAACGAAATCTTAAGTCAGACAACTGGTAAAACACACAAATAATGTCCACATTTTATGCTAACATTGCTCAACAATGCTTCTACCGATCAACAATAATCTTAAAATCAACACTGGACTAGTTTTTATTGCAGTAAATAATGGGAAATTATAACGAAATCTGAAATTAATATTTAGATCTTAAAGGACAAGAACATAATTTCCTCATAGTAATGATTATTTATTGTTAAAATATTCAGGATTTAATATAATACCTTTATTATAACCCCATAATTAACGAATCAGTCACGAGTAACATTTTGAATTGTATAAATCTGTGAATCGATGCAGATGTTTTAATAATTCAGTACAAAAACAAAACGTTTCCAGAATTATGGCCACCAGTGTAACAGCAAAAAAATTCAGTTTCCTGATCACAGTGACTCCTTTTGTTGGTAAAGTATCAGAGAACTTACTAGATAAGAAGTCAAAAACTAATCTATGTTTTGCTCACTTCTTTTAGTACTGAATATTATAGTTTAGCCATGTGCACATTTCATTATAAGAAGTTCTTTAAATTTTTAAATAACTGTCGTAAGAAGAAGTCTAAAGAAAATTCAGCTTTGATTTACGAGCTAATTGTATTTGCCAATTACAACTGACTGCACACCTGTATCTTCTGTTGGGGCACAGAGTCACAGGTGCAATAAATAGACATTCGCAGATGTTCCTTAAAAAAGGTAATATAATACCAGAAGAACCATTTCACCGAGTGCTGCAATAAATCAACTCTCTGAAGGAGACTCTGTCGTAAAATTTGTACTTCCTCCGTTAACAGGTTTCCTAATGAGTAATCACGGACGAACTAAATTTCATTTCTTGTATAATCTTGACGAATACAAATTTCAAACTCGGTTAACTAAGCTTATCTATTTAATTCTTGTTCTATTTTCTTCCCTTCTTCTTCTCTTCTTCTTCTTCTTCTTCTTCTTCTTCTTCTTCCTTTCCTTAATATTACTGTATATTTTGCTTTAAACCACAAGCTTGTAGTATCAATTCAAGATTATTCTTGTATTCCAGTTTTGGACGTCCTAAATTTCTGGGTAAATACCAAAATTAAAAAGTTACGAATATTTTTCTTCTCCCAAAAAGTCACAGCCAAATTGGGGAAATTCCATGATTGTGGCAATTGTTGTGTAATATCTATAGTGGAAGTAGGATAAATAAATACAATTTGCTGTAAGATTTAAGTGCATCTTACTTACTTACAAATGGCTTTTAAGGAACTCGCAGATTCATTGCCGCCCTCACATAAGCCCGCCATTGGTCCCTATCCTGAGCAAGATTAATCCAGTCTCTATCATCATATCCCACCTCCCTTCAATCCATTTTAATATTATCTTCCCATCTACGTCTCGGCCTCCCTAAAGGTCTTTTTCCTCCGGCCTCCCAACTAACACTCTATATGCATTTCTGGATTCGCCCATACGTGCTACATGCCCTGCCCATCTCAAACGTCTGGATTTAATGTTCCTAATTATGTCAGGTGAAGAATATAATGCGTGCAGTTCTGTGTTGTGTAACTTTCTCCATTCTCCTGTAACTTCAACCCTTTTAGCCCCAAATATTTTCCTAAGCAACTTGTTCTCAAACACCTTTAACCTATGTTCCTCTCTCAAAGTGAGAGTCCAAGTTTCACAACCATATAGAACAACCGGTAATAAAACTGTTTAGAAATTCTAACTTTCACATTTTTTGACAGGAGACTGGATGACAAAAGCTTCTCAACCGAATAATAACAGGCAATTCCCATATTTATTCTGTGTTTAATTTCCTCCCGAGTATCATTTATATTTGTTACTGTTACTCCAAGATATTTGAACTTCTCCACCTATTCAAAAGATAAATTTATAATAATAATAATAATAATAATAATAATAATAATAATAATAATAATAATAATAATAATAATAATAATAAAAAATCAAGCAACCAGCATAGGGCAGAATAATGAACTGGTGTTGTGATCTGACCAGCTATAACGGTTGCGGGGATCATCATACTAACCAAACGATACCTCCGTTCTGGTTGGATGATCGTTCAACTCTGCTGAGGCATGTGTACAGCTGGTTGGCTATGTCCCTTCATGGGCTGTCGCGTCTCGTATATCTATTTATATTTTGTTGTGATCTGTGACTGAAGTGAGGCATAGCCAAATTTTCAGTCCTACGGAAAAAGAAACTCTAGTTCGTTGCTAAGAAACCAACCCAGTTTCACTGAGAAGTGATTCATAGCGAAGACCATTGCATAAGTACACAAAAGATAATATGCAACGTTTAAAATTCTCTCTTTCTCGCACATCGAACTGTCGTGCTTCCTTTCACAAAACGTTTCGCTTTCCTTGCATGAGCGCGCCTGCGTACAAGCATGGGAAAGAGTTTCGCGCCGTTGACAGTGAATAATGACGTGACACGAGTGAACTCTGTATTCAGACGCATGCGCAGTCTCACGTGCGCAAACTTGTTACTATTACATCTGTGATTCAAATGCAGGAAACGAACACGACAATAAAGGGAATAAAGTGAGCATGTAAACACATAAACGCAGCAGTAATTTGCGTTCTTTACATCATTGCCTTTGTTGCGATGCGTCATGCAGCGAATGTCCGAGGTAACTTCTGAATAAACTGACAATTCGCATTGAACAATCTATATATATATATATATATATATATATATATATTATATATATATATATATATATATATATATTTGAACTGGTAATGGAAATTACGGAAAAACGGCTGAACGGATTTTAATGAGTGACCCCTCATTTTCATGCCTGGCATCCAAAGTTTTTCGGAAAAGTATTAGTTTTCAGTGAAATGTCAATTTTCCTACATAATTTTCCTATTTTCCAAAATTCATCTGTTGTCAGTTTTGAGAACTAATTTTATTCAATCACGGCCGATTTGATTGAATTTCAGAACAAAACACACACTACAATAAACAATAGGCTATTACACGAAGGCCATGACCTGCAGGATTGCCGACATATTTAGAGCCCAATTCAATTTGTTATTAAAAACTGATTCTGCAGTGTATAATTTTCTGAGTACAGCTGTGTATTGGATATTCAAATCTACGAAACTTGAGGTGGTTTGATGACATTATTACCATTAGAAATTAAATATTATTATAGTTAATATCATGATGCATCTATTTTTTTCATTAATTGTACATAATATTGATGCTATATTGATGACAAGAAAGTGAAACGTTTTGAAGTTATGTAAGTAAATGTAGAGAATATCTTAATTTAGATCTTCATTTCTTTAATTTACTGAGTGACTGCTATATATAACTACAAAACTTAAGTAAGATAATAATATTGTTATTAAAAATCAAATATTTTTATACTTATTAACCCAGTGGGGTTGGGTCTTTTCATATACTTAATGGCGGTGTAGTGTAGATATTGATATGTCTCATTGTCTCCAGTATTGGCTCGAGAGAGCGCAAAATTACAGTTCCTAAGGAAAGATTAAAAGGTATTACTTACTGATAAAATAAGAGGCCTAGAAAATTTTGTAGTCTCCAGATCATTTCAGCAAGATCTCTTAGTAGGATAAAATGATTTTACGCTCTACATTTCAAGTTCTACACGAAAATGCTATTGTTCGAAAGCTTAGCAAACCTGACTTTTTTTTAACTTTCGCCTACAATCCACAGTGACCTGAAATAGCTACTGCTATCGTCCTGACATTGATACTTGCGTTTTCGCGTTGAAACTCAAAAACTGAAGTTGGATAGGTTCAAGAAAAGTATTTGGCCTAAAAAAATCCATTCAGAGGAGTATGTTTCATTATTATGGAAGCAAATAACTATCAAAAAGACAAGTATTCTTCATTGAAAATAAATCTGAAATTTTTATTTGAACGTCTAACGAACTTAGTTTGCAGCAGCATTTGCTGCACAAGCCACTAGTATTATTTAAAAGACACTGCACGTCCAGTAATTTTTCTTGTGACAACAAACGATAATTTTGCCAGTAAGATTATGGGATTTTCTTCCCTCAGGTTACTTTAAACACTCCATCATAAGGAAATCTCTGACACTCTATATGTGATATGAAAATCTAGCTTTCACGTAAAGCTCCTGTGAAGCAGACTTGAATAATTTCAAAGGAAAAATTGTTCCGGAGCCCGGTATCGATCCCGAGACCTATGACTGAGCGGACTAACGCTCTACGACTGAGCTATCCAGGAACTTCACTCGACACCGTCTCAATTTTTCCCTTTATATCCACATACCTCGAGTGGGCTAACAAGACGCCAGAAACCCACAAACTCTGTGTGATTTGAAATTGTGGTTTTCTGTTAACGTACCTACAGTAACATATATACACGTATTATGAAAATTTAGCTTCCAGGAAGTAAAGTTCCCTATGAATCAGACTTGAAAAATTGTTCCCTTGAAATTTTCAACTCTAGGGATATGTGACTTTTCCTCAAGGTGTATGACATAATAACTGTCTCAAAATAATAAATGCAAGAAATACAAAAAGTAACTGTTTTATGGGATCAGTGCTCCTATTTCTCTTAGTAGGATATCAAGTATGTTTTCAGTTTGTCCTGGAAGTTTGACTACTACTTTCCTGGAAAGCCTCTTATCTATTACGAATTTTAAATCGTCCACTGAAAAGTAACGGTCATTAAGCCCAGGAATTGTACGTTCTTCATTTTCCAGTGAATCTTACAAATGCCTTTAAGGAACCCGGAGGTTCATTGCCGCCATCATATAAGCCCGCCATCGGTCCCTATCCTGAGCAAGATTAATCCATTCTCTATCATCATATCCCACCTCCCTCAAATCAATTTTAATATTATTCTTCCATCTACATCTCGGCTTCCCCAAAGGTCTTTTTCCCTCAAGCCTCCCAACTAACGCTCTATATGCATTTCTGGATTCGCCCATACGAGCTACATGCCCTGCCCATCTCAAACGTCTGGATTTAATGTTCCTAATTATGTCAGGTGAATAATACAATGCGTGCAGTTCTGTGTTGTGTAACTTTCTCCATTCTCCTGTAACTTCATCCCTCTTACCCCAAATATTTTCCTAAGCACCTTATTCTCGAACACCCTTAGTCTCTGTTCCACTCTCAAAGTGAGAGTCAAAGTTTTACAAACATACAGAATAACTGTAATATAACTGTTTTATAAATTCTAATTTTCAGTTTCTTTGAGAGCAGAGTGGATGACAAAAGCTTCTCAACCGAATAATAGCAGGCATTTCCCATATTTATTCTACGTTTGTTTCCAATTTTTATATTTCCATTTCGTATTATGTTCTGGTCAGGACACACGAACATATAACTTCGTTTCCAGTAAATCTGTATACAATAATTCCGCGTCAAAATTCTCACACCTAATCAAACTCTAATGTAATAGAAACTGTTGAAATACATTTATAACTTCTTCCAAGTAAAATTAAGTACTACGTGGTTTAATCCGTGAAACCATCCTGTAACGAATCGTCAATGGGTTGAAAATCGATTATCACCCTGTCAATTTTGACAGAGTCTGACGATCGTCAGAGTAAACGGACATCGAAGAAATGCAAAAATTTACGTTAAACGACTCTCGAAGACTGAATAGTCATCAAACTCATAAACAAAGATTGGTGAAACCGATCATGCACGTTGGTGGAAGGCATTTGAAGGGTGTCTTTTCAAGAAGTAATTAAAGGGTTACATGCAATAGTATGCTATATTTTATATTTTCATGTAATAAAAGTTAATTTGATACAATATTTGAAGTTTCATTTCACTATTAAAAAGTCTCCCGTTTCTTTGGCCCACCCTGTATAATGAAAAAATTAGATAGATCTGGGCTGCAGAGTCGAGACGTCTGTATGCATTGCAATAGCAGTTCATGTTGAAACTGACTAGTTAATAGGTAAGATAAACACTTTTATAGTAAAGTTTATTCTCGACAACGCATAGCTCAGCAACGCCTGAACGTACTGTCAACAACTCTGGGCGCTTTGCAATGTCTCCCATTCAATTGCAAATACGGCATCGACTCCATTGTGCGTTTTCTACGCGTCCTCACGAACACACGCATGCGCTCACATTTATGATTGCTGCTTTCCTGTCCGTGAGCGATTGTTGGCACGTAAGTTTGTTGTTTGGTCACATCTGAGCCGGCGACGAACGAAAACAAAGGTGAAGAGCCAGCCAAGAAAGTGCTGAATGCTGTTCACCCATTTAAAATAAAATCAATCTGAATTACAATTAATATGGAGTAGAAGGCCTCATACTTATAGCATAACATAGCAGGACCAAAGCTATTGACATGCGATCGATCACACTGCTAACAGGTTATTCTCTGCTGGAACCTCCAAGAAACAATACGAACAGATTATGAATAGGTTAGACTAATTCTAACATTTCTGGCTAATATACTGTACAGAAATTTTTCCACAACTTTATAATAGAATATTAAAAAATAACGAAGTTTTAGTCGTGTTTCCTAGAATTCGTAATCTCTTTAGCTAATTTATTTTGATGGATGATTTTAATGAGAACACTATTTCTTTGTTTTTTTTTTTTCTAAAAACTTTCCCACACGTATCAAATTTCTTTTTCTTCCTTCTGTGTTGGTCTTCATTGTCTCAACATTCACTACTTTCAAGAACTCAAGAGTTTTTTAGAATTCTAAAATATTGCTTACAAGAAAGCATTATTTTCAGATAAAAGTAAGGTTTATATTTAGCTAATAAGCAAATGGGTACAATTCAAAAGTGTGGGCTACAACAAAAATGTTTCTAGGCACTACCTATCGTAAGAGCCAGGTTCGTGTACGGTGTGATCTTAACCAATAATATAACAAACAATTTACAAAGACAGTTTACTAAATACAGTAATTAACTCAATTAAAACCAATAAATAACACACAAGAGCAGAAAAAGAGAGAAAAACACATTTAATACAAGTTCACAATCAGATAGAAGCCAGTGGCATTCAATAACAACATTAATATAGTTGACAAAAATAAAAAGGTAAAAAAAATACGAACATTTGTTAATATTACATGAAGAGTCCACTGCAAGAATGATGGATGCCATTTGGAATACATTTTGCAGGAGAAGCAATTGAAAGTTTGAAATGCTTAGCGCTCACAACTTAACTGAGATTTTCCGATCATTACTGGACAATGACTATCAGTGTTAATGCCATATAACTCTGTAAGTACATTCTATATGTCTTAAGCTTGCATTGACAGTCTTGGTTCATTTTCGACAAGAAAGTGACATCCATCATTCTTGCAGTGGACTCTTCATATATCATGAATAATTTTATAAATTAATTTTTAAAGGTTAAATTTTAAAATATTTCGAATTTGGAAAGTGATTTGTAATTTTATTATATTATAATCTTGGGTCGAAACTAGCACCGTGTTTAAGAGCTGCACTTGTATGACATTTAGGCTCAATTAATGGGAATTATTTACTTCAAATTTAAACATCAGATCAATGACATTGGCTGACCACAAGGATCCTGAATTCTAGAAAACAGAAATTTCTGAATGTTTGAAGAACAGTAAGTGGTATATAAATTTTGAAAACCATCCATAAACTGCATAGGAGTAAATTATTCCTTTTAGTTTCTCTAATAATACGTGCAAAATCAGAATCGTAAGGACATTACTTATCGAGTACAGTGTTAAGATTTAGGGGAAAATTATTTTTTTAGAAAAGTTTTCATTTTGGACTAATATGGTATTATAATCATTTGTTGTTCTATATCCAAGGATCCATTCATAATTTTGTGCCCAAATGCAGGTCTTTCACTACAAACCCAATTTCCAATTCTCCAATCTTTCCTATTTTCTGCCTTCCTGTAAGTCTCCGCATATGATCCACATATCTTAATGTCTATCGTATGATATCTTCTTCTGCCCCTAACTCTTCTCCCGTTCACAATTCTTTCCAGTGCATCCTTCAGTAGGCAGTTTCCACTCAACCAGTGGCCCAGCCAATTCATTTTTTCTCTTCCTGATCAGTTTCAGAATTATATTCTTTCTTCACCCACTCTTTCCAACACAGCTTCATTTCTTATTATGTCTGTTCATTTCACACGTTCCATTCTTCTCCTTATCCACATTTCAAATGCTTCTATTCGCTTCTCTTCACTTCGTCGTAATGTCCATGTTTCTGCCCCATACAATGCCACACTTTACACAAAGCACTTCACTAGTCTCTTCCATAGTTCTTTTTCCAGAGGTCCACAGAAGATATTCCTTTTTCTATTAAAAGCTTCCTTGGTCATTGCTATTTTCCTTTTGACTTCCTGGCAGCATCTCATATTACTGCTTATAGTACACCCCAAGTATTTGAAGCTGTTCACTTGTATCCATGGATTAAACAGTTATATTATTATCACACTATTTCGACGAAGTTCATCCTATATAATACAATAGCAGTCATTGTCTCCTAGTACTGACTTCCAAGAGGATGGATTTTTTATTTTATTTTAGTAGGTTATTTTACGACGCTGTATCAACATCTCAGGTTATTCAGCGTCTGAATGAGATGAAGGTGATAATGCCGGTGAAATGAATCCGGGGTTCAACACCGAAAGTTACCCAGCATTTGCTCATGTTGGATTGGGGGAAAACCCCGGAAAAAACCTCAACCAGGTAACTTGCCCCGAACGGGAATCGAACCCGGGCCACCTGGTTTCGCGGCCAGACGTGCTACCGTTACTCCACAGGTGTGGACGAGAGGATGGAAACTCTCCTGTACAGCTTTAATTTTACCGAAATCAACACAACGCCGGGTTTTCACTTACAGTAAAAAAAGATATCGCACACATAAAGAACAAACATCAATGTAGTAGTATCTACGTAAAGATTAATTTTTGGTCTTACAGAATATATCTGTTATGGTAACAATCGATATTAGAGGAGAAAAATTCGCTCCGGCGCTGGAGATCGAACCTGGGTCTTTGGTTCTACGTACCAAGCGCTCTAACCATTGAGCTACGCCGAAGTTCAATCCATACCACCGGATCGAATTCCTCTCCTTTAGTGTTTTCCTCTTTGTGGCCTGACTCCAAGTTGTTGACATTTTTATATTAAGTCAACTGCCATTATACAAGGAGCGCACTCAATTGAGTGATTTGGTGGCCGGGATTACACAGTAATAATATGCACTGTTGCTCGAAGAATCTACATAAAGATTAATTTTTGGTCCTACAGAGTATATCTGTTATGGTAACATTTTCTCCTCAATGTAGTAGGTTGGATTCGAACCTATAATTGTGGTTTACACCCAACATTTAAGCTGCAAGCATGAACGATTCCATGAACAGCTGTCGGAAAAATAGTGATATACGTTACAAGAGCGGTATGTTGACGTTTTCAAGTTCGAGGAAAAGATTGAAAAAGCGAAACGTAGTTGAGCTTTTTAATTTCCGAGAACATGAAAACAAACATACCGCTCGTGTATCGTACATTATTTTGTGCGAAAATCGTTTATTACATACCTGAAAGACGAATTTCTAATTAGTTGCAATGAAATCTCCATGTTGGTTTCTGTTTAATGACGGCAACTTCGGAACACCAATATCTTTCTTCGACATTGTTGCTATAAAATGTTTTCTGTGTTTACTATACTCCAGCAGGCCGTGATATACGTCTGTCTTTTTTCCCCAGTCTATAAAAGCGAACTTAAAACAAACGGTAAGGTTATGTAATGATTTATTTTTCATTTTAATATTTTAACAATATTATTTATATAACATATTGCAGTAATAACATCGGTATCTGGAATCTTGTTGGTTTTTTCACGGCTTCCTTAATGTTACTTCTATCAGGAATGCAATAAGTTTCGTGGAGTAGTAGACTTTACTTAATTTTTGCAAATATTTAAAAACAATAATTAACATTGCAATTTAGGTGAAATTGCAGTGGTAAGTTTCAAAATATAATTATTACTATGTTAAACGTCTCTAAAAATAATATGTTAAAAGCCTAAAGCAGTAAAATGAATGTCGCGCTTAAGCGGTAAGAAGAGGGAAATTGTTATGTGTGTTACGTTGGGAATACTGAATGTGGTATTTCACACTTACCGCGTATTGGTTCTGTGCGGAAAACAAGCAAATACGCACGATCTCGCACAAAATAATTTACATGCATATTTTTACTAACTTCCTGATTTTTTTGCAATGAAACAGGAACTAATGAGCGAAGGATAATTTCTTTCAGAGTCGAGCTGGTGTTACACCCATTAGTGAGCGACTTCCTTGAATGGAATAAAATGCAAGTCATTTTCCAGATTCGATAACTACAATTTGTATCAGCGACTATTTTTTCGTTTGCCGTCTGTACACAAGGTCTATTAGACAATGATTTACAACAGAACAATGCATTTTGATTAAAAAACTATTTCTTGTGCATCAGGCAGCACCTGTAGCGTATCCAAGTTTCACCTCAACATCGAAAGTGAAATAGAAACTGTGGAAGGAAGCCAACAAAAACATTGCTACAAACAAGATAGGCTCCTTTTTTGCATACGAGATTAGTGGGACATTTGGAAAGCCGGCGTTTCCTGTGTAGCTTACGTTATTTATTCGCAAGTATCGCCATTGCCTGAAGGGAGGCGTTATATACAAAAGATTCTCAAACAGTGGCACGTGTGTCACTGAGAAAAAAACGAGAATAAATTCATGTTACCAGCCATTAATGAAAAATAAATGACAAGGGATACACCGAATCCCTAAAATTGCGTGAAAAATTAATGTTATTTGTGGTTATTATTGTGAGCATAATAGTTGGGATTGTAAGAATGTTTGGGATTTTATGTAAATTTTGTTTTCACATTCCCCGTATTTACATTCAACGAGGCGGAGCCTTCTCGTTAACTACTTCATAATCGCTTCCTCATTCCACACAATCTAGTCTCGAGACAACAATGCAATTGAAGTTTGAAACAATTCAAACATCGATATTATGCTAAAAATTTGTTTGAAATTTTTCTTTCATTCATAGTGTTCCGCCCAAGGGCAGGTCTTTCACTACAAACCCAGCATTCTTCAGTCTTTCTTGTTTTCTGCCTTCCTCTTAGTCTCCACATATTTTAATGTCGTCTATCAGTTGATATCATCTTCTACCCCGAACTCTTCTCCTGTCCAGTATTCCTTCCAGTGCATCCTTCACTAGGCAGTTTTTTTTTTTCAGCTAGTGGCCCAAACAATTCCTTTTCCTCTTCCTGATCAATTTCAGCACTATTCTTTCTTCACCCACTCTTTCCAACACAGTTTAATTTCTTATTCTGTCTGTCCACTTCACACATTCTATTCTTTTTTATTCTTATGCTTCTATTCGCTTCTCTTGACGTCGTTGTAATGTCCATGTTTCTACTCCATATAATGCCACACTCAATACAAAGCACTTCACTAGTTTCTTCCTTAGTTATTTTTCCAGAGGTCCGCAGAAGATACTCCTTTTTCTATTGAAAGCTTCCTATAACATTGCTATCCTCCTTTTGACTTCCTAGCAGCAGCTCATGTTACTGCTTATAGTACAGTAGTGGCAAAAAAACCGGACCGACCCTTGTAGCTGATTTCAGAGTCACAGATTCAAATTTATTGCATTTGTTCGATTCTTACCGTCTTTTGTTTCCTTCAGTGCCTCAAACTTACAGATGAAAAAACTTTGAGAGTTTTATTTTCATCTGGCATCAATATTACATTTCTACCTCCATTCGGCAAAGATAACTGCGTATTTTTACATTAAATAGCAGTACATACCTCTGGCTTCACTATCCATATTGAAATTACCACAGTTTGACACAATACACAACACAGGATTCTTTTGTATCAGGATCAGTCCGATCTTTTTTGCCACTGCTGTACAACCCAAGTATTTGAAACTGTCCACTTCCTCTACTGCCTCTTTCAGAATTAGCAATTTTACTTTCTTTAGTTTTCTTTCTAAAATAATTTTATATAGGCCTATATGAAGGAAAACTTCATTTAAACATGAAGTAACTTTGAAACTAAACTTTTCTGCAGATTTTAGACCAGTTGTGGGTCACAAGGATGCATGAATACCTGGAGCTTGCAAAAGGAGCTCATATTTATCCAAAATAAGCTTCTCATCTATTCTTGCCATCAAAACTAAGACAAGAAATCTTACTGAATTTGAAAGTGGCATCACTATATCGAATACATAGTCCAGATTTGAGACCTACTTTATGAAAAACAGGTAGATTTGTCGCATTAATAAAATTATGTTTTACTTTGTTATATAACCACTGAAACTTATTTTATTCTTCTGTTAAATGATGTTGATGTCTCTAAACACACAATAAATATAAGTTAATGAGCAGAGTTCTCCTTTATTTTATAAATCAATTCGTGTCTCTCCTCAGCTCCTTACACGACCCCACCCTCCGAGGGTTGCCATCCCTAGTTTGGAAACCACTGCCTTAAAGGGAAAAAGTTTTCATACAAACAAATTAAAGTTACAGAAATTTACAATCAAAGTTTTGTGTCATTTAAAAACCCTGTGCACAACAGCTTTAAAAGTGACGTCACATTGGATGGTAAGGATAAAAAGGCGCATTAAATTTTATTGTATTTATAATGTGCTTTTAGAATTTCGAAAAAGTACTTTAAAGGAAAAAATACTGCTTTTTCACCATATTTAACCATTTTCTCCCCATAACATTCAATTTCACCGTTGCTCATTAATCCTAACAAGTGGTCAACAATCAATGTGTCCATCAACTTGACCGCGGGCATCCTAACCCTGAATTTGATGTTGCCGTCAATTCCCCAGCCATTAGGCCTGGGTGCTGACTCACCGGCGAGGAGATTAATTACAGAATTGTTACTGTATCACAGCCATCAAGTCCACTTCAAGTATTCGCCAGTCATTCTCCTCGGAACATCTGTAGCGCCTGAGCATTCCCACGGCGCTGTGTGAGAAATTTATGTAGCGTGTTAACATGCCTTTAATAAAGACAGCACATCATTAGCAACATTTAAAGCTTCCTTTTAATTCACTCCTTTACTCTCTACCATTTTCGCTTCCTTAACAAATTTTGATTTTCTATTTATTTGTCTTCTATCTCTCTTCTTCACCTACTCATTTTCCTCTCGTTCAATTATTCTTTCCTGCATCCACTACTTTTATTTTTTTTTATTTTACTCCTTTTACCATAAATACTTACTTACTGGCTTTTAAGGAACCCGGAGGTTCATTGCCGCCCTCACATAAGCCCAACATTGGTCCCTATCCTGAGCAAGATTGATCCATTCTCTATCATCATATCCCACCACCCTCAAATCCATTTTAATATTATCCTCCCATCTACGTCTCGACCTCCCTAAAGGTCTTTTTCCCTCCGGCCTCCTAACTAACACTCTATATGCATTTCTGGATTCGCCCGTACGTGCTACATGCCCTGCCCATCTCAAACGTCTGGATTTAATATTCCTAATTATGTCAGGTGAAGAATACAATGCGTGCAGTTCTGCGTTGTGTAACTTTCTCCATTCTCCTGTAATTTCATCCCTCTTAGCCCCAAATATTTTCCTAAGCACCTTATTCTCAAACACCCTTAACCTCTGTTCCTCACTCAAAGTGAGAGTCCAAGTTTCACAACCATAAAGAGCAACCGGTAATATAACTGTTTTATAAATTCTAACTTTCAGATTTTTTGACAGCAGACTGGATGATAAAAGCTTCTCAACCGAATAATAACACGCATTTCCCATATTTATTCTGTGTTAATTTCCTCCCGAGTATCATTTATAGTTGTTACTGTTGCTCCAAGATATTTGAACTTCTCCACCTCTTCAAAAGATAAATTTCCAATTTTTATATTTCCATTTCGTACAATATTCTCGTCACGAGACATAATCATATACTTTGTCTTTTCGGGATTTACTTCCTAACTTATACGATTCGTAACAAGCTGTTTTTTACGGTGATGGGTTGTTAGCCCTTCGCCAAACCCCCAACTCCTTTTACCATACATAATTTAATTTAATTCATCCCCTACTCATTCATTGTGCATTTGAAAAAGAGCTCAACAAATGATTTTTTCAAAATTAACTTTTTCATTTTCCTTGCACTTCTTCTGGAGGCGCATCCGTTGAATATAACTAGGTCCCAGTCATTTCTATAATTCACAGAGAAATCACACATTGTATTGTATGGCTGGTAGAAGAAGGGCCCTATTATTCCACTTGGGGCTTTGTTCTGTGTACGTTTGTAGAATTGTGAAATCTGATGTTAATCATACCCCTCTTCCTTCTCAGTCTCTATACACAAAGACAATACCTATCAAGGCAGCAAAGTTAAAAATGTGATGAAGCTCTTAAAATATGTCACAAATCTGCAGACTCTGAACTTCTACAAGAAGCTGACATCTTTTAAGACAATGATATGCAAAATGAGGATGACGAAATACAAGACCTGCACTGATATGGGATACAAATGCAGTTTTGTAAGCCGTAGGCCTATATTTAAAATAATGTTAGTGAAGTTCATATAACTTCAAAAGAAATTACTTTGTTTTATTTCTAGCTATAATTAATTTGTTGTTTTATATTTCAATTTTTGAAACATGATGTCTAATATGTATCAGTCTTCTAATCTGACATGTTAGGATTTGATTTGTATTCAAGATTTAGATTTTTGTAAGGATTTTACCTTTCATAAAAGTAGGATTGTAGAATAAGGTCTCAATTATAATTTTTCAAAATGTGACTATTCCAATTTAAAAGACTGTTAGAAATGTGAAATTGATATTAGATCTTCATGGAAGTGTTATATATTTAATCTTAGGTAATTTACTTTTATATCTGTATTTGATAATGACATATTTAAACTCATGTCAATAGATTTACTGGCATGTAAAAAGAACTCCTGCGGGACAAAATTTCGACACACAGGCGACGCTGGTATAACCTCTGCAGTTGCGAGCGTCGTTAAACAAAACATAACCTTAAATCTTGATATATTTCGTTTTTCGTCCGTCCTGTAAAATTTAAAAATATCGATTTCTTCTTTTTTATTATTTTAGTAGGTTATTTTACGACGCTTTATCAACATCTTAGGTAATTTAGCGTCTGAATGAGATGAAGGTGATAATGCCGGTGAAATGAGTCCGGGGTCCAGCACCGAAAGTTACCCAGCATTTGCTCATATTTAGTTTAGGGAAAACCCCGGAAAAAAACCTCAACCAAGTAACTTGGTCCGACCGGGAATCGAAACCAGGCCACCTGGGTTTCTTGTTATAACTGCTTCATTTATTTATTCAAATTTTCCCCATTAGTGATGCTGAATTTAACCCATTTGGATCAGGGCATTTTTCTTCCTTCGTGAAAGCTATACGCTATAAACAGCTTTATGATTCTTAGGTGCATTGTAACGCACATAAAACACACACTATCTTGCAACCGAAGACATTATGCTGATGGTGATAAAGCTATCATCACCGAGCTCAGGAAGCATCTGTGTGCATGACTGGAAAGCCCTCCTTTCTCTTTGCTACGGTTAAGATCAAGTGTAACAATACCCCGGGTTCGGAAGTAACACACAACACTTCCGCTTGCTAGTCTTTTACAGAACCCAAGTCGAAAGAATGTTATGCACAACTTGATTAATGCGGACATTGGACTTATCGTCGGTTTACAAGCAAAACACATTAAGTCAAAAATATTACTTCTGAGAAAAAAAGCTTATATTTATAATGTACATAGTACATAATGTATGTGTATAAACTTACAAGCAAACATTCGCATGGGGGCAGATAAAAAAGGTTAATTTTTTTCTTCCACCATGTTAACAATATCAAAACAAGTGCTTAGGGTAGAGTAGCATAAATCGCACCGCTTCCTAAATGGCACCACTGCTAGTTTAAAACAAATTACTAAAGTAGTGTGGCATCTAGTGGTATTGTTACAATCTACCATATGAACTTCCACCATGTCACTTGATTTCTGCCACTGCTTTGTGTCAGGAGCGTGGTGATAGTGTATCTAATATAATCATTCAGGTGGATGTATATTTACCTAACATTTTGTAACTAAATAACGGATTTGTATGAAATCAATCCATAATCTTAAGATGTTATTCGTTTAAAGAGATATTAAAGAACATTTAACTTAGTAGGATTTTCGAACATGTGGTGATTATAGGCTAGAATGAAGGAAATAATAACTTATGACGTAGTTTCTCAATTCGCACCACTTCGTAGGTGCCTAATTCGCACCGGTGTGATATGAGCAACTGTAGCAATTCTAGCCGTACAAAAGAAGGCCCCAAAAATTTTAACTGAACGAGGAATCCATCAGATGGGTGCAATATCAAGTGGTGAAAAGGGCGTTAATACAACAAGTGTGTGTTGTACAAGCGCACCAGGTATTTTGTGCCAAACAGTGCATTCTTCATTATCAGCTGGTGCTCCTAGGATCGTTATTTGTTTGCTCTGAGTCAGGTTACGTCAACAGTGAAGTATTTGTCGAATAGCTCAAACATTTTATTTGCCACTCAAACCTGCCATAGAAAAAAGTGCTGTTTCTGTATGTCCACCTATACGACCCATTCCAAAACTTTAGAAGCTAGATTATCTCGGGAAAATGGTATGCTCCTTTTTCAGCTTTCTCGTCATAATACTCAGAGGCCCAGCCTTCAGATGTTCTATCTTCATGAAGCAGTTCTTAGGTGGCTTCGAGATAATCGTGGAGAAAAGGTGTCGCAGTTTACAGTCTGAACTGCCTGGTGAAGCACATGGCAAATGTGCAACAATAAAAAACGCATTCAGAAAGTTTAAATGTTACATATATTACGCTCTATTTTTTCAATTACATTTGAGGATGCGTTACGCTCTTTCATTAATTTCAATAAACTTGTAATTTGCATTTATTAAATTATTCATTCAAATACTGTTCAATATGTTCAATATTAAAAGCTTTCCTTCATCCTGTTCCCTGCAGTTAAAGAGGTGCGATTTAAGAAACCGCAGGTGCTATTTAGGAAACTAGTTGCCTAACTGGCACCACTGAAATGTGTTTCGAAAACGTCATTTTAATTAAAAAACATTAAATCAAATTCAAGGATTCTTTTTTACATGAAAGGTAAATGTTCTGGGAATGTATCTCTGTAAAGGAATGCAGAAAATAAAAACTGTATTGTTCAATAAAAATTATAAATGCTAAAGTGGTGCGATATACGCAACCTTACCCTATACAAATTTTGGCCACTCGAGTGCGATTACAAGGACCGTTCCGAAAGTAAGTTTCCCAGGAGCCGTTTACAGAAAGAAAACACAAGTTCCTGGATAGATATTTTATTGGAACAGATACAACAATTGTTGAGCTATTTTTCAACATATTCCCTATTGGAATTGATATATTTGTCATACCTTGGAATCACCAGAGAGATGCAGACGGCTTTTACGTTAGTTCCTTTTCCAGACGGCAGACGTCTACGACACAGGAAAACAAAAGTTGATCCCATGGCATGAAAAATTTCTCTATTCAAGTGGGGAATATGTTGAAAAACAGCTCAACAATTTGTCGTATCTGTTGCAATAAATCGTTCCATGAAATTGTATTTTATTTCTGTAAACCTCCTCTGGGAAACTTACTTTCTGGACGGCCCTCGTAATTGCGCTCGAGTGGCCAAAATTTGTAGAAGCCTTGTTTTGACGTTTTTAACATGTTAGAAGAAAAACAATTAACTTTTTTCTATCTGCCCCCATGAGAATGTTTGGTTGTTATAATTACTTACTTACTTACTTTCTTACTGGCTTTTAAGGAACCCGGAGGTTCATTGCCGCCCTCACATAAGCCCGCTATTGGTCCCTATCCTGAGCAAGATTAATCCATTCTCTATCATCATATCCCACCTCCCTCAAATCCATTTTAATTTTATCTTCCCATGTACATCTCGACCTCCCTAAAGGTCTTTTTCCATCCGGCATCCCAACTAACACTCTATATGCATTTCTGGATTCGCCCATACGTGCTACATGCCCTGTCCATCTCAAACGTCTGGATTTAATGTTCCTAATTATGTCAGGTGAAGAATACAATGCGTGCAGTTCTGTGTTGTGTAACTTTCTTCATTCTCCTGTAACTTCATCCGTCTTACCTCCAAATATTTTCCTAAGAACCTTATTCTCAAACATCCTTAACCTATGTTCCTCACTCAAAGTGAGAGGCCAAGTTTCACAACCATAAAGAACAACCGGTAATATAACTGTTTTATAAATAATTCTAACTTTCAAATTTTTTGACAACAGACTGGATGATAAAAACTTCTCAATCGAGTAATAACAGGCATTTCCCATATTTATTCTGTGTTTAATTTCCTCCCGAGTATCATTTATATTTGTTAGTGTTGCTCCCAGATATTTGAACTTCTCCACCTCTTCAAAAGATAATTTCCAATTTTTATATTTCCATTTCGTACAATATTCTCGTCAAGAGACATAATCATATAGGCCTACTTTGTTTTTCGGGATTTACTTGCAAACCTATCTCTTTACTTGCTTCCAGTAAAATTCCCGTGTTTTCCCTAATCGTTTGTGGATTTTCTCCTAACATATTGGAAAATCAAATAGCCTACACATAAAGAAAAACAACTGAAAATATTATTTTAAGGATTCAGTTTTGTTAAGATCTTTGAAAACGCCTTTCTCTCAGAGTTAATATTTTTGACTTAATATGTTTTGCTTGTAAGCCGACGATATTTTCCTTGGATTATGTAAGCTAACAGTTTCTAAACACCCATAAATGAAATACGGAAGATTAGCATATCTGAGTATATTTTTATTCTTAATCTACTGCTAAAATGATTTTATTTGTATTATTCTGTACTCTATGGCCATTCATCTTTTTATCAGTTATTCAACGACGCTGCATCTAGGATTGATGGAAATTGTGATAGCAAGAATGGATCCCAAATACTCCATGACATTACCTGACATTTGCCTTACACCTGGGAAAAACATCAGATCAAATCCAAGCGGGGATTCGAATTGAGGCCTGTGAGACAACTTCGGATTAGTAAGCCAACGCTCTACCGGTTAAGTTACGCCGATGGCTCCACTTGTTCTTCAGAACACAACTTTACCTCACGTCTTTTATTTTTCTTTTATTGCTGTAATTATTGTATATTATATATCACTGCTACCGGGTGTATACCCAATTGTAGTGTTAATAAATACATACATAGATACATACATACATAGATACATACATACATACATACATACATACATACATACATACATACATACATACATACATACATACATACATACATACATACATACATACATACATACATACATAAAAAGTCAAATCTAAGGCATTGTAAAATTGTTTAAGTTAATCTTAGGGATTGAAAAATCATTGTTGAACGAACAACTGCAAATTGATTTTGAAAATTGATGGTAATGAAACACAGTTGAGAACTACTTGTATATAAAAATCACCTAAAGATGAATTGACATTGTGATCTGCTTTTCATAGGAATTGGAGCAAAATTAGCACAAGAAAAACAAGAGCAAGTGGCAGAGCGGCCCATCTAATTCTGGTGGTAAGGAAGGAGAGAAACTTTAGCGTGAAAAGAGAAAACAAGAGTTCAGCAAAATGTAGTTAATGGAAAGAATGCGACTCTAAATTTGAAGGAAAGCTCTTGAGCTGAAAGTGAGGACCATTTGGATGCAAACGAAACACGTCACAAGCATCTATCTGTCACTGTGCAAATGAGAACTTGAAAGTGAAATTTACAGAAGGAAGTCAAGGATAACGCAGGAATTCGAGGTCCTCTTTCACAATCTGAACAGAAACATGTTTATACCGTTTATGTGTGTGGGTGTAGCATTAGCCGAGCCGCTAGAGTCGCGTCGGCTCTCTTCGATATGGACCCGGATTCAACAGAGTTCGAGTCCAAGTAGGAAAGTGCAAATGTACGTCCTTCTAACTATAAAATCACACAAACAATTCTCTTAAGTTAGTGACTTGACTGTATGGCCACTGGCTCTTGGGACAGGAGTACTGCTGCTGGATTTTATGGAACGAGGCACCATAATCTGTGCAGGATGTTTATATGTTTCACCCTGATAATTACATATATACATAAGTGTTCTGCCCCAGGGTAGGTCTTTCACTGTGAACCCAGCATTCTCCAGTCTTTCCTATTTTCTGCCTTTCTCTTAGTCTCCGCATATGATCCATATCGTATCTTAATATCGTCTACCATTTAATATATTCTTCTGCCCCGAAATCTTCTCCCATTCACCATTCCTTCAGTAGGCAGTTTCTTCTCAACCAGTGACCTAACCAATTCGCTTTTCTCTTCCTGATCAGTTTCAACATCACTCTTTCCAACACAGCTTCATTTCTTATTCTGTCTGTCCATTTCACACGTTTCATTCTTCTCCATATCCACATTTCAAGTGCTTCTAGTAGCTTCTCTTCACTTCGTTGTAATGTCCATGTTTCTGCCTCATATAATGCCCCACTCAATACAAAGCATTTCAGTACTCTCTTCCTTAATTCTTTTTCCAAAGGTCAGAAAGGATTATATACAAGCTATGTACTGGTGTTATTATTTATATATTTTAATCAGTAAGTTTCATAATTTATAAAGAGTAAGCCTATTGAATAATACTCTTCGATCACAGGTTATAGAAATATTAGTTGTCATACTAAATACTCTTTGTTATTAGGTGATTACGTGGAGCATAAATCGACAGTGATATTTTGTCACAGATATTTAACGTCTTCAGCCACAGATATCTGAATTACAGCCCTGTACTTGTGACAAAATGTCAGATTGTCATTTATCGTCCATCTTTATTTGTGGCGAAAGCGTATCAGAGACTGTCGGAATTTAGTAGCGTTCAAAAGCAAGCTTATTAAGCATTTTCTTACTGCGTAGAATAGGTTTAATTTGTACTTAATCGATAAAAGAAACGCTTCTCTCTTCTTAACTTTTACAATAAACTGTCTAGCTTTTATTAATCAGTTAATCTTTTAGCACTTTGATTTTTATTGTATCTGTAAATTTAATATTAATTGTAATTATAATTGTATTCTTAATATTGTAGTTGTAATCCCCTGGTAGAGGGGAAGAGAAGGCCTGATGGCCTTATCTCTACCACGTTAAATAAAAATTAAAAAATTAAAGAAAATTTTTAAAAATTTTTTTAATGTTTAAAAAATTAAAAAAAAAAAAAAAAAATTGAAAAAAAAAATTAAATTAAAAAATTAACAATTAAAAAATTTTTTGAAAATTTAAATTTTAAAATTTAAATTTTAACTTTAAATTGTTAATTGTTTATTTTTATGTTTTTTATTATTTTTATTTCTTTAATTTCTTTAATTTTTATTTAACCTGGTAGAGATAAGGCCATCAGGCCTTCTCTTCCCCTCTACCAGGGGATTACAACTACAATATTAAGGATTACAACTTACAATATTAAGAATACAATTAAAAATTAAAAAATTAAAAAATTAAAAACTTAAAAACTTAAAACCTTAAAAACTTAAAACTTAAAAATTTATAATTTAAAACTTAAAATTTAAATTTAAAATTAAAATTAAAATTAAAACTAAAATTAAAAGTGCGCAATGTTCCAACCAAGATACAATTTTGTCGATAGTTAGAAAGCTGGCTGGCTCGCTTATTCGCGAGAATAGGAAATATAGCTTTGAAATGCCTCAAGCTTGTGTGTAAAATGTTCGAGGACCTTTGCTGAACTAACCAAAGAAATCGCTGCGTCGATTAAGCCAGGAGAAAGGCTGCTGATATGGCACATGTCAGAGAGCAGCAAAGAAATCGCGTTTACTGTACGAGCATACAGAGTACAAGTAGTTTCATTTTTCCTGGAATGGTTATTAGGACTAATGGATTGCGCAAAGCACTCTGAGGATTTCTCTGGAAGCGCCTACAACAAGGCGTGCCTGATTTGTGTGACTCACATCGTGCCAATGAAGCCCATTGTCTTGAACACTTAGGCAGAATGTGAGGCGCGTACCTATTATATAGAATAAAACAACTGACTGTCCTGTTATGTGGTTGAAGAGATAGCGATTCTATTTAATATCTCAACAGAAAAATGGGCATAGTATATTTTTCCATATCGTTTAGCTGTATGCGCTTTTTGTTCTGTGTAAAATAGTTTAAAAAGATCTAATATTTTGAGGGGAGGTATCATCAGCGTATAGTTAATTAAGTATGGACACTTCACGTCGGTACCTTTGATGTAGCCGGACTGATTTCAATGATCATCAAGCCAGCTAGAGCGTGAGATTCTGCTTTCTCCCTAGAGTTGGCGCTGACATCACACAAGCTAGCAGTCGACATAGCGGAAATATAACTTACTTACTTACTGACTTTTAAGGAACCAGGAGGTTCATTGCCGCCCTCACATAAGCCCGTCATTGGTCCCTATCCTGAGCAAGATTAATCCATTCTCTATCATCATATCCCACCTCCCTCAAATCCATTTTAATATTATCTTCCCATCTACGTCTCGGCCTCCCTAATATAACACATATAATTAATACATCTAGGTACATTATGTACTCAAATAAAATAAATTGGATCCATAAAATAATAAATCTACCATTACTGTAATGTCTAGACTCTAGAGTTCCTTTATCATGAGAGTTGAGACGTTGACCCCAACAACAATTAAAATATGTAATGATTTGATAGCACTGAAAATGGAAAAACAAAACTCTTATGAGAAGTAAAACCATATACCTATATTATATTATATACAAATATTAAACGAATTTTATACATAATTTTGTAATGTATTATATTATTTTATAATATAATTTATTATATCTGAAATATAAAAAATTATTTTTACAACTAGTTTGTCACTGAGAAGTAAGAAAAAGCTGTTAACTTGAATTTATTTGAAGCAAAGCGTTACTGGATTATGCAATAAGGTAGGCGATGTGTGTCTCAACTCTATACTCAATTATTATCTTTGCGTATGCTCGATTACACTACCTCTAGCGCTTGAAAATGGAACTAAACGCCGGCACACAGAGAAACAAAATACAGGAAAATTCGCTCAGTGTCCATTCTTTATAATCCCTATTCGCTGGTATCATTATCAAAAAAGAAAAAAAAAGCATTATGAAAAGAGTCCTAAAATTAATATCTTCGAAGAAACAAGTATTGTGAAATAATTGGTATTGTAACAACATCATATCAATGGCTAAAAAGTGATACTTCGTATCTGTAAATTTGCAGATGAATAGTAAAACTGCCTTAAAAAGTTATTTTTTCTTTAAATAGTCAAACTTTTTATATATGTTTCTGCTTTGCAAGATGATCTACTCCAGAGGTGACGAAAGCGGGTGTCGTGATTACATCGTGTAATCACAGACATTCAAACGGGTACGAGGAGTTTCCTGTACATTGCTGTGTGTTTCATTCACGTACTGAAGGCAAGCAGTGGCGGTATCATGTCGCTCTACAAACTCTGTCTCTACAAGCAGTAAGAGGTGGTTTCGTAAAGAATGAAAAGGAGAACTTTTTTGTTGTTATGTCGGACAAAATGTAATATGTTTACTTTGCTCAACGGTTCAAATAGGAGTACAGACGTGGACAAATTATTAACAAAATGGACGATTTTTATGATAATTCTGTTTACAAAATTTGACTTTTCAATTTAGACTACATTTGACAATTTTGGATATTTCCATCATTACAGTAGACAGAAATATGCAAAAATGTCAACTGTAGTTTAAATTGAAGAGTCAAGTTTTGTAAAAATATGTAATAAAAGTCTTCAATTTTGATAATAATTTGTAAATTAGCAAAATTGTCAACTGCATTGAAGAGTCAAATTTTGTAAAAATATAAAACAAAAATCTTCAGTTTTGCTAATAATTTCGAAATATCCAAAATGTCAACTGTAGTACAAATTGAAGAATCGAATTTTGTAAAAATATACAACAAAAACCTTCAGTTTTGCTAATAATTTGTAAATATGCAAAAATATCAACTGTAGTCCAAATTGAGGAGTTAAATTTTGAAAAATATACAATACAAATCTTCAATTTTGATAATAATTTGGAAATACACAAAAATGTCAACTGTAGTCTACATTGAAGAATCATATTTTGTAAAAATATATACCGTAATAAAAATCTTAAATTTTGCTAATAATTTGTCCACGTCTGTATATAGAATCATTAATTGCCACGCTGAATAATTTATTGTTATTATTATTATTATTATTATTATTATTATTATTATTATTATTATTATTATTATTATTACCACTAAGTATGTGTTTCCATAATTCTTCCGTATGTGCATGAATATTGATATTCTTACATCTTTTTCCCAGAAGGATAAAATTATTAAGTTTTATCTCAATTTTAATCTTCTTAATCTTTAGATGAGGTAACTATTTATTAGTTATTCATTTAATAATAATATTGTAGAAAAACTGATTCAATATTATGTGCCAACGAACTGTTAAACGCCAGGAATTGACATGTCTTAAATCATAGCCAGGAAGAGAAAGATGAGATAAATAAATGTAAGGAAGACAGGTACCTAATGGGTTTTAAATATCTCGTGCTCTAAAGCCTTTTAATATAACAGAATTTTTCAAAAGAGTAATGATTAAAATAGCTTAAATAACTTGTGCATAAGAAGTTTTTAATTTTGAAAAACTACGAATTTCTGGACTAACTATCGAGAGAAGAATTTAGAAAATTCCTGATTATATTCAAGAGAAAGGTTAAAAAAGGAAGCAAGAAAAATCGTATATTATTTCACTGGCTATTGATGACAGCAGTGACATTACTGATACAGCAAAGCTTGAGACTTTTATTCGCGGTATTGATCAAGATGTTAGTACAGGAACCACCACTGGTTGTAGTTTTCATGCCAAGTACCTTTCCTCCGTCTCCTTACTTCATAGGCTGTCTGTCGCATGTAATCACTGCAGCTCGAGTTTTGGTCACCGCTGTTCTACTCGAAGACAAAATATTACTTTACTGTCCAATTTTGTAAACATAATAATAACCTTGTTAATCGAAACACTCTTAAAAATTTAATTTAACTAAATATGAAGAATCACTTCTTAGCCATCGAATCTTCTAACGTGATATCTTTGCTCCATTCTGATTGAGTATGTCATATCTGCTTGCTTATTCTTTTGTTTACTGCATTGCAATAAAAAAAACTTTTTCGTTTCATTTTTCGCTTCGACAAATCTGTCCTGTTGCCATTCCACATGCTCTCTATATCTCCCCCTCATGTGGTAGAAACTAGATTATGTCCATTTTCGGCTTCCCCTTTCAGAATTCTTTAATGCCCCTTCAACTGGAATAGCGAAAATCTGATTGAGACAAGTGGCCAAGAGGCTTGGAGCTCACATAAACACTTCCTCTGAATCTCAATTTCCCTTGCAAGAACGCGGGTTTGCCTACTTTTTAAGTGTTTCCCCCCACATTTCCCCTTTTATTCATTCATTCATATCTTAAAGATTTACCAGTCGCCCTGGTTGACGTAGTCGGTATAGCGCTGGCCTTCTATGCTCGAGGTTGCGGGTTAAATCCCGGGCCAGGTCGATGGCATTTAAGTGTGCTTAAATGCAACAGGCTCATATCAGTAGATTTACTGGCATGTAAAAGAACTCCTGCGGGACAAAAATTCCGGCACACCGGGGACGCTGATATAACCTCGGCAGTTGCTAGCGTCGTTAAATAAAACATAACATTTCCACTAAAGATTTACCCTATGGCTGTCGTATAATAATAATAATAATAATAATAATAATAATAATAATAATAATAATAATAATAATAATAATTTATTTAACCTGGCAGAGTTAAGGCCATACGGCCTTCTCTAACACTCAACCAGGAGTAAAAACTGCGTTACAAAAACACTACGAATTTACAAAGTACACTACAATTTTACACACAAAACTGAATAAGATAATAATAAAATGTGAACAACAAGTAAGTAGAAATCAGACATAATTTATAACATACAGAAAGAAAGAAAAAGCACAATATAATGTGAACAGCAGGTCAAAATAAATGAGGCATACAAAGTATAAAAATAAGACAATTATTGATAATAATAATAATAATAATAATAATAATAATAATAATAATAATAATAATGATAAAAATAAGAATAGTAATAATAAGAATGATAATAATAATAATAATAATAATAATAATAATAATAATAATAATAATAATAAGAATGATGATAATAATAATAATAATAATAATAATAGTAGTAGTAACAAAATAGTGCAGTACAAAGCATACAATGAATACAATATTTTTAAGTACACACAGTAAGGAAAATTATGATTATATATAGCTCAACTTATCACATTAGAGATATAGCATTATCGGAAAATATGAAAACAAAAATATAAAATAAGTTAAATATCACTAGAACATAAAAAAGTGAATACGTGGAAACATGCAATACAACACTTCTCATAATAGTAAGTTAGTTTGGCAATTCGTCATAAGATCATTTTCTAACTTGGATTTGAAAGATTTCGATGTTCGGCAGCCCTTGACTTCAGTTCCAGTGACGAGAGGTAGCAACAGTGACGTTTTCACATGAAAAAGCCTTCTTGGCCTAAAATGCTTAGGCAAGCTTCATGTTCCAACCAATAAACTCCTCTATCCTTTACCTCTATACTCTTCAGCGACATCGAAGTTCCTAAATATCCGGAAATCACGTAAGTATTCGCAATTGGCAACCCTGGAGACGAGCAAAATCTCTCAATATAGACTGAACTTTCTATTCTGCGGTCACGTTGGCTTTGGTTGCAGGCATCACTGCTCCTGCAGAGGAATAAAAAGCAGCGCCGGTGCCGCCAGCAGACAGACGCTCAAAAAACTGAACATCGTCTCCCGGAATGTCGAAGATGTACACGTTGCTAGGTGCCACCAGTTGTCACAGAAACAGACGCTAAACAGTTGAACTTCGTTCAGTAGACTAACTCTGCCTGATTAGAAGTTGTTAAGTAGCGGAGGAACTCAAAATCGTAGTATAAATTGAGTTAACCCTTAAATCTGTAAAACTTCATTTCTCACACTAGTTTATTAAACCGTGCCGGACTGTAAAGAAAACAACTATCGCAATGTCCATATTTTATATGTTGTACAATATTACAGTATTACTTGGTGTAAATTTTTCTGACATTTTGTATATTCGATTCCCTCATCGTTTCAAATGCATATCATTTTACCTTTCCAAATTATATGTAATACGCTTTGTCAAACCTGGCAACCTTTTCATAAGGGAAGCTATTTCTTCTTCTAAAACAAAAATCTAAAATTTAATCAAAATAAGACTCAAGGATAATAAAATGTACAAAACATATTATACAATTTTGAGGGTAGAAGGTGCATGGAGTCTGTTAAAGAATAGATTGATTACAATAGATCGGACTCCTTTAACAATATATAATTTTTTATCCATGACCATAACGAAAAACACGCCTTTACTAAATACTTTTGCGTTTGTAAAGTAGGCTTTTATTCAACGTTACTTTATTTCACTAGTGAGATAAAGACTTTACCTCACAGTTTGAACTTTATCTCACAGTTCATTAGTATTTTCCTAGTACCCGGGCACACACGTTTACTTTTCCATTCAACTATTACTCAAGAAGTTAATATATTAGTTACTAGATGTCACTACCTCTACTTCTTTATTACCATTTCTTAAATATGCATACACTCAATCTCCTCTTTTTCTCTATCTGCTACGTCGTAATTTCTACATTACATCCATATCTAATATGCATCTTTTTAAAATTTTGTAATAATTACCTTTTGGGATGCGAGGAGACTTGAACCTGCGAAGTTGGGTTTATAGGATTTTAAAACAACACGCGTTAGCCAACTGAGCTAAACAGACACGATGATTAATTAATTTTTAATATTCCTCTTAAGTTTAAAGGAGTAAAATGTGAAATTATTTTAATCACATTAGTCCCGTGAACACTTCTAAATAATTCCTGAAACTTCAAAAGACGAAAATACACGTTTAAAATGAAAAAAAAAAAGATATATTAAAATTATATAATTAATAATTTGTTATTTATCCAACGCCTTAGATACCATTCTTTACTAATCATGGCCTCCTACATCATGACCTATCTAGTACACGTATTGATTCTAAAATGTGATTACATGAGGACTTATTTTCAACATATTTTCTTTTATAAAACATAATTTTTCGTTATGGTCATGGATAAAATTACGTATGGTACTTGTGAGCGTGATCTTTATTGCGCGAGTGGAAAGATGCACTTACCTCACAAGTACCATAAATAACTATTTATAATAAAATACAAATAAATTGAATAATTAAAGGAAGAAAAATTGATCTAAATAAAAGGACTCGGCGATACCTATGCGCTGACGTAGATATTGACTGCTTCGAGGGTCCCCAGAAAGCTGCACTAAACTTCTGCCTATGGTGGAGATGAGAGCTTTGGCTTCACTACACCATGATCCAAACGTTTCAACCGCAAAAGGGACAAAAATATAATTATCTGCAAGATGTTTATATTTATGGTGTTTACTAACAGCGGCACTTTCTGCTGCAGATCCTGGTGTCTTAGAGGTTGAAGGGGCCAGTGTATCCACACATGTGGAATCCCAAATTAAGGATTTGCCTACACGCCACAGGACTAGAGTCAGACCATCGGGTCTCTTGCCGTCTGAACGGCTGATCCCGGAAGGTTCTAAGATGGATGGAACCCCTGAGGATGTTAATGCTCTTTTAATGATGTCATTGAGCGATGAATGACGAGAGAAACGCCCCTTACTCATGACACAACTTAAGGCATGGTGGCCATAAGAATCTACAATATTGACACAGATACATTTATGAATGTGACAGATTTTGCAACCGTAAAGCCACGGAAACTTTAAAGGATCTGGGATCCATAAGAGTACCGATATTAGGGGAAGGAATTGCATGAAGCCAAGATCCTGAAACATTTTGTTGGAGAGCCAAAAAAACGAGCACGATCTGTATCTGAAGAAAAAGATGAGTGAAGGGACTCCTTAACAAGAGAGATTAATATTTCATCCCAATTGTAGTATTGTCAAATTAATTTTCCTACAAATTTTTTTCTATTGTTCTATTAAAATTATAGGATATAGCTTATTAACCTGTTGTATCTTATAGGATACTTTGAGAATTTAAGGGTTAAGAGTAAACTCAAAACAATAGATTAATTCCTTTTATTAAGAATTCTTCCATCTAAATAATATTCATGTAACACAACACATTCGATTTACAACTTTAGAAGTCTTTTTATCTTGATAATTTAAATAACATTACTTTCAATCCCTTTGTTTTATTGCAATCTACTATTCTTATGAGAATAAAAATATAGACTGTGTTCGAAATTCGAACGTATTGCAGTTCAAGATTAATAATGAACCTAATCCCATATGCTAATGTTGAAAGGTATCACAAAACATGTTTGTGTTTGGATATTCGTTAAATTATTTGGCTGTCTGCTACAGTAAAAGATCTTCATGGTAAACCTGGATGTTAGACAACTTCTACAAGCTTGGATTTCCACAGGCAGGAATTTGTAGGGAAAACAAATTGTATTGTATTGTATTGTATTGTATTTATTAACATTCCATGGTATTCATACATGCTTACAGCTAGAATATGGAACAAGTCAAAATACTTAATACTATTATAAAATCTTAATTTATAGTCACAGTCTAGATGAAATATATACAGACGAGATTTACAATATAGTCTACTAGTACAACACATAGTTTTAGTATCAATTTCATGAAGTGTTATTGAATGTCATGAATTCACCTACAGAATAGAAGGCGTGAGAAATTAGGCACTTCTTTAATTTGGCCCTAAATAATTTTATGTTTTGAGTTTCATTTTTATATCGATAGGAGGCTATTAAAAATTTTACTGCCATATAACGCACTCCTTTTTGATAGCACGATAGACTTGCCGATGGAGTATGAAAGTCATTTTTTGACGTGTATTTATGCTATGAACTGTTGAATTAGTTACAAAGTTTTCACGATTACATGCGAGGAAGACTATTAATGAAAAGATATACTGACAAGCCATGGGCATTATTTGTAGTTTTTTGAAAATAGTTCTACACGATTCCCTAGATTTGGCACCTACTATTATTCTAATTACTCTTTTTTGTAATAGAAATATATTGTTACTATCTGTGGAATTTCCCCAGAATATTATTCCAAAACTCATTACCGAGTGGAAGTATGCAAAGTATATTGTTTTTAAGGTATTGATATTTACTATCTTTTGCATAGATCTAATAGCAAAACAAGCTGAATTTAGTTTGGGGGTAATTTCTTTAATATGATTTTTCCAATTTAACACATTATCGATTTTTAAGCCAAGAAATTTGGTTGTTGTTGTTTCTAATAGGGATCTATTGTTAATTATTGCGCTAGAAATTTGCGACGTTGAATTTGGACAGTATTTAAATTGAATTATGTTAGTTTTGTTACAATTTAATACTAATTTATTGACTGAGAACCAGTCACATATTTTGAAGAGAATTTCCTCTGTTGAAGATTGGAATGTGTTGGAGTTATTGGCTGTAATTACTATACTTGTGTCATCTGCAAATAATATGGGATGATCTACATCTTTTATAAGGGGGGCAAGATCATTTATAAACACTAGAAAAAGTAGGGGACCTAATATTGATCCTTGAGGAATTCCATTATTAATAGTTCCCCATGTCGATGTAGATTTCATAGTTGTATTGATTTCAACTTTCTGTTTCCTATCTATGAGATATGAGTGAAACCATTGGTGTGCAACACCTTTAATTCCATAATAATCTAATTTATCTAGCAGCATTTTATGATTTATACAGTCAAATGATCGGGAAGTTTTAACTAACCTAAAAACATGGTATTTTATCATGTCTAAAAATAGCTTCGAAGACCATTTTTTTACGTCCTGTGGTTTAGTACACTGATTACTTCTAAAATATATTTGCAAGTACACTCCTAACGCTGTGAATATTTCATACTGTACATTTTTATACTGTAACTAAAGATATTTGCATTTTTAAATGTTCAACATTAGAATTGAACATGTTCCTTATTCTAGCTTTTAAGAACTATAAAAATATCATGAAACAAACAAATCTACCTAACTTATCTATCCATCTACACTTCTACAGAGAACTTGAGGTTACTAATCATTGTAATGCTGGTGATTTTTGCACGCCTATTCGATACGCAATCACACGTGCAAAACTCTGCACGTCTTGTAATTGGCGCCGGAAACGTGAATCGCATTTGATTGTTTAGATTAAACGATACAAATTGCTGTGAATTCCTAACCTCAACACGTCGCAAAGGTACACGCGTCTTCCAAGAGAATCATCGGTGCAATTCTTATATCGTTCCATACCTGGAACACCAGATGAAGTCACCAGCGCCGCTAACACCATTGCCAACACCGTATCTCCACTTCCTGAATGAATATTTGCCACTTTCAACTACCACAGAAACATTACGTCATATAGGGTAAAGGTTGGTAATATTGTGATATGTGTAATATAGTCATAGTTCTTTTTGAGAATTTATTACAATTTTACTGAGCGAGAGGAAGATCGGTTTCTTGCGTCTACGTATTAAGGGAATGTTAGTGGACATGTTTCTGCACAAAACCGGTCTTTCTCTCGCTCAGTAAAATTATAATAAATTCGCAAAAAGAACTATCACAATATTACCAACCTTTACCCTATATGGGACTTTTTAACAATAACGAAAATAAAGCCTTGAGATATTTTTTAAAACGCAGTTCATAATTTTATTTTTATTAAAAATCTGACTGCATGTAAGGGAGGATAGAGTACTATAATAATAATATAATAATAATAATAATAATAATAATAATAATAATAATAATAATAATAATAATAATAATATAGAGGAGACGGCCTCCAGATATGGAGGGTAGCTGCAAATATATTGAATAAGCAGTCGTGTATAGCCGATAAGGGGGGTTGGGCGAAGGGCTAACAACCCATCACCGTAAAAAATAGCTTGTTACGAAACCTTACAATAAGCCTGATTCTCTGGAACGACCACAGCAAAGGAATAAGGTTATGAGATTTGGTACATGGAACGTAACTAGTCTTTATAGAACAGGAGGGGTAACATTAGTAGCAAAAGAACCTGCTAGATATAGAATAGACTTCGTGGGAGTACAAGAGGTTAGGTTAGATGGGAACGGTATATCACAAATAGGAGAATACTTGTTGTATTATGGGGAAGGAAACAATAATCACCAATTAGGAACAGGTTTCTTTGTTCATAAAACACCTTAGGGGAGGCCGAGACGTAGATGGGAGGATATATTAAAATGGATTTGAGGGAGGTGGGATATGATGATAGAGACTGGATTAATCTTGCACAGGATAGGGACCAATGGCGGGCTTATGTGAGAGCGGCAATGAATCTGCGGGTTCCTTAAAAGCCATTTTAAGTAAATAATAATAATAATAATAATAATAATAATAATAATAATAATAATAATAATAATAATAATAATATAAGGTTACAGGAGAATGAGCATTAAGTCCAGACGTTTGAGATGGGTAGGGCATGTAGCACGTATGGGCGAATCCAAAAATGTATATACAGTGTTAGTTGGGAGGACGGAGGGAAAAAGACTTTTGGGGAGGCCGAGACGTAGATGGGAGGATATATTAAAATGGATTTGAGGGAGGTGGGATATGATGATAGAGACTGGATTAATCTTGCACAGGATAGGGATCGATGGCGGACTTATGTGAGGGCGGCAATGAACCTGCGGCTTCCTTCTAAAGCCATTTGTAAATAAGTAATAATAATAATGATAATAATAATAAAGTTAAAATACCTTGGAGCAACAGTAACAAATGGGACACTCGAGTGCAAATTAAACGCAGAATAAATATGGGAAATATCTGTTATTATTCGGTTGAGAAGCTTTTGTTATCCAGGCTGCTTTAAAAAGCTGAGTTAGAATTTATAAAACAGTTTGTTCTGTATGGCTGTGAAACTTGTACTCTCACTTTGAGAAAGAAACAGAGGTTAAGGGTGTTCGAGAATAAGGTGCTTAGGGAAAAATTTGGGGCTAAGAAGGTGATTCTTGCGTACGATCCGAAGTTGCGCTCGGGCTTGGGTTCGATTCCCGCTTGGACCGATTACCTGGTTCGGTTTTTTCCGAGGTTTTACACAACCGTAAAGCGAATGTTAGGTAACCTATGGCGAATCCTCAGCCTCATCTTGCCAAATAGCATCTCGCTATCACCAATCCCATAGACGCTTTAAATAACCTAGTAGTCGATAAAGGGTCATTAACTAACCAACTAAAAAAATATGTTTGTTACATTACCATATTATCTTTATACAATTTAAACCCTAGCGTACCTGTATGGAGAAATAGGGTTAATTAAATCTGAGATTCAAAAAAATGGTAACGGTATCCTTATTATACCTGAAGGAAACTGTTTCACAGAGAAATTGCACATTACAAATCCCAAGATCTGTAGAGAACCCTGGTCATTGTACTCGGAAGTCCTCAACTCAGTTACGGTCGAGACATTAATCCTAAAACTGACGCCCAGGTGCATATAATGTTCTCTAGAAATCATAAGATAGAAAAGATGAGGAAGGATTGTCTGGATGATGTGAAACAGCATTATGCCAAAGCACTGAAAAATCGAGTTAGTCCACACACCTTGCCCTTTGCCTCCTACTCAACCGTCAGCCAGGCGTTGAGAGATGAGGACATCGACTATTTGCAGTGATGATACAGAACGTAAAGACTTTACGACTGGTGAAACAGACAGAATACAACGTTGCCAAGTCTCTGCAAGATTATGTAAACAACAAAACGTAGAATTAAATTTAAGATATTAAGGCCCGATTGTATAAACCATTTAATCTTAGCTCAGAAGTTAAATTGATCCTTGTTTCAGCTGAACTTGGAATTTTGTGTTGTATAAAGTCTAATCTGAGATTAATTTGTCTCAAACTAAAGTCAACTTTGACTGAAGAAATTTCTCCGATTAAGTTAGATGATCCAAGTTCAGTTATTTCTTTTCTGTTTGAAATATAGGAGTGACAGATTGTGCAAATAAAATATCCATTATTTTAATATTAATAGATATGTTAGGTACATATGTATTTCTTTAAATTTCTTGCCTTAATACACAAACATTCTTATATTTTATAAGGCTCTATCGTGTTCAGCAATATCAAATAACATAACCTATAATTATATTATGTTTATAAGAACCATTAATTATTAATGGATATGATAGGTACATTCATAAATGTTAATTAATTAACTGTATTACTAAACAAAAAAATTGTCGTTTTATAAAGCTTTATTATGTTTAGCAGTATCAAACACCATAACATGATAAAACTTGGAGAACAGTCAACCTTCTTCTTATTGTCCGCCATTATTTACATTGCAAAAAAAAACCAGTGTCTCCAACAGAGTGTAATACGGAAAGTCGCCAAAAAGTAGTTGTAAAGTCGCTAGATTTCTCATTATCAACAAAGAAAGATTAAATTGTGTCACTATGGGGTGCTAAAAAGGTCATTAAATCCCTATTTAAGCAATATAAAAGTTAAAAGAAATTGTTGTTGAAAAAAGAGTTAAAATTGCTAGATTGGCAACACTGAACAAACCTGTATAACATGGTCCGCGCATCACGTATTTCACCTGTTTATGCGATGTTGCCAAATCCTTTTCATGTGAACTTAGATTGCATTTGAACCAAGATAATTTGATCGCAGAAAAGTTTTATACAATAGAAGAAGTGTCTGAACTCGGTTTACTTTTCGATCTTCGATCAAAGTTGATCTTTAGTCAGGAGTTTTATACAATTGGGCCTTAGTGAAAAGAAAGTTATGTCTATAAAGACCTCTGTATTTTAATTAATTCGTAAAAATTAGTGTCACATATTGTAGCATCTCGTTCGTAAGCTCAGCGAGGCTTCAGCCTTCAGGTATGTGTATAAATATTAAAGTAAATATGTAAACAAAATTTCGTCAGAAAATAGAGAATTTTCTAAGTTTATTTTTCATTCAAAACTTAGTAATTAAACACAAAAGTGAGAAAATTGCTTAGAAATTATGTTCTTGCGTGATCGTAGCTAAGTGTGATAAAACAGATAGTAAATTAGATTTAAACCAATAATAATAATAATAATAATAATAATAATAATAATAACAATAACAATAATAATAATAATAATAATAACAATAATAATAACAATAATAATAATAATAGTAATAATAATAACAATAACAATAATGATAACAGTAATAATAATAATGGCTTCATTTAACCTGACAGAGTTAAGGCTGTATGGCCTTCTCTTACACTCAACCAAGATTAAAACTTGCTTACATAGTTGAACATAAAACTGTATCGGATTTAAGTAATTATATACTGATACAATTTAGGTACATAATGAGATCAAAAGAGGTAGTTACATAAAAATTTACCTCATAAAATAAAAATAAACATAGTGGAATACATATTAATGTTGTTAGAATCAAATACGAATCACATAAAAACAGAAGCCGAAAATTCAATAAAAAATTTACACAGTAAAAATAAAAATAAACACATTGGAATACATATAATGTGGATTTTTGTGGCATAGAAATATCTAGACATACTTAACGTTTGAAATGGTAGCATATGATGGGCCAAACTATTTAGTGTAGCTACTTCAAAGAGCTATAATTCGAAATTTATGGAGAATGTAGAAAGTAAAATGCACTAATCTGAGATACCCTGTTACAATATGTTTCACATAAGGTATTGATCTAGTTCTTTTAAGGATGTCCTCATTTCTCTTTTCTTGCAATAACATACAGACAATGATTTGTCTCTAAACCTTATTTTATAGCCGTTTTCTCATTACTGGCAATCTTAGAAATGATTTTCATTCTATTACCGTAAATATCATACAAAATAAATTTTAATCTTGTGTAGAATTTTGAATAGAGTAAGAACTGAACACTTGCCTATAAGAATATTATAGATTTTATTAATTTGTTATACAGAATAATGTCTGTAATATTGACAATTAATATTTGAGGAGAAAAATTCGCTCCGGCGCCGGGGATCGAATCCGGGTCCTTGGTTCTACGTACCAAGCGCTCTGACAACTGAGCTACGCCGAATTCAATCCACAGCACCGGACCGAACCCTCCTCCTTTAATGTTTCCCTTTACGGCCTGACTCCAAGTTAGGCATATATGTGGATTGAATTCGGCGTAGCTCAGTGGTCAGAGCGGTTGGTATGTAGAACCAAGGACCCAGGTTCGATCCCCGGCGCCGGAGCGAATTTTTCTCCTTAAATATTACTTACCTATAAGTTTAGGTTTATCACGGAAATAAACAGAAACACTCAGCAATTTCATTGCGTGTTTATTGCTTTGCATGTTGAAGCAGGGCTTGCAATCTCTGCGCATGAAGACTGAAGTGCACAATCTGTTGTGTAGATGTCATGTTACTAGTAGCCTGTGTGTTTATTGCCCGTCATGTTGAGATGACCTGTTTAGGATCGAGTTTTAACGCGTGTCGTGATCCCCAGCAGGAAGCGGAACGACCTGCTGTGACTTCATCGCACGTAACTTTCACAACTTCCGATCATTAAAGATAATGTATTTGTTGCTTCGGCACTGCACAACTTCCAGTACTAATAGTTAGGAAAATTTCAGAGGCCAATGAAAAATACGGAGAAGAAATCACCAAAACTGTACGGGACGAAAGAGCAAGGAGGATAAGGGGAAGGAAATGAAAACAGAAACAGGAAACTAAAAACACGAAAGAATAAGAAAGGAAAATACCAAAAATGAAAATAAATTAAGGGCTGAAGTAGGTACAAAGAAAAGAGAAAAGGGCAGAAATATACAAACTCAAAGAAGGGAAAACAAACAGAAATAAAATGTTGAGATAAGAATTAATGCAGAAGTATAGGAAATGAAAGAAAGAAACCGGTAAAAGGCAGATATAAATACAGAAATAATACAAAGAATAGTTATATACGATATAATTTTCAAAAATTTTATTTTATTTTGAGCAGGAACGTTTCTGAAATGAGGCCGCAAGTTGAGTGTGGAAAACCTATGAACAAACTAACATTTTTTTAACATGGCGTAACCGGCGTGGCTCAGTCGGTTAAGACGCTTGTCTGCCGGCCTGAAGTTGCGCTCGGGCGCGGGTTCGATTCCCGCTTGGACTGATTACCTGGTTGGGTTTTTTCCGAGGTTTTCCCCAAACCGTAAGGTGAATGCCAGGTAATCTATGGCGAATCCTCGGTCTCATCTCGCCAAATACCATCTCGCTATCACCAATGTCATCGACGCTAAATAACCTCGTAGTTGATACAGCGTCGTTAAATAACCAACTAAAAAAACATGGCGTTCAGAGCTAAAGTGGATCAAGTCAAAAATTTTCATAAATTGAGTTTGATTCATTTTCTGATTATCTGAAGTTTGATCTTTTCCGAGCAGTAATGGATCAAGTCTTAATTCCAAGAATTCGTCAGTAGTGACACCAGTCAATTTTGGCTCAGATTATTTGTTCACGATGTTCTGAGCCATAGTGAATCAAGTCACCAAAGCGTTGCATCAATTAACATCACAATTGTTTATATCTTATAAATATAGAATTTGAGAATGGAGCAATAAAATTATTGCTAGTCAAATTAGATAATCCAGTAGAGCAAGTTAACTTTAAGTCCTCTTATCAAAACTTGATCCACTTTAGATCTGAACATAATTAATAATTATTGTGTTAATTGTAATAATGACACAAGCATTTTTATTCAGTTTTACAAAATTAAATACAAGTTAAAATTTGTAAATAATTGGATGGCTGCAAAAAATTTTCATTTCAAAGATTTTATAAGGATATTTATGAATATGTTCTATTAGAACATAGTATAATAACAACAGTAATATTAATAATAATAATAATAATAATAAAAATTTAAAATACCGATAATGTAAATTGTAAACCATTTTAATAATGACGCCCCCTTGACAAAATTCTGCATACGCCACTGAATGAAAGTAAGAAAAATGAAGAAGTGAATGAAAAAAGAAAAGGATATGGGTAAAGAAATACAGGATAAAGAAATATAAAAGAGTCAGAAAACAAAGTACAAAAATAACGAAAGGAAGAAGAAAGAGGAAGAGTTGAAGAGAGACTGAAAGAATTAAAGAGGCAAAGAAAACAAACCAGAAGAAGGAATGTGGAGAGAGCCGGGAAGTGATGATGTGAGATGAGTCAACGAAATGTCCCACTAATTTAAATACAATACAGAGCCTGTATGTCATTGTATGAAGCACATCTGAGGAGTATGGACGTGACATAGCCCGTGTTACATTCCAGGTGTAACAGCGTACGCGTCACGCGTCACAACGGCGTCAGGTGCAGCTCAAAATAAACATATTCACAAAGTTGGATTCTACCACTCTCCCAAATGTTACGAAATTCTTCTCTATCTTGGTGTAAATGCTCAGACGAGAAGAGCCGCTTTGCGTAGATATGTTACTTGTGCTTCCCATCTGCATGTTTCTCATCCAATCACCGGTTTATACAATTAATTTAACTTGAAACATTTATGTGTTTGTCACTCGAGAAATCTGGGTACACTTTATGTTAATATGATGATGTCATTAGTTACAGTAGGCCTTGCATGACTGAAATTATGATGATCAAATCAAATCCAGCCTGACTGATAAAACATGAAGTGGAAACGAATGTGACGTCATGAACAGTGAAATATTTCGTAAAGTGTTAGTGAAATCAGGATAGTATCAGTGAAATGTGTCGTAGTTCCAGTGCAGTGAGTGAGTTGTCATCGAAATAAGTGTAGTGCTGAAAGGTACTTGTGCATGTATTAACATATCATACTCGTGGGTTTTATGTTAGAACTTGTTAAGATACAAATTAGATTTACTTTAAATGTTATTTTAAGTGATCGTGCTTCATTTAATTTAGGATGCTCCCTGTTTATTATTATTATTCTTAATTTATTTTTTATGAATTGTGTTTATTATTGTCATTATTGAGTGTCATTAGTTACCATTGCCACCGGATATATACCCATTTGCAGTGTGAATACATACATACATACATACATACATACATACATATTGAATTCATTGTTATCCGTAATAATAATTAATTTAATTCATGGTTCGCTGCGTGTTGCATGGCCTTCGTGCCGGTCGCGCGCCGCCCTGTCGATCTATATTATGTAAGTTGTAAGCGAACGCTCTGTATATCAGAGGTTTTAAGAAAAAGTCTAATAAGGAGCAGAAATCTAACTGAATGCAATGAGCATGAAACGTTACCCCACGTGCTAGGTTTCTGCCCTCAGGGCGAATTACTGCGAATTGACAGACATAACACAGTCCGCTCAGTAATTGCTAACAGATTAAGGGAACATGGTGAATACGAAATATGAGGAAGTTCAATGTTTTCAATGGAAGGATCTACACGGCGTGCTGACATCATAATAATTGACCGAGATAAAAAAAAAACTGGTCTCATTCTTGACCCCACTCTAAGGTTCGAAATTAATGACGGTCAACCAAAGCAGGTACATGAAGAGAAACGCGCTATTTACCTTCCATGCTGTGATGATCTGAGTCATAAATATAATATTCAAGATTGGAATGTCATTGGACTTATGTTTGGTGCGCGAGGAACAATTCCCAAATTTACATTGGAGATCCTCAGAAAATTAAAGTTCCTGATAAGACTTCTTCAGACAATTGCATCAACCATTTTAAAATCTTCATTGAACATCATCAATCACCATCTCTATTCATCTTTATAATATTCAATGTATATTATTTATTTTCAATAAATTTTTATCGTTTTGATAGCCACCACATCTTGTCGCAGAATATTCTTTTTTAAAATTTCATTATGTATTTTTTTAAATTAATTTACATTTTCCTTTTTGTTCATTTGATTTGATTAGGATGCCGATATTTTAAATCCAAGATTTGGACGGCTATCATTTCGATGATATTCTCTCTATCAGAGATCGTGAAAAGAAATTACCTAACATTTCCAAATAATAAGAACTATTATGTAGTCTATGTTTAGTAAAACCTCATCCCCTTATTCCAAATTTTGTCACAATCGGTTATTAATTGTCTATGAAAAATATAACACATTCTGTACGTTCAAACATGAATCAAGACGATCGGAAAGGAATGACCAATGAACATAACTTTTACAATCAGCATTACAATAAAGACGATCTCATTCGGACCGACCTAACCAGTTGATTTCCGTTTTGAATAACAATTTACCGATCGTAATGCAGAATCTCTCATCGTTAAATCGTCAGAGGTTGCAATCTATTCGCCTGTACGTGGCCGAGGTGCAACGCCCCTTCCTGCTGGAATGCCTCGATTATTTTCGTGTTGGTGCTTTGACCCTGCCCATTCCAAACCAAGTTCAGTCACTTCTCCTTGCCCATACAGTGACATCTCCATCTTAGATGTGCAAGTATCATTTTAGAGGTAGCGGTCACAAGTAAATCTATTTCTCCAGTCGTTTCAATCTTGCCTCGTCTCGTTTTCCTTTTAGACTAACATAAAATTATGTGCTTTTATACTTCAATGACATGCCTTAAACTGGTTACATTCTTAATTCTTGTATCTTTCTTGAAGAATTTCTTTTACTCTTTTTCATTCATCCATCCTTCGTTTCTTTCTTTCCTTTCATCTTTTATTCTTTTATATTTCTTTCTTTCTTTCTTTCTTTCTTTCGTTTAAATTTTTAATCACTAGTAAATTATAGTAATTTGGGGCTAAGAGGGATGAAGTTACAGGAGAATGGAGAAAGTTACACAACACAGAACTGCACGCATTGTATTCTTCACCTGACATAATTAGGAACATTAAATCCAGACGTTTGAAATGGGCAGGGCATGTAGCACGTATGGGTGAATCCAGAAATGCATATAGAGTGTTAGTTGGGAGGCCGGCGGGAAAAATACCTTTGGGGAGGCCGAGACGTAGATAGGAAGATAATATTAAAATGGATTTGAGGGAGGTGGGATATGATGATAGAGACTGGATTAATTTTGCTCAGGATAGGGATCAAAATGGCGGGCTTATGTGAGGGCGACAATGAACCTCCGGGTTCCTTAAAAGCCAGTAAGTAAGTAAGTAAATTATAGTAATACGAGTGTTGAGTTGCCACTGCATTATGGTAATCGATACGCTTCCTTCTTGTTGATGGTTTTTGTATTGCACAGTAGCCACATTTCAGACCTAGGATGCATTCTAAGGACTTTTATGCTCGACCATGCCGAAATGTAGTAGGCCTAATTATACACCTGGTAGCAGTCCTTTAATGGATGTCATTAAAGTACACCTATTCATTAAAGTTCAGGTTTTCGATTATTCTCGGATATGCAATCGAAAGACAACGAGGGAAACGTCACGGAGGCTGGAAATCCAATACTGTCGCAGAACGTTATGTTCTGTTACTATAATAATTAGCATTAATTGTAAATAATATTCAAATAAATTCAATTTGTCATCTCGTTTTTCAATTCTAAATCAATTTCGAGGTCATATCAAAATTAGTTAAAGTTATTCTCTAGATTATATCAAGGTCAATGATATTATTGTTGCTCGGAAAAAATCAACACTTTCGCGTCTGCGCACATCTCACAATTTACGAGCTATGCACAAGGTCACTTCCGCTCTTCAGTCAGATACGAATAAAATGAATACTTCTGAATTATTTCAAGTTAGAAATATGGTCGAGCATAAAAAGTCGTATGAAACTTCCCTATAATGGTAATTAAGACGCTCGTATGAAAATTATGAAACTCGCTTGCGCTCGTTTCATAAACAAACATACTCGCGATGAAAGAGTAATGGAACGGAGAAAAATTCTCTCCGGCGCCGGGATTTGAACCCGGGTTTTCAGCTCTACGTGCTGATGTTTTATCCACTAAGCCACACCGGATACAACTCCGACTCCGGTTAGAATCGTCTCAGATTAAGCTCCAACTCTTGGGTTCCTTCTAGTGGCCGCCCTCTGCACTACGTCATAGATGTCTATGAACGCAGGACCGAAGTCCACACATGTGCTGAGGTGCACTCGATATATAAACATACTCGCGTCTTAACTACTATCATTATAGGCTCGTTGCATAATGTACTATTATTTGAACACTGAAGTGCTCCTGCCTACAGAAATCCTAATTCGTGTATAGTATTCCATGCATTCACAGGGATTTTCTCAAGTATCCCGTCACTTTCTTACGTTTTCCCCAGTTTTATGCTCACAGTCGATCTGGATCTGAGCTGCTCACCTTCACCGACATGTCAATTCTCTTGGTGAATAATGAGAACGTAAACTCCTTTCTGGGAGGAGAGGTCTTGTTTAGTTGTACACAACTAGAAAACGCCTCAATTAATTTTAATTGCTTACTTTCATGTCAAACAAAGAGGTATGCAAATGAGGGTCACGTTCTCTTTTATGAGAAAACTGAACTTAGAAAAGCAGGTCGGCGTGTTCTTAACAAACATCCACATTTGTCACCACCACTACCTAAATTTATTGACTATTTATTTATTTATTGGCTAATATTCATTGCGCTGTACAACAGCCTGGGGCCAATAATAGTTCAGCACGAGATAAAAATTAGCACAAGATTTAAGGCTGGTTCACAATAAACCGGGAACGAAAACGACAGAGATTGTTTAAATGGAGAGATTTTTTGGTAAAAAAAAAAAAAAATCTTTAAAATGCTCTGTGATATCTGTGGAATGCATACAATAACTTATTTGTGCCTTATCAGATGTTGAGACGCCATTTTTGAACTTCCTGCGTTATGGATATTTAAATCACTACTTTTATTGCTAAATTGAATTTAATTTTTTTCTTTAAAATACCCCTTGATATGTGTGGAATGCATTGCAAACATTTCGTGGGTATTTGTGCCTTTATCGGATGGTGAGACGCCATTTTTAAACTTCCTCCGCTATGGATTTTTAAATCATTCGCCTCCTGTTATCGGTTTACGGTAATTTCATTTTTGCTACATTGCCAGACAAAAATGGATATAATTTCTGGTATTAAAGATACATGCATGAAATTTGGAACATACATTCTTTATCTTAGGTTTTCTTTAACAGAATCTTCTGATTTGATTTCATTTTAAAACTACGTCCGTTTGTTTTCAAGAAAGGAATTTGTTATTAAAAAATTTTACAAACGTAGGGACTAATATCAAAATTCTGTTACAGGCAGTTTGTAGAGCATGCTTTTGCAAGTATATTGCAAAAACCTGTATGAATCTATCTTTAAAAATGGTTTAGATATATCGGTTTTAGTAAAATCTTGAATAAATCTGGGCCCCCAAATATTTTTTTATAAAATATTTATTTTTGGTCGAGTTGCTTCAGGTATGAGCTCTCTACATACAAAAAATTAATACTTTACACCAAATACGAAAAAAGTTTTAAAAATACCATCACCTCCCCTTAAGAGAAGTAACACAAATTCTAACTAAATACTCCTTTTGGTCTATTAGAGTTACGCACAAATTACTATTTAAACTAACTATAACACTCATAACCAGCTTAAAGCCCTATTTTGGTATCCTGCAAAGACATTTCGTTGGCTCTTATTTGATTTGTAACTCTTAATTAAATAAAAACACTTCTATTCCTTTAACTTTCTGACGTCTACGACCATTTCTACAAAATACCCGATTTTCGATAACAAAACTAGTGCATTCTACAAAGTTGTAACTATTCCATTCGGCTCTATTTTTAACTACGTCCATACAAATCTTGGATAACAGAAGTGTTATACTTTGTCTTTCACAGAAAGGGAGTGTTGATGTTTCAAAGAGAATGGACCTCATATGGATACGAATTACGTAGTAATACTTTTCCTTCTGATAGACAGTGTGAAAGGTCCCTGTCTCTGAAGTTTACTGGGCACAACACTCGTTTTCACACCTCCGTCCAAGAGGTTGTTAACACGAAGTCTTTGCAGAGGATCAGAGTCGTAACTCGAGGTTCAACACTCTCCGCGCACTCATTTACGCGCGTGCTCGGTTTGATTGCCTTCATTTCAAATGCGATATAAGTTTATGCCTTGAAGCGTAACGATGTTGGCAAGACTGCGTAGGAATGCTCGGTTAACTGAGTTATTAAGCGAACAATAACTACGAGCGAGGAACTTCAAATTATCATTTTGAAATTACTGTACAGTTTTAATTTAACTTGAAATACCTGTAAGAACCAATTAAATCATAATCGATACTCTAACTGGTGTGAAAATGAGTTCCTTAATCCAGAATTTATGACATTAAGATAGTTCAGCAATTATTAAGATAGTGTGTCCGTTGACTGGTTTATCGAATAGTATTTAGTAAACAAGCGAAATAATACAAGGGAGACAAAAGAAAGACATAGGGGAATATAAGAAGAACGAGAACACAAGGAGAACAAGGGTAAAACAAGGATAACAAGGGAAAGACAAGGAAAACCAGGGAAAGACAAGGAGAATAAGAGTAAGATAAGGAGAACAAGGGTAAGATAAAGTGATAAAGTGAAAGGCAAGGATAAAAAGGGGAAGACAAGGATAAAAGGGGAAGGCAAGGATAAAAGGGGAAGACAAGGATAAAAGGGGAAGACAAGGATAAAAGGGAGAAGATAGGAGGAGAAGAAGGGCAATAAAAGGAAAACAAGATGAAAACAAGGAGACCAAGGATAAGACTAGGAGATCAAGTGGAAAGCAAGGATAAAAATGGGAAAACAAGGAGAAAAAGTGGATGACAAGGGGAAGAAGAGGAAGACAAGGAGAATAAAGGTAAGACAAGAATAACAAGGGAAAGACAAGGAGGACAAGTGGAGGACTGTGAGAACAAGGGAAAGACAGTGAAAACAAAAGGAAGACAAGGAGAAGACAACAAGAGAAAACTAAGTCAAGGAGAACTATGGAAAAGCAAGGAGAACAAAGTGAAGACAAGGCGAACACGGGGACGACAATGAGAACAAAAAGACGACAGTGAGAACAAGGGGAAGGCAGTGAGAACAAGGAGAAGACAAACAAGGAGAAGACAGTGAGAACAAGGGGAAGGCAGTGAGAACAAGGAGAAGAAAGTGAGAACAAGGAGAAGACAAGGAGAAGAAGGGAAAGACAAAGAGAACAAGAGGAGACTTAGACAAGGAGAACAAAGGAAGACAAGGAGAACAGGGGAAAGATAAGAAAAACAAGGAAAGACAAGGAGAACAGGGAAAGATAAGAAAACAAGGGAAAGACAAGGAGAACAGGGAAAGATAAGAAAAACAAGGGGAAGACAAGGAGAACAGGGGAAAGATAAGAAAACAAGGGGAAGACAAGGAAAGAAGAGGAGACTTAGACAAGGGGAAAAAAGGAAGACAAGAAGAACAAGGGGAAGACAAGGAGAACAGGGGAAAGATAAGAAAAACAAGGGGAAGACAAGGAGAACAAGGGAAAGATAAGGAAAACAAGGGGAAGACAAGGAGAACAGGGGAAAGATAAGAAAACAAGGGGAAGACAAGGAGAACAAGGGAAAGATAAGGAAAACAAGGGGAAGACAAGGAGAACAAGGAAAGATAAGGAAAACAAGGGGAAGACAAGGAGAACAAGGAAAAATAAGAAAAACAAGGGGAAGACAAGGAGAACAAGGGAAAGATAAGGAAAACAAGGGGAAGACAAGGAGAACAAGGGAAAGATAAGGAAAACAAGGGGAAGACAAGGAGAACAAGGGAAAGATAAGAAAAACAAGGGGAAGACAAGGAGAACAAGGGAAAGATAAGGAAAACAAGGGGAAGACAAGGAGAACAGGGAAAAATAAGAAAAACAAGGGGAAGACAAGGAGAACAAGGGAAAGATAAGAAAACAAGGGAAGACAAAGAGAACAAGAGAAAGATAAGGAAAACAAGGGGAAGACAAGGAGAACAAGGGAAAGATAAGAAAAACTAGGGGAAGACAAGGAGAACAAGGGAAAGATAAGAAAACAAGGGAAGACAAGGAGAACAAGGGAAATATAAGAAAACAAGGGGAAGACAAGGAGAACAAGGGAAAGATAAGGAAAACAAGGGGAAGACAAGGAGAACAAGGGAAGACAAGGAGAACCTTAGGACAATGAAAACAAAAATACGACAGTGAGAACAAGGGGAAAACAGTGAGAACAAGGAGAAGACAAAGAGAACATGGGGAAGACAAGGAGAACAAGGGAAAGACAAGGATAACAAGGACACTGAAAAAAAATACAACAGTGAGAACAAGGAGAAGACGAGGAGAACAAGGGGAAGAGAAGGACAACAAGGGACGAACAAAACAACGAAGGAGAACAAGGGGAAGACAGGAGAACAAGATAAGACAAGGAGAACAAAGGGAAGAGAAGGAGAGCAAGAGAAAGATTAGAAGGAGAACAGAGGAAGACAAGGAGAACAAGGAAAGACAAGGAGAACAAAGGGAAGACAAGGAGAACAAGAGGAGACTTAGGCAAAAAGAACAGAGGAAGACAAGGAGAACAAGGAGAACAAGAGAATACAAAGAACAAAGGGAAGACAAGGAGAACAAGAGGAGACTTATAAGGAGAACAGAGGAAGACAAGGAGAACAAGGAGAAGACAAGGAGAACAAAGGGAAGACATGGAGAACAAGAGGAGACTTAGGAAAGGAGAACAGAGGAAGACAAGGAGAACAAGGGAAGACAAGGAGAACAAAGGGAAGACATGGAGAACAAGAGGAACTTAGACAAGGAGAACAAAGGAAGACAAGGAGAGCAAGGGGAAGATAAGGAGAACAAGGGGAAGACAAGGAGAACAGGGGACGAAATGAAAAGAAAAATACAAGGGAACAAGGGGAAACAGTGAGAACAAGGAGAAGACAATGAGAACAAGGAGAAGACAAGAAGAACAAGGGGAAGACAAGGAGGAAAAAACAAAAATACAACAGTGAGAACAAGGAAGACCAGGAGAACAGGGGAAGAGAAGGACAACACGGGGACGACAATGAAAACAAAACTACGACAGTGAGAACAAGGGGAAGACAGGAGAACAAGGAGAAGACAAGGAGAACAAAAGGAAGAGAAGGAGAGCAAGAGGAGACTTAGGCAAGGAGAAAGAGGAAGACAAGGAGAACAAGGAGAAGACAAGGAGAACAAAGGGAAGACAAGGAGAACAAGAGGAGACTTAGGCAAGGAGAACAGAGGAAGACAAGGAGAACAAGGAGAAGACAAGGAGAACAAAGGGAAGACAAGGAGAACAAGAGGAGACTTAGATAAGGAGAACAAGAGGAAGACAAGGAGAACAAGAAAAGACAAGGAGAACAAAGGGAAGACAAGGAGAACAAGAGGAGACTTAGACAAGGAGAACAAAGGAAGACAAGAAGAACAAGGGGAAGACAAGGAGAACAAAGGGAAGACAAGGAGAACAAGAGGAGACTTAGGCAAGGACAACAAGGAAGACAAGGAGAACAAGGAGAAGATAAGGAGAACAAAGGGAAGACAAGGAGAACAAGAGGAGACTTAGACAAGGAGAACAGAGGAAGACAAGGAGAACAAGAGGAGACTTAGGCAAGGAAAACAGAGGAAGACAAGGAGAACAAGGAGAAGACAAGGAGAACAAGGGGAAGATAAGGAGGATAAGGGGACGATAGTCAGAAAAAGGAAAGACAAACAGAACAAGGAAAGTCGGTCAGTACAAAATCACAATAGGTAATCAAAATGTGGCATTATTAATGTTTCCACTAGTAATTTTTCAGTGGAAGCAGGAGAAATTTTCGAATGTTTTATAGCCTGCTGAGTTGCTGACACATTTGTTGTTTTATTTTTGAAGTTCAATATAATTCTACACTTCAAAAAAATCACTGACATCAGGAAAAAAGCTGAAAAATTCTGCAGGTTATGTTAGGGCACAAATACAGGTATATTATACTGTACTTCGGGTCTCTACACATACATATTATATATCATAATCATGTATGAAATATGATATAGTATACTATGTTCTCTGGACTAAGGAGGGAAAGGAATGAAGTACAGAAAACACTTTTTTGATAATAAGAGTTACTTGGTGTTACAATTTAAATGCATATCGAAGTAAACTCCAATATTTTTAACACATAGAGCAAAAGGGATTATTGTCATTTAAATTGTCTGGAAGAGCAGGAGTAATAGACAGTTGATTCTCATTAGGATTGCTTGATTGAGAGTCAGTCCGAACTTTCTGGTCCTTGAGATTCGAGGTCCTCATAGTTTGTGTTCATAATTCTTGAACATGAGATGGAGACCTTCCCGGCTTGTTCTTATTTATTTTCCGGTCGTCCGCAAACACCAGAACGTTAATGCATCCGCAGTTGTAAACATGGTCCTGACTTCTGATGACTGCTTTTAAGAAGAGCTGCCCGTTGGATGTCACTCCCTCCAGTAATCAATGAATGGCGGCAGACAACCACGTGCAAGTGGAATGCCTCTCGACCAGGCGGTGGAATGGCTTCCGCCAGCAGTCACTTCCGTGAGAATCCACTCCCATGGAGAAGCCACGGTTCACGCTTCGCTCTCCACCGGCTCAGCGAATCGGGACACAGAGCGTCAGCCTTTCCGACGAAAACGGAGGACCTCTGGCATGGGCGGCAGTTAATATCTTTCTTAGCATAGTTCACGCTTCTCACCGAGCTGCACATGCAAAACAAACAAATTGTGTCTGTAGTAAAACTAAACTATTTTGGGTGAAATGTCAAAATTCCAGCCCAATACCAACGGAGAAAAATATTATTGTGAATTTCACTTTCATTCCACACCATCTATACTAAATTCCCACACTAACAAAATGGCTTTTAAGGAACCCAAAGGTTCATTGCCGCCCTCACATAAGCCCGCCATCGATCCCTATCCTGAGCAAGATTAATACATTCTCTATCATCATATCCCACCTCCCTCAAATACATTTTAATATTATCTTCCCATCTACGTCTCGGCCTCCCCAAAGATCTTTTTCCCTCCGGCCTCCCAACTAACACTCTATATGCATTTCTGGATTCGCCCATACGTGTTACATGCCCTGTCCATCTCAAACGTCTGGATTTAATGTTCCTAATTATGTCAGGTGAAGAATACAATGCGTGCAGTTCTATGTTCTGTAACTTTCTCCATTCTTCTGTAACTTCATCCCTCTTAGCCCCAAATATTTTCCTGAGCACCATATTCTCAAACACCCTTAACATATGTCCAATTTCACAACCATAAAAAACAACCTGTAATATAACTGTTTTATAAATTCTAACTTTCAGATTTTTTGACAACAGACTGGATGATGAAAGCTTCTCATTTCCCATATTTATTCTGCGTTTAATTTCTTCCCGAGTATCATTTATATTTGTTACTGTTGCGGCCAGGTTTTTGAATTTTTCACAGACCATATGTACTTAATGTCCGCCATTTTCTTTCTTCTCAGTCACAGATTTTATCAAAGGTATGATGATGACCATAACTTTTATCACAAAACTATGTCACAGTTAGATGTGAACAAGGATGCTATATTACACTGTAAAAGGTTTTATCAATATATTTTATTAATCTTCTGTGACACAGAAATATGATAGTGAATATAGGCATAATATAATTTTGATACAATTATCAAATCTTTATTTATCTCCACATCGTTCTTGTGTGGAAAAATCGGACTAATCATCAACAAGTTGTTATAAAAATGCATTACTTTATAGAATTCAATGCCAGTCCTCACAGTACCTAAAACTAATTTCGTAATTTCCATATTAACAGACTGTACCAAACGCACGTGAAGTGTTTCACGCTGCAATAATATGACAAATCACGTTACGTATCACGTGAAGTAATATATTTCGAATCAAACGTTTATCTCAATATTTTTTATCTGGAATACAGTCTAGTTATTACAAATTCTTTCTCTTCTTCTTCTTCTTCTAGATGTGTTGCTCTCTTCTTTGAACCAACAATAGACGCTTTCACATGGTGGGCTTCCCTGACCATGTGGTTAGCAAGACATACGGCCACAAGAGGAACATCATAGGACAAACACAGAATCCCGTGGAGTCGAGATAATCTCCGCGCATGCCGGGGATCGAATCATGAACCGCTTGGTTAGGAAGCACACTCGTTATTCACTCAGCCATAGCGGCGGACAGAAGTAAAGTTGTCTCCTTGAGACGTCATGGAAGGTTCAGAGGCATGGAGGTAGAACTCTATTTTCGCACCATGCTCTGAAAGTCCCGCCGAGATCCGGAATGAAGCTCGGACCTCCCAGTCCTAGCCAGCTGCTCTACCAATTGAACAACTAGGCCGCTCTATCAACAATTCTATCGACGCCAAATAACGGCGTAGTTTAGAGAACGTCGTTAAACAACCGTTTACAAAAGAACCGGACACCATAAAAGACGCAATAATGACCAGTTTCGTCTGGAAGCGGAACGGACCAATTTGATCTAATCATTGGCGATAATTACTCAACAGTGCACCGTTAGCTGAAGGAGCAGAGTGTCTGCTTTCCACATCGAAGACCGAGTTCAAATCCTGATGAGTCCAAGGGAGACTCCACTGAAAATTGTGCAATTTTTTTTTTCAATTCTGACTACAAATATGTTTATTTTTTATAATTAAGGCTGTAAGAAGACGTGGAATTTAAAGAGCTGTCAAAATTATTTTTCATCAAAGAATTCTTTTTCACAAATTTCTGATCACAAATCCAGTAACTTTTTTTTTTCTAAAGCCGGCTCTCTGAAGTTACTAGATGAATGTAGCGGAGGAGTAATTTTAATAGGTATGTGTTATATAAATATTAATTTTACTTTCAAATCTATTTTTAAGGAAGTTTATTTCAATTTTTTATGCCAAATATTAATCAATCTGGATGAAACTTTTACTGTAAGTATTTATGAGGTAGCTGTATGTTTCTATGCGTTAATTTTGTAAGAAATGCTGCTAGTTCATTTTATTAATTTTTCATGAAATATAGAAACAATAACATTTTTAAATTAAAAAAAATAAATTCAAAGTGAATAAATGAGATATTCCATAAAATGAATGCATAGAAATGTTTATCTATGTGTTGTGAATATAACCAAAAAAAAAAAAAAAAAGTAAGCTTAAAAATTGAGATCTACTGAAAACTTGGGTTTGAAAATGTTTCTAAAAAATAAAAAAATAAATAAAAATCAAAAGCCGAAAGTAATTAGGTGTTCAAAATTTGGATTTTGTTAGTCCTTTAAATTGTAAACATGCTCTCAAAATTTCGTTGAGAAACAATGTTTATGAAAAAAGTTGTCATTTTTAATGGAGTGTTCTCTTAGGTGTTCTAAAATACTGAATCAGCAAAGTACTACTAAAATTGTTGTTCATGTAAAATTTCGTGTCATTGTTGCACTATATTCTTCTATTTCAGTCGTTCTTAGGTTGAAATCTAATAATTTTGAGTAAAATCATCGTTGTTTTCGATTTTGCAGGGATTAGTATTTTTTCGGATGGGGTTAAGTGAGGGTCACTTACAGAAGTCTCGTCCAAAAGTGGATCGCGCCATCAAAAGAATGTGAACCACTACTCCATATTATTTGAGGTTATGTATCTGATTCTGAGGAAGATGTAAGGAAAGATTCTGGGCGTCAGCTTATCAGAACTCAAGCACATAACCACCAAAACTTTAACAGTGCATCATCTCACTTACAAAGGAAAATCAGAAATCAGTGACATCAGTGAAAAGCAATGACAGTCTGAAATCAGGTAATCATTTCGGGAAGCTGTACGAAAGCACGTTGTATGATTTCGACAGTCTCTTGCAAAGCGACACGTTTGGATATGGGTCGCTTTTCCACCGAACTTCAGTCCATCGGGGCATGCGGGTTGACCTCCAAGAGCTCGTAAGTGGTGACGGGATGCAAATGGAAGTCGGTTCCTGCCATAAAGAATTTCGAGTTTTGTGAAGAAGGTGAAAGTCAGGGATCGGAGACGTGCCGGACAATAACTTCACTTTCAACAACAATTTAACCTGTTCTATTGTGACTCCGACACTTCCCAGCACTTTCAACAGACTCTTCCACCTTATTATGCGTGCTTAAAGTGCGTGCCATTATTACTTACAGACTTACAGAGATGTTTCATAGTTTCTTTTACACTTTTCTTGGTTCATAGCAGATTATACATACCAGGGCATTCGATAAATAATGGCAACAATATTGTAAATCAGTGCTCCTAGCAGTGACCATTGAAATCTTGTACTACGTAATAGAGCAGCGATTGTTTCATAAATCTGCAATATTGAAAGTCTCGAAGTAGTCATATTTTGTAAATACAGTGGCTGTTTCTGATTTGTAGTAATCAATACAGCCCTAAAGGTAGAACAAAGGTGCTTCATAAAAATCCAAGTTGCAATAGAAAAACACGCAACTCAGTGCTTTAGGGCATTACCAGAAGCCTGTGGGAGAGAAGTCCTACCATACTGAACTATTGCAAGTTGGGTGGAAGCGAGGCATTTGCTTTCAATCAAGAGTTGACATCCGAATAGCTTTAGATTGATCAGTGAGAGAGATATCCAGAAATGCTGCTGCAGATGGAGTCCACCATCTTCCAATAATTTGACAACGTGTAGTTGACATGGCAGGAGACTATATTTCAAGTATGTAATGTCAAAAGTAACCTAAATAAAAATAGTGTGAAACAGTAACTATGCTGCCTTACTTTTCGAATGTTCTAGTACACAGACATCCAGTCAAAGTGACAATAATTTCTTCTTCATTTTATTAGCGTCCCAATTGGCCGGCATACAGAACTATTTGGTAAATGGCGACTTTACGCACATATATGTTATTTCATACTATGTCTCATTTCACTACTTTATGGTCTTACAAAATGGCTGAGAAATAGAACATCACAGTACAGTATAATATTCACAAAAGGGATGCCACTATCACCAACATAAAAATAAACATTGGCAAACTTAATTACTACCTTCAAAACTAAAGAAGTGAAGGTACTAAATAGAAATTATACAGACAAAGCCCCTTATTTACTTCCAAATTATTTCGGACACGGTGAATTTTAGGGATTGTTCAATACATAACGTACATATTAATATTCATTCATTAAAACTAATAAAATTCGACATAATATGAAATAAAATATTGTACATTACAAAAAACACTTCAACTCATCCGTAAAATCTCACTTTCAATCCTTGTAACATAAGTAACTATTAAATCAGCTGTAATGTAACAAGTCCTGTGTTGCAACTACGTATTTTTTTTTATAAATTAACAACAGATTTTATTGAAATTTACCAGCAAAAATCTACTTTTTGCTACAAACTTACATTTTATATACAAAACATAAAAATGGTTGAAAAGTTCCTTCCCACTTTGCAGTCAATTTATTTCTGAAATGGATAATAATCTAATCCTGTGTTGTACTTGAATCTATGTTTCTCTGATTTCTTGATTACTTTCTTGCTATCTTCTATCATCTTCTGTACATCTTTCCTATAGGCAGGGGGCTGTATCTCTTCATCCAGTGTGCACTCTATCTCTGGCAGCACCTCCTGCTTGAAGATTGTCCTCCTCACGATATCCACATCTCTGCCGTATTCGTCCTCAAGAACACTGATGGCTGTCGGAGGGCATATGAAGTGCACAACGAAGCAACTTCCCTGTTTGTGTAGGCTACTAAGCTGTGAGCCCTCGTTTTGTAGGGCAGGTCTCCAGAACCAAGATTCTCTATCTTTCGAATAATTCCTCCCTTACTGAATATGGATTCTGCCGAACGTTTCAGAGTCGTTATAATCTCAGGACGAGACATAGCCCTAAGAACCAACGCTACTTCATAGTTTGGCATATTTGTAAATTGTGCTCAAAGTTGAATATTTATATTATTCCTGCACAAATTCACAATACAATATCTGACTTCTTCGTAACTCGTAATAATCACGTATTGATCGTATATCACATTAATCTCAGTATACCGCGAAGTTAAAACCGTTCAAATAAGATTACATGTTAAACTCAACTAGGATTATAAAAACAAAACACTTTAAAGAATGAGAAGGTAGTATAATGGCGAAGTGCATCAACATCGGTTAAAAACGCAGTAATCATAGATTACGAAACGACGGTAACCGTGGTTAAAATGTAATTTCTGTGCACCATTCATAATCACCGATTACTTAAACATAGTTAGCTGACACTTCATTTAACCAGAGCAAAGTCTATGATGGTACACTGTTTCTACAAAATGACTAAAGGAAAGCATTCATACCACAGCAAAGATAATAGTCAACATCTAAAAACGACTGCGCTCACTCCGTTCTACATCGAAGTGAACATGTCCTACATTTTCGCGTTGCATTTGTTTGCCTTTGGGCGCTGTTATATTTTGCGAGTTGCATTTCTTTGTTTTTCATTGCTGTCAGGTTAAAATCGTACAAAATAGAAAATTGAATGCAAAAATGATTATATCCCAATGTGAGGTTAAGTATCGATAGACTTACTTAATAGATTTAAATATATTATATAATAAAGAAGGAATATCCATAAAGGAAAAGGATGCAGAAGATTAGTAGAAATGTGTGTACGACCCAAGATCCCATTTACACCAGGTTACTGTTCATTATCCTAAGATCCATCCATAACCTCTCTTTGTTCAGCCAGTGACAGAGAAAGAGATATTCAAGTAGTCCCTCTTAAAATACAGAAAATAACAGTTACATAGAATCTTAACATAAGGAGCTGATCAACAGAAGAAATATGACTATTTTTGAGTTAATGCAAGTGAGTCATTTGTAGATTTTGATAAACAAAATCCCTCCTGAAATTTTCTGTCACCTAATTCCTCGTAAAGATTCTCTCTTTCCACTAAAGAAACTTCACGCTCACGCTCTATCCAAGTAATTCAAGTACTGTACAATAATAATCGTCTTCGAAGTAAACATCTGTGGCTCTGGCCGCCATTTTGCTTTACTTGGTTTACTAATCACTGGTTATCTCTAACCGCTCGAAAATGGCCGGTTATAGATTACTGTGGTTAACCTCCTATTTAAGTCGTAACCGAGGTCGATCCACTGTAAAAATGCTTAATCAGAGGTTAGGTGACAATTTTAACTGGTGGTTACACTAACCGACGTTGATGCACGTGGGCATAAGTTGCATAGAACACAAGCTGTCCACCGCGACATAAGAGTTACGGTTCTCATCTAACAGCACTGTTGTGAGCGTTTATGTGTTTATTACATGTCGAACATGGTCGAGAACAGACTGTTTGCGAGTTGAGGAAGCTCGATTTGTAACGGTATCCGTTTCCATGGCAATCGTACGCCAAACAGATACACTTCATGCCAAGTCTCGCAGTTATTCTCGTTCGCATCTTGCTAAACAAGTTTCAGTAACTTACGTGGCTCCGCAAAACAGGAATAGAAGCTGAAATGTCCTTACACAGCCATGCCTGACCCTGCACTTTAATATGAGTATATGAGAGTGAAAACCGGATAAAGTAATCTGAGAATTTTGAACTGAAAAATATAAGAGAAATAGCGATATTAAGGGGTTGTATGGTATGAATCATATGCTCACTCTTTCAACTTCACAGGGGGATGTTATAATTTGAGATTTTTACCTTAACTGAAGCACATTTTTCATTTTTCGTAAGTACCTCCTCATACTCATCCTCTTTCACAATAGCCCTGCCAAGACTCTGGAATTCGCTACCTGCTAGCATCAGGCACTGTCGAAATAAAATTGAATTCAAACGCAAACTTACTAGGCAGTTGGCCAGTAATTGAGACTCGTTCAGACATGGTTTCTTGTAAATAGTTCTCTTAATCTATCACAAAATATTTCAATATCCGGTAATTTCATCACTATAGATTTTTGTTATTGTAGGTTTAATTTGTAATTCAGTAAATACAAAAATATTCTTTGTTCTTAACTTCTATGATAAAATCTAGCTTTCATTAATCAGGTAATCTTGTCGTACTTTAATTTTTATTGCAATTGTAATTGTAAATTTAATATTAATTGTAATTTTATTGTTCATATTATAGTTGTAATCCCACTGGTAGAGGGGCAGAGGGGCCTGACGGCCTTATCCAGGTTAAATAAATAAATACTAATACTAATACTAAAAATATCACTGCCTAACAACTTAAATTCGAGATTAAGTTTTGAAAAAAAAATGGGCCCAATTTTTGAAAAGAAGTACCAGGCTACAGTAATTCACAAAAATAGATAAATTCAAAATCTTTTTCACATTTTATTCCCAAAGCACATTCTTTAAAAAGTTTGGATATTGACTTACAAATATTTAAAATTAACGATTACATTTTAAGAATGAATTTTAGAGGTATTTTATTGAAATACGGAGAGATATTTTTCAATAAATTTCCATTACTGAGGAAAGTTTCTTAATATCCAAAACAATATGGATTCCAAATGTCATGCATGTGTCATTAAAAGTCCCGAAGATATATCATTTTTTGCATGAACATAAATAAAAGAATTAAAGTTACTGCAAATTGCAGTGAAAGTTTATTGCCATTTAAAAACCCTATAAACCAGAGCTTTAAAAATTGTGTCATGGCAGCTAACAAGGTCGTAAATGAGTATTAAATGTTTTATGTAATACATTTTTCATATATCAAAGATAATTTAAAGCAATTTATTTTTAATTTACTGCTTTTCCACCATATTTAACCATCATTTTCCCTCAAAAATCATGTGAACTAGAGCTTTAAAAATAGCAAAGCAGTAGGCGACAAGGCCATAAATGTGCAATAAATTATATGTAATATTTTATTTTTAATATATCAAGGTGTATTTTAAAGCATGCGTTTTTAAAATGTCATTGGTTTACCACCATATTAAAAACCAACCTCTTCGCTTTAAGCAATTCTATCTCATCAACTACAACATGGATTTATTTATTTTAGGTTATTTTACGACGCTTTATCAACATCTTAGGTTATTTAGCGTCTGAATGAGACGAAAATGATAATGCTGGTGAAATGAGTCCGGGGTCCAGCACCGAAAGTTACCCAGCATTTGCTCATATTGGGTTGAGGAAAACTCCAGAAAAAACCTCAACCAGATAACTTGCCCCGACCGGGAATCGGACCCGGGCCAGACGCGCTAACCGTTACTCCACAGGTGTGGATCCCAACATGGACTTTCATAAAAATTTTATATGTGGTAAGACGATAAACATAAACATTTACCACATAACTGCCAATAGAAAAGATTCAAATTAAAAAAACTGAATAGAACATTGATAATTTAAATTTTTTTGAAAGGACATCAGTCAATTGACGTAATTTAGGGTAACAACAAAAGTATATTAAGAGGTTTAAAAAATAACATACTATTTTCTGTTTCTTAATAATGTAAGTGATATTTTGAGAATAATTTGTAATGTATTAACTATTTACTTTTTAATTTTCTTAATTTTCAAATGCTGAAAATTAATCGCGGATTCCCTTTCAAAACAAATAAATTCAATTGAAGACATTATTACAAAAACAGTCCTAGTCATTTTAATCAAACTGAGTTAAGGACACATTTGCTACTATTTGAAATGTTTATAGATCCCAAAAATTACACATATCAGGTGCAAGAGCCACAAGGATAAACACCAGTTGTACGGAAACAGCTGACGTGTTGTTCTATTTATTTTTACTGTTCTCCTGAAAAATATCAATTTTGACAAGGGTTGTTTTTGTAGTAACGTCTTCAATTTTAATACAAGACACGAATCAGATATCCATGTACCCTCTCTTGGTTTCAGCTTTTATATCAAAAAGACGTATACTATTCATATATTATGGTCTTCAATGCATTGCCTAATTATCTTACGAATTTGAAGGACCAAGAGAAAGATTTAGACCAGAATTAACCGAATTTTTATACTCATACCTTCTATTCAACTGATGAATTGTAACTCCTTTTAAATTGAATTAGTCTGCTTGCTGTGTAGGTATTATACGACATTTTTTAATAACGTTTGACTTGTTCCACATCTCAAAGCTACATTGCTGATGTTAGCTCTGTGAAATACAACTAATGGAATGAAGAAATGAAATACACTTCCTGAGAAAATCAGTGCATCATATAAGCATTGTTCCAGGAAACGCGTGAATATGTGATATTGCATGTGAGATGTGACCTGTAACCGAGTTTGTGATTTCTTATTGTTTCAGATGACACAGAGAAACATGTAAAAGGCTGCACAACCACCTAGATCTCGGCACACAGGCAGGCAGTCACTCAGAGAGACAACAAGCCAAGGTGAGTGTCATGCAACGGCCCGGTGCCCCATATCGCGGTAACATGGCTAATTGTTGCCTCGATCGTGCATGTAAGCGACGACCTAGGAATGTTGGTTACAGGAAGATGTGTGTGTTGTAACGTGACTGTGGTGGAAATCTCTAGGCTTCCTGCGCTACAAAAGAGACCGACTGACATACAAACTGTTAATTAATAATAATAATAATAATAATAATAATAATAATAATAATAATAATAATAATAATAATAATAAAAAGTAATGATAATAATAATGCTAACAGTAGCAATAATAACACTAATAGTAACAACAACAATAACATAATAATAATAATAATAATAATAATAATAATAATAATAGTAATAATAATAGCAAAAAATAATATTAGCAATAATAATATTAGAAGTAACAACAATAATGAAAACAATAGTTGCAATAATAATAATAATAATAACTAAACAATAATAATACAATAATAATGACAATAATAATAATAATAATAATAATAATAATAATAATAATAAAGTAATGATAATAATAACAGTAACAAAAATAATAATGATAACAGTAGCAATAATAATACTAATAGTAACAACAACAATAACAGAATAATTATAACAATAATAGCAAAAAAATAATATTAGCAATAATAATATTAGAATTAACAACAATAATGAAAACAATAGTAGCAATAATAATAATAATAATAATAATAATAATAGTAACTACAACAATAATAATACTACTAATAATAATAATGACAATAATAATAATAATAATAATAATAAGAAGAAGAAGAACAGTAACAAAAATAATAATGATAACAGTAAATAATAACACTAATAGTAACAACAAAATAACATAATAATAATAACAATAATAGAAAAAAATAATATTAGCAATAATAACATTAGAAAACAACAATAATGATAACAATAGTAGCAATAATATTAACAATAATAGTAACTACAACAATAATAATACTAATAATAATGACAATAATAATAATAATAATAATAATAATAATAATAATAATAATAATAATAATAAGAAGAAGAAAAGAAGAAGAAGAATAACAGTAACAGTTTGTTCCAAACTATAAAACTCAAACTTCACTATTATTCACTTATTCAGTAGGTAAGTACAGTACTAGTAGGGTCTACTATTGATCTGTTTGCTTAGAAAAAGATTTAACAGGCCTATATGTAAAGAAGGAAGTAAAATGCATTCAATATGATTAAAAGTTCTTCAAGAGATTAAAAATGACCAAAAATGCCGAAAAAAATGTAAAAATGACCTATTAGTTAAAAAAAAACGTCAAAAAATGCAAAAAAAAATACAATACAAGAAATTAATTTTTACGTTGATATTAACATAGAAAGGATTTCTATATTAATAGGCATCGTCTTAACGTGAAATATAAGAAGATGACTTTTCATCAACATCGGCCTCCTAGACATAAACAGGGCATATCAAAAGTCCGGTAACACTTTCACTATTTTATTACACAAAAACTACTAATGATAGCACTTTCAAACACACGTTAGTTTAAAGTCAAACTCTCAAAGTTATTCAGCCGCTTAATTTTCAGCGACGAAGCGACATTCCATACGAGTGGGAAAATTAACAAGCACAACTGTCGTGTACACAGAAACCTCACAGAATCATTGAACATGAGCGTGATTCACCAAAGGTGAATGTTTTCTGCGCGTTGTCACAACGAAAACTGTACGGACCTTTCTTCTTCATGTGACTGGACATTCATATCTGGACATGTTGGAGCAATGGTTGGTGCCTCAACTTAGACAAGATCTCGATGACGATTTCATCTTTCAGCAAGATGGGGCTCCGCCACATTTCAACAATGCAGTTCGTGCTTGCCTGAATACGGAGATGTCTGATCGTTGGATAGGACGTGCTGGAGTAAGGGACAGATGTTTGATGACATGGCCACCAAGGTCACCCGATATGACTGCATGTGACTTTTTTCTATGGGGGTAACTAAAGGACCGTGTGTTTGTACCGCCTTTGCCACGTGATTTAGAGGAGCTAAAAATCAGAATTCGAGAAGCTGCCGCCACGGTCACAGAGGATATGTTGAAAAGGGTATGGGAAGAGTTTGATTATCGTTTGGACATCTGCCGAGTCACTCGTGGTTCACACATTGAATGTCTGTAAGCTGAAAACAGAACTTTGAGAGTTTGACTTTAAACTGACGTGTGTTTGAAAGTGCTATCATTAGTAGTTTTTGTGTAATAAAATATTGAGAGTGTTACCGGACTTTTGATATGCCCTGTATAAGAATATGTTGTTGTTTTCTAATGCCAGGCATTTGACAATAAAGTCATTTGACCTCTTGCACTCCAATATTTTTCAAAGACATTGTCATGGTTAGCCACTGACGCACAGATTTTGAGGTGTTCCGAATCCATTTCTTGGTTTGAGTAGCACAATGGACAGTTAGGAGACTGATATATTCCAATTCTGTGCAGATGCTTGGCCAAACAGTCATGGCCTGTTGCCAATCTAAATGCAGCTACAGACGATTTGCGTGGTAAATCGGGAATCAACTGTGGATTATGATGCAGAGAGTTCCATTTTTTCCCTTGAAATTGTGTTATCAAATTTTGTTTGTTGAAGTCTAAGTATGTAGATTTAATCAATCTTTTCACAGAGTAATACGCAGATTTAGTAACAGATCTGTAAGTAGCAGTGCTGCCCTTCTTTGCTAAAGCATCCGCATTCTCGTTTCCCAGGATTCCACAATGGAATGGCATCCATTGGAATACAATTCTTTTATTGAGTGTTATTAGTTGAGAGAGCATTTTATTCATTTCTGATATTTGAGATGAAGGTGTGTGTCTAGAGACTATTGATAGAATAGCTGTTTTGAAGTCTGACAATATAACTGCATTTTTAAATTTATTGATGCGGCAGAGAAGATTCCTGAGACTTTCACTTATTGCAGTGATTTCTCCATCCAAAGTTATTGTTCCATATCCAAGAGATCTATAAAGTGAGAAGAGACAGCACATAACACCTTAACCGGCACCTTGTTCTCTGGAGATCAAGGATCCGTCGGTGTATAAATGAAGTCAGTTTTGTGGAGGGTACCTAATATTAATTGTCTCTAAAGACAATTATTTCATTATTTCAGTGTTTACTTCTGATTTCAGTATGTCTTCTGTTAAATTTAGATTATACTCTATATTTAATAGAGTTAAAGGGTTTGGTTTAATTTGCAAGTTTTCTTTTAAATTCGGGACGTTGATTTTCTGTTTTAATTCTTGAACCATCGAAATGAAACTTTTTTGAGTTTTCAATCTACAGAGAGGACTGTATGAATGCCAATTGTTTCCTCGTAATCTGATAAGTTTTTTCATATTCAATCATTGCTTTTTCTTCTATTATCATTTTGATGCTGTTAATATTAGCGAGGAATCTCATAGAATCTATTGGAGTTGTTTTGACTCCACCAGTGATGAACCTGAGAGCTTGGTTTTGAACACGTTCTATTTCGTTTATGAAAGGTGAAGTAATTAAAATTTCTCCGCAGTACGTCAGCACTGGCTGTATAAACAATTTGTATGTAGTATTCAAAGTATTTCTAGAGCAACCCCATTTCTTTCCTGCTAGTCGTTTCCTGTATAAGAATATGTTTGAGTATTTCATTATTTATTTAGATTTCTCCCATGGATTGTTTTGTGTAAAAGACGAGGTCATTCTAGAAAATGACTGATGTTACTTTTCCTGGGTCAAAATGCACAAAATTATATGCATGCACTAGCTCAGAAATAAAATATTAAACAATCTGAAGAAGACCTCGCAAATTATGGTAAACATGTAACAATGCCTAACATATGAAAAGACAAGGAAGAAAAGGACATGCTCCACTATTTTATTGTGGATACTATTGCATGGTCATTGTACAAAATGGCGAATCCCGTTCTACTGCATTCAAAGCACACAAAATACTATTAAACGGGTAGAGCCACAAGTGAATATTTGGAAGATGAACCCACTAAGGAGGTACATATAAATTTTAGACGATACAACAGACAACATAATAATATTCGTTGCAGTCTCTCTGCACAAGGGTATATTTTGCTCCTGGTGGGTCCTTTGTCTAGTATGAGATACAACTATAGTTTATTTTATGGACACTAACTACGTTAATGCAAGGTCATTTTATAAAATGACCAGCGCTGTTTCCATGCATTCAAATGCACAAAATTGCATGAAATGCATCCACCCATGAGTACGTAACTCGAGGAGAGGGACGGTTAACGTTATGATGAACTTCCGTGGGCAGCGGTCCTTTGTTGACCAACTCAGAGCGTGTCCCTAACGGGAACCAAGGCAGACATACTGCACAATGGCCGCTGGGCGGATACTTTCACTTTTGTTGCGATTATGTTATTGAATAGCTCGGCGTGACTCTTTTCTTAGTTCTGAACTATTAAGTAAATTGGTCAATTTATTTTAAACAATGAGCCAAGGAGGAAGTTGGCAATATCTGATTAAAGCTGCTTTTTAGTGCATTAATTCACGTCGTGGAATCGCAGAGCTCTTTGCATGCGCTCCTCAACGTAACTGTACACTTGTGTTAGCCACCGCAAAGTGAGCCTTCAGCGGCATATGAAGTATTCCATGCTAATGAAGTGCAGATGAAGGTAAGCGGCTTTTATTTTTTTATACTAACTTAATAATTGTCATTTATTGCTTGCTTACAAATGGATTTTAGAGAACCCTGAGGTTCATTGCCGCCCTCACATAAGCCCGCCATCGGTCTCTATCCTGAGCAAGATTAACCCAACCCCCTACCATTGTATGTATGTATTTATTCACACTGCAATGGGTGTATACCCGGTGGCAGTGGTAACTAATTACACTCAATAATGACAATAATAAACACAATTAATAAAAAAATACAATTAATAATAATACTAATAATTAATACTAACAATAATAATTAATAATAATAATAATAATAATAATAATAATAATAATAATAATAATAATAATAATAATAATAACTGGGAACATCCTAAGTTAAATGAAGCACGATCAGTTAAAATAACATTTAAAGAAAATCTAATTTGTACCTTAAAACTATGTTCGAACTAAAACCCACGAGTATGATATGTTCATATCTGCACAAGTACCTTTCAACACTACACTCATTTCGCTGTCAACTCACTCACTGCACTGGAACTACGACACATTTCACTGATTATATCCTGATTTCACTAACACTTCAAAAACATTTCACTGTTCAAATACTTTGCACTGCCACTATAAACTATAAAGCTTCACTGACAGGAACACGTTTCACTTACTCAACACACTTCACTGACACAACATAATTCTTCACTGATAGAACACTTCAATAACAAAATATCAATTACATCCTTTAAATACTGTGTATAATTATCGTCTATTAGTAAAGTCCTTAAGCCTATTTTTAAATACATTTTTGGTTGTTGGTAAAGCCTTTAGTAAGTCTATATCCCACCTCCCTCAAATCCATTTTTATATTATCCTCCCATCTACGTCTAGACCTCCCCAAAGATCTTTTCACCTCAGATTTCCCATCTAACACTCTATATGCATTTCTGGATTCATCCATACGTGCTACATGCCTGCACATCTCAAACGTCTATAAAATAACTGTTTTATAAATTCTAACTTTCACTTTTTTTTTAAGCAGACTGGATGGCAAAAGCTTCTCTAGCGAATAATAACAGACATTTTCCAAATTTATTCTGCGTTTAATTTCCTCTCGAGTGCCATTTATATTCGTTACTTCTGCTCCAAGATATTTGAATTTTTCCACCTTTTCAAAGGATAAATTTCCAATTTTTATTTTTCCATTTCCTGGTCACGAGATATAATCGCATACTTTGTTTTTTCGGGATTTACTTCCAAACTTACCTCATTACTCACTCCAAGTAAAATTCTCGTGGTTTCCCTAATCGTTTTAAGGATTTTCTCCTAACATATTCACGTCATCAGCATAGACAAGTAGCTGATGTAACCTGTTCAATTCGAAACCCTCTCTATTATCCTGGGCTTTCCTAATGATATATTCTAGAGCGAAGTTAAAAAGTAAAGGTGATAGTGCATCTCCTTGCTTTAGCCCGCAGTGAATTGGAAAAGCATCGGACAGAAACTGGCCTATATGGACTTTGCTGTACGTTTATATGAGACACAGTTTAATTAATCCAACTACCTTCTTGGGAATACCAAATTAAATAAGAATATTATATAAAACTTTATTGTTATCTACTGTGATGTACCGAAATACGTATAATATTTCTCCGCTCCAACCATCCTTCATCATGTGGTAATGCAGAATTCCTGTGCGGAAATATCATATGTACTTCGGTACATCACAATAATATGATATGCGTAAAATAATCACTTAGGACCGTATTCATAGACATTTTTAGCGCGGGTTTCCGGTGGATGATCAGCGTTTTTCGTATTCATAAACCAGTGTTAGCGATAGGATATGATTTGAATTCTGTACTAGTAACCAGTGGATAGCCGGGGCTAGCTTAGTACGCTCGTAGCGCGTGCTGCGAAATGTCTATGAATAGCACCCTTAGTGATTTAAGACGGCGCTCATTCCGTCGGATCCCGGCCACTTAGTCACTCGTAATGAGTGCACGACATTGTGTCACTGTTCACATCTGTGAAACAGTGCATGAGGGTTGGCCACTAAAAGGGAAACTAAGAGGTGGAACTTAAACTGAGATGATTCAATCCGGCATCGGTACTAGAATCCGGTGTAGCTTAGTGGATAAAGCGTCAGCATGTAGAGCTGAAAACCCGGGTTCGAGTCTCGGTGCGCGAGAGAAATTTTCTCCGCTCCATCCATCATTCATTTATTGCTGCTGCTGCTGCTGCTGCTGCTGCTGCTATTTTGGGTACAATCATATTCCTCAAGAATATAATTGTTTGGACTGTAACCTTTTTGTACTTTAAATTTGTCGAGAAAGCGGTGTTAATAAAATTGTTTGTAGTTTGATGTCTGGTAGGTTAGTAGATAAAGCTAGCATTTTAGTACCTAGAGATGAATGTTTAGTGACGTCACTAGATTGTGAAAATTGCTGCGAAAGTGTGACCACCCATCTGTCACAGATTCCCAACGAGAAGGCAAACTTTGGTGCGGTTTCCTCTTTAAAAGTAAGCATTTCTAGGAGAGAAAAAAAAGTCTTCCTTTATACAGGAAACTAATAGATGAAGAAAGCCAAAACAAATACACTACGTGTAAATATTTAAGATATGATCAACGCCCCTCACATTTTCCTTCATTTTGACTCGTTCTTGGCTATAGCAAATATGGTCAGTCGTTCAGGAATTAAAAACGAAAGTTTTCAGTTTGAGATTCCTTTAACGTTTCGTAATGGTGACACTGTTGTATGTAAAAACGATAGTAGGATATTGTTCAATGACAATAAACAAATTAAGAAAATTAATATAACAAAATGAACACAGAATGTGGACAGAGTGATGAGAAAAACTACAAAAATGAATAAGAAGAATCTACTACTACTTTTGACACTTTAAACTTTCCTTCCATAGCACACAGACAGGGGCCTGTTTCTCAAAAATACTAGTTCAGTAGTTGACCAGTTACTAGTTACCAGAGTATATTTCACCAGCTCTAGTAGATTCTGTTTCTCAAACTATTTTACCAGTCTAGTAACTTGTAACAATTTTTCACTAGTCACATGATATGTTTCACTAGTCAGCTGATTGAGTTCATTTGTTTATAGTCATTGGTAGGTATTGTTATTTGAGGTTAGAAGGCTAAGTTGTTTGTGTTTTGGTTTTGATTTCTCTTTTCGGTTGAAATTCCCTCAATTGAAAGCAAATTAACCAAACTCAATATGATTAATGAATCAAAGGATATATTACTCGGTGCTTTTTCAAGAATATTAACAAAAAAAATGATAAAGTAAACGAATGGAAAAAAAAATTATAATGTGTGAGGCTGTGGAACTGATACCTCAGAACAAAGCTTATGCATACGTTAGGGACACTTACTGGCCCAACATTATGAAAGAAACTTCGATAAGTACCAATTCAAGTTCACAGTACATTATTATGTAGCTAGTGGGTCCACTTCGGACATGAATGCCACTTATGACTTGATGAAAAATTCGCTAATGTTTTTTAGTTTTAAATTTGATATATTCATAAATTAGTGTCATTTTATATTTAATTTGCAGGCTAAATTTGACAATGTCAGAAGAACTGGCAGTGGAAGAGGAAACCCTGCAAAAAAATTACTGAAATTGATGAATTGATATTAGATTATTAGGAAAAAAAATTCTGAAAGTGTTGCTGGTCTAGGATAGAAAAATGGTATTGGAAAATAATCAACATCCCAATTTGTAGAGCAATTTGTATTTGAAGCTTTGTTGATAATGCATGACTTCTATTTGTTTGCCTTGTTATGGCAAGTCCCACTATATTTAACAACTCTTCAAGCTTTTCAGCACTTTACCTAAACTGTTCATTATATTTAAATAATGGTCCCGTAAAGGAATAATATCAAATTGTTGTTTCTCGATGTAGATTTAGCTCTTCTCACAACAACTTCATCACTTCAATCGGAATCATTAAGCCACATATTAAAAAAAAATAACTAAAATATTTTGTTTTGATTATCTGAGAAAGATTGTCACTGGTAACTGATAACATAGAAATGACCAGTTTTTAGAGTCTTGTAGGAATATTCCTGTTGAATACTACTACAATCAACTGGATTAGCATTTTGGAAAATAGAATCACTTATGAACTGGTAAAATCGACCAGTATTACTAGTCTGTGAACTGGTAACTACTACTTTACCCTTGTAGTTTCTAGAAACACAGACTTGTAAAATAAACTAATATTACTACTGTACAGACTAGTATTATTAGTTCATGAGTTTTGAGAAACAAGCCTCTGGACGTTTGTCAGTTTTTTTGGCAGATTATATAAACCAATCTATACTAATAATAAATCTGTAGCCGAAATTTTTCTGGCAATTTTCGATTTTCCAAAAATAATTGGTCCTAACATATATAATTAACCACCCTGAAACCGAAAATCGCTTTTTTGAAATTTTTGTTTGTATGTCTGTCTGTCTGTCTGTCTGTATGTTTGTTACCTTTTCACGCGATAATGGCTGAACGGATTTCGATGAAAATTGGAATATAAATTAAGTTCGTTGTAACTTACATTTCAGGCTATATGGCATTCAAAATACATTATTTAAAAGGGGGGTTATAAGAGGGTCTGAATTAAATAAATCGAAATATCTCGCTTATTATTGATTTTTGTGAAAAATATTACATAACAAGTTTCTTTAAAAATAATTTTCGATAAGTTTTATTCCTTGAAAAATTTTGATAGGACTGATATTTAATGAGATAAATGAGTTTTAAAATTAAAATAACTGCCATCTCAGGCCGTGCAATGAATTAAAAAACAAATGACTTCGTCTATAAGGGGCCTTGGACAGCAACAATCGAAAGCTATGAAAGATAGCCTACAGAGAATGTTTCTGTGTTTTTATGAAGTAATATCGGAAGCTAAATTAACCGATTTGTGTAATTAATTATTAATTCACCGTTGGAAAGTGTAGTTTCTCTAGATGGACATAATGCTATAATGTTATTACAGTAACTTCTGAGTGAATCGAGGACAAGTAAGATTAAAATAGCTTCTTATGCACAGAAAACTTGATAGGCTATTCTGTACATTCGTTTCCTGTATTTCCTAAAATAATTTTTATGACCAAATGAGTGGTCTCTGATCAAAATGATCGCATTTTAATTATGCAAATACAATTTAAATTAAGTAACATAATAAAGATTTATGCTTATATCAAACACGAATGTTCCCTGGATCAAATGTCCTATTTTAATTATGTAATTACTTTATATTTATTTCTAACGGGTGCAGCGGAGCGCATGGGTACGGCTAGTAAATAAATATATCAATAAATGACATACGACAATACCACATAGCTAACTGAATGAGGACACAATGCAACTTATTCACGAAGTGCGCCCACTCGTTTCTGCGACCATAGAAACAACCGAGGTACTGTGGAGGCAGAGCCTGGCGCAGTTTTCCTTGAAGATAGCATCAGGCGTTGCATAGCGTGGGGCTGCTGGAACCAAGAGCCGTTGTGTGCGACCTCGATTCAGATTGTAAGGTTTACACCCATCGCACACGGCAATTATATGCAAATACAGCAGTTGGGAGGTCAGGTCAGGGCAGCGTGTGTCAATCAGACCCCAAACCCGTCAAGTTGGACACCTCTACTTCACTATGTTGAACACATTCCGTTGCAACCGGTTCAATTACAAAAATTTAGATGTCAAAATAGCAGTTATCTTGTACACCCGTGCACAATAAGTTACATAAGTGAAAGAAAGGGCATAGGTAAGAAGAAAAACAGAGAGATAGGAGAAAGATTTTTAATAGCTCAATGAACTCCAGATCAGTTGTCTTATTTTGATGTTCGCCGTTTCACTGAATTACGGAGAAAATCTGGCCCACAATCACTTTTAAATTTAAGAGTGTGATATCGAAACGCGTTAAGTCCATTTTTGAAAGGACTGGGCTAGTTTTCTTGTCCACCGGTCTACGGACTGAGCGAATTTTCAAGTGACAAGCATAATAACACAAACTTTTATACAAGGATTGGCGTTGCTTTGGGAGAAAAAAAGCTTAAAATATGATAAAGGTCTCAAACATAATCATATATATTTTATTTAAGTTTCACCACCAACAGAAGCAAGCTTCCAATTACAGGTGGTTTACATTGATACAATTTATATACAAAATACATAATAATGAAAAAACAAAACAAACAACACAAACGAAATAAAGGACACATTTTTTTTGGTTGGTTATTTAAAGACGCTGTATCAACTACGAGGTTATTTAGCGTCGATGAGATTGGTGACAGCGAGATGAGGCCGAGGATTTGCCATAGATTACATGTCATTCACCTTACGGTTGAGGAAAACCTCGGAAAAAACCCAACCAGTTAATCAGACCAAGTGGGGATCGAACCCACGCCCGAGCGCAACTTCAGACCGGGAGGCAAACGCCTTAACCGAACAAGTCACTAATTTTAAGTACTTGGGACATGATGTAAGTTACAAAAAGGATAATGATATAAAAATAAAATTACAATCATTCCAGACAGTATGTGGCACAATTAATAGAACTTTGAAGAATAAATAAATAAATAAAGTCTTGAACTACCACTTCTCTGCACGATTTATCTGTCTTCCTAAGCCCCTCGCAACAGATGGGAAGATGACCTGAACGAAGCAGATAATAGGTAGTCGCTTGCTTCTAGAATATATTGACGTTAAACTGGCATTCCAGGGAGTCGAAGAGCGTATCCGCGGCCTCCACGCCCGTGCGTAGCTTCTTCACTACGATTGCAATCTCACAACAATAATTACAAAGTCGCCGTTACTTCTAATCAGAGCAGATTGAACCCAGAACGGGATCCTGAGGGCGTGCTGTAAATATGCAGCCAAATTACAGCTCAGAGGAGCCTTGGAATTAATGTTGGCTCATTAACCCATATTGTGTGCGTGAACCGAGAGTTCATGAAGGCAGAGATTTTGGTAATCGAGAAACCGTGCATCGGAATTATTACAGAACAATAATTGGATTGCTAGCTGTTGAAGAAGGAAAATTGGGGAGACTTAAAATGTACCATGCCAGTAAGATGTATCATTAGTGGACATACAAGGTACTGCCTTCCTGCACTGAAGACTGGAGTTCAAATCCCATCAAAATGATTGCTGGACAAAGTCGATGTCGATGGGTCAATACTTCTTTATTTCCTATCGATTGTTATGAAATAATTCACGAAAATTTATCTCATCAAGGTTGCCAGTTTTTTTAGTAGGTTATTTTACGACGCTTTATCAACATCTCAAGTTATTTAGCGTCTGAAAGAAATGATGATAATGCCGGTGAAATGAGTCCGGGGTCCAGCACTGATAGTTACCCAGCATTTGATCATATTGGGTTGAGGGGAAACCCCGGAAAAACCTCAACCAGGTAACTTCCCCAACCGGGAATCGAACCCGGGCCACCTGTTTCATGGCCAGACGCGCTAGCAGTTACTCCACAGGTGTGAACATGGTTGCCAAAGTTTCACAGAGTTTCACTGATTGTTATGACCGTAATGAAAGAATAAACATACAAGTTTTTGAGCTATCATAGTTGCTATAGTTCCTATTATCGATTTTATATAGGGTAAAGGTTGGTAATATTGTGATACTAATAATTAGACTTCGTTGAATTGCCACACGCAGCATGCAATCAGGTTTCCGATGTACGGTAGTATAGAGGAGGTGAGCGACCGCCCGGTCTGGTAGTATAAGCAGTTCATGTTAAGAGTTGTGACCTGTCCAAATAGATAGAGCAGCTACAGCTAATGTATACCTATGTAAACACTTGTTTTTGCATTACTGTGGTTGGAATAGTCAAAGTTTAACATTTGTTCAGTGCAGACAAGAATTCAATCAAACATACTACAATGAGAGTGTTGCTGTTCCAAAAAAATTACTCCTGGAATACCCTTACCCCCGCAGCCAGTCTTGACTCGTTGGGGAACGTGGTTGAATTCTGTTAATTATTATGCAGAATATTATGGAAAAATAATGGAGGTAATTGATGCATTGGATAGCACAGACAGTTCCGCTGTTGCAGCTGTAAAATCATTGCTTTCTGAACAGCTATTGAAAGATATTCTGTCATTGATTCTAATTTTAAAATAGTGTCCAAAAGCATCATCCTGTTAGAATCGTCTAAACTACAACTCTCAGAAGCCCTTCATATAGTGGATTAAAAGTATCACAAACCATTATCCAAAATAACAATTCACTAATTTCAGAAAAAGTGAAATGTAAGTTTAGAAACATTATTGCTAAAAATTCTGCCTATTCACAACTTCGTATTATAAATGATGTACTATCAGGTCACGACAATACGTCTGAAGTTGGTGTACTAAAAAGTAGTGACTTTTCTTCAAATATGCACGTATTACATCGTGTGATGTTGAACGTATATTTTCCCAATCTAAAAACTGTTTAAGTGACCATCGGAGGAGGTTACTTTGCAGTCGCTCAAAATGTACATAACTCTTTACTGTAATGTGCATATTCAAGGATTATGTATCTTACATTAAATTTTAAGAGTTAATATATCTCACTATAAAATAATTGTGTATTTACATGTTTAAACATTTCCTACTTCAATGATCATTCATTATATTTCTTGAATGCAGGATACAGGTTTTATTGTAACCGTAGTATACTGCTCAGTGTTTACATCAGAGACACGCCCCCTTCTCATACAGTCTATACCGCGTGCACAATAAACATTGCGAATCTCGTGGCAATTCCATGAAGTCTACTAATAATATTATAATAGTTTTTGAGAATTTTTTACAATTTTACTGAGCGAGAGGAAGGTCGGTTTTCTGCGTCAACGTATTAAGGGAATGTTGGTGGACAAGTTTCTGCACAAAACTGGTCCTTCTCTCGCTCAGTAAAATTGTAAAAAATTCTCAAAAAGTACCATCATAATATTATTAGTATCACAATTTACCAACCTTTACCCTACCGGTACTGTTATGATTATTTAGAAATAGTAATTTACAATCAAGTTTTGACGTAGGATGGACATCCGTTCCAGGCAGGCAGATAAGCTGTCGGACTGATAAATAATCTATCTCTTGGGGAATTTTTCGTCATTGTAACAAAAATCGTGCAGAACTTGATGTGACCAGATGCCAGTCTGTTGTCTTCGGTTGCCTGGAGATAGCATCACGTTTGTATTGATGAAAAAGGCACTACAAAACATGATTTCGACCTACTGCCGGTCTGAAGGCAACTAGCAAACAAATTCCTTATAATCAATTCAGAATCCCGTCGTCCAGATGACGGAAGACCTAAATGGTTCTAGAAGTGTCTAAAAATAAAGTCTTGTCGCCACACCCTTCTTTTACGATTATATTATGATGCCTGTAAACGTTATTGCTTCTAATATACTGCTTCTGTCTTGGCACACCATCATCATAGAATGTTCTGTGAAGTTTGAGTGGAGAATTAATATGCATAGAAATGCTGATATCCCACGCACATCCTTTTCTTCACAAGGGAAAGTGTCCTTAATCCCATGTCGTAGGAGTCCGCGTGGGGCTGAAGTGATGACATTCACCCACAAGCGTTCTAATTGCTAAGTTGTTTTTATTTAACTAGTTTCATGAAACCACGATAGTATCTACTTTCCCATGTTTTAAATGCTGCACAACCAAATATGAAGGTGAGAGTAGTACAGTACACTGGCTTCAAAATGATGTTTTCCTGGCTGATTTACTCGTATTAAAGATGCAGACAGTGACAACAAAAAATCTTAATTTATTAATTGATTAATTATATAAAGTTCTGAAGATAAAATGTGAGTTTACTTGCGTTAAAACTTAATGTTTATTACGTTTCGGAGAAAATTATTTCTATATTTTTTAATTGATTATTTACGACGTTTTATCAACTGTTGTGGTTATCTAGCGTCTGAAAGAGTTCAAGGTAATAATGCCAGGGAAATGAGTCCGGGGTCCAACGCCGACAGTTACCCTGCATTTGCTCTTAATGGATGAATGGATGGATGGATGGATGGATGAACAGTTGAATAAATGAAAGAACGAAAGAATGAACGAATTAATAAACGAACAAATAAATTAACGAACAAATGAATAAATGAAAGAACGTACGAATGAATTAATTAATGAACGAATGAATTTATGAACGAACAAATAAATTAACGAACAAATGAATAAATGAAAGAACGGACGAATTAATGAATGAACGAATAAATGAATGAATTAATGAACGAATGAATTAATGAAGGAAGAAATAAATTAACGAACAAATGAATAAATGAAAGAACGAATTAATGAATGAACGAACAAATGAATGAATTAATGAACGAATGAATTAATGAAGGAACAAGTAAATTAACGAACAAATGAATAAATGAAAGAACGTACGAATGAATTAATTAATGAACGAATGAATTTATGAACGAACAAATAAATTAACGAACAAATGAATAAATGAAAGAACGAACGAATTAATGAATGAACGAACAAATGAATGAATTAATGAACGAATGAATTAATGAAGGAACAAGTAAATTAACGAACAAATGAATAAATGAAAGAACGTACGAATGAATTAATTAATGAACGAATGAATTTATGAACGAACAAATAAATTAACGAACAAATGAATAAATGAAAGAACGTACGAATTAATGAATGAACGAATAAATGAATGAATTAATGAACGAATGAATTAATGAAGGAAGAAATAAATTAACGAACAAATGAATAAATGAAAGAACGAACGAATTAATGAATGAACGAACAAATGAATGAATTAATGAACGAATGAATTAATGAAGGAACAAGTAAATTAACGAACAAATGAATAAATGAAAGAACGTACGAATTAATGAACAAATGAATTAATGAATTATTGAACGAATGAATTAATGAAGGAACAAATAAAATTAACGAACAAATGAGTAAATGAAAGAACGTACGAATGAATGAATTAATGAACGAAAAAATAAATTAACGAACAAATGAATAAATGAAAGAACGTACGAATTAATGAATTAATGAACGAATGAATTAATGAATTATTGAACGAATGAATTAATGAATTATTGAACGAATGAATTAATGAATTATTGAACGAATGAATTAATGAAGGAACAAATAAATTAACGAACAAATGAGTAAATGAAAGAACGTACGAATTAATGAATTAATGAACGAATGAATTAATGAATTATTGAACGAATGAATTAATGAAGGAATAAATAAATTAACGAACAAATGAGTAAATGAAAGAACGTACGAATGAATGAATTAATGAACGAAAAAATAAATTAATGAATAAATGAAAGAACGTACGAATTAATGAATTAATGAACGAAAAAATAAATTAACGAACAAATGAATAAATGAAAGAACGTACGAATTAATGAATTAATGAACGAATGAATTAATGAATTATTGAACGAATGAATTAATGAATTATTGAACGAATGAATTAATGAATTATTGAACGAATGAATTAATGAAGGAACAAATAAATTAACGAACAAATGAGTAAATGAAAGAACGTACGAATTAATGAATTAATGAACGAATGAATTAATGAATTATTGAACGAATGAATTAATGAAGGAATAAATAAATTAACGAACAAATGAGTAAATGAAAGAACGTACGAATGAATGAATTAATGAACGAAAAAATAAATTAACGAACAAATGAATAAATGAAAGAACGAACGAATTAATGAGTGAACGAACGAACGAATGAATGAATGAATAAATGAACGAACAAATAAATTAAGGAACAAATAAATTAACGAATAATGAAAGAACGAACGAGCAAACGAATTAATGAATGAACGAATGAATGAACAAATGAATGAATACATGACTAAATAAATGAATGAATGAACGAATGAATTAGTAAACGAACGAATGAATAAATGACTAAATAAATGAACGAATAAATGAATGAACGAATGAATAAGTGAATGAACAAATTAATAAATGAAAGAACGAACGAATAAATGAATGAACGAACGAATGAATTAGTGAACGAACGAACGAACGAATGAATGATAAAATGAATGAAGGAATGATTAAATGAATGAACGAATGAATAAGTGAATGAATGAATGAATGAATCAATTAATGACTAAATGAATCAATCGTTGAATAAATGAATGAATAATAGAAAAATATATAATTGAAAAATAAATTAATATACAAAAATTAATAAATAAAATAAATAAATAAATTACGCAAAATAGAAATAAAGTAAAAAATAAAAAAATAAGTAAATAAGGAAACAGATAAATAAATTAACACAATGAATGATTGAATGAATGAATGAATGAATGGAATTATTTCTGACTATAAATTCAATATACGCATTTATATGACTTAACTTTTTTGTCGCATTCTCCGACAGAACAAGAGTAAAATCCATTTAAGTGACATAAAATGTAGAGGAAGTTGTAACAGATAATGACGAGTCTGTTTACAAACACGAGCAGCACAGGCAGACAAACTTTCCGCTAATGACGTCGCGTGACTGCGGTTGTGACTCGTGACGTGTGTGGCTTTATTCGATATGGACTTTATGGACGACTCGGGTTCAGAAAACTATATATAAGAAACTGGTGATGAAGTTTATTATTAAAACGTTTGTCGTTTCCGTCTGCGTAAATGTTTTCACTCGATTTAAAAGTGTGTTAAGCGCTCGAAATACAGTAACTAGCTGACCAAACTGAGAGGAATTTAGGCTCTTTTCATCTAGGTTTCGAAAGAAAAAATATATGGTAGCAAGACTGCCCGTTTAGTTTCAGGGAACTGTATAATATAGATAGCAAAAAATGAAGTTCAGTGTTTTCTGTAGCTCAGAAATATACGAGTTCGTAAAATTAGGTCTAAATTATAATTTAGGCCCTAAAACTGTTGTTATAGGTCGCTAGTATAATTTTACTATAACTTACTTCAACATTTTTTCTTCGGTACTTATTGGTCCTTTGCAAATAAAAATTGGCATGCTTAATTTAGACTACACTATATGTACATGACTATGGAATTTTAATGTTTTGTAAATCATACTTTTTTTTTTTAATTGCGAACATTTGTAGAATACTTTTTTTTTTCAGACTGACAACGTTTACATGGTAAAAAGGATAACAAAAGAAATCCTTAAGATATGTTAACGAAACTTTGTGTGCATATAGAGTTCTCTCATATAAACTACATACTCTAAAATCTTTAATGTAGAGTGTAAAGTTCATTTTTAAACAATAATCACCTTTGGTTTTTAACTTCGCTCTAGAATATGCCATTAGGAAAGTTCAGGATAACAGAGAGACAAAGGATATGATTATGTCTCGTGACCAGAATATTGTACGAAATAGAACTTTAAAAATTGGAGATTTATCCTTCGAAGAGGTGGAAAGATTCAAATATCTTGGAGCAACGGTAGCAAATATAAATGACATTCGGGAGGAAATTAAACACAGAATAAATATGGGAAATGGCTGTTATTATTCGATTGAGAAGCTTTTGTCATCTAGTCTGCTGTCAAAAAATCTGAAAGTTAGAATTTATAAAACAGTTATATTACCGGTTGTTCTGTATTGTTGTGAAACTTGGACTCATACTTTGAGAGAGGAACAGAGATTAAGAGTGTTTGAGAATAAGGTTATTAGGAAAATATTTGGGGCTAAGACGGATGAAGTTACAGAAGAATGGAGAAAATTACACAACGCAGAACTGCACGCATTGTAGTCTTCACCTGACATCATTAGGAACGTTAAATCCAGACGTTTGAGATGGGCAGGGCATGTAGCACGTATGGGCGTATCCAGAAATGCATAGAGTGTTAGTTGGGAGGCCGGAGGGAAAAAGATCTTTGGGGAGGCCGAGACGTAGATGGGAAGATAATATTAAAATGGATTTGAGGGAGGTGGGATATGATGATAGAGACTGGATTAATCTTGCTTAGGATAGGGACCAATGGCGGGCTTTTGTGAGTGCGGCAATGAACCTCCGGGTTCCTTAGAAGCCAGTAAGTAAGTAATGAAAAGTAAATATGAATTAGGTGTCTAAATTTCTATTTTTAAGGCAGTGTCACAGCAAAATTCCAAGAAGATATTGACACACCTAACAGGGCAGTCAGCAATGTCCATCACGAATCAAAGAATCAATATTTGCCTTCAAAGACGGACAGATGTGTGCTTTTGTTCCACGAGGCAGCCATTGTCCCATTTATATCAAAGAAGTCTCTTACAGAGTAGCTCCGACTTCATGCAGAACAATGCCAAGCTAACAACACAAATTATTTCACATTCAAGTTTGTTTTAGAGGATTGGACAGTATGTTACGATAGTTTAGAAAAGATTGCTTCGTATTATTTGTGGCACATGATTGCAACATGGTTAAATGTCAGTTCTAAGAAAAGTTTAGAGTTTACATCATCTTAGTCTTCATTCATATTTATGTTTTGCTATCTTTTTTTTAGTCCATCAAATTTCTGTTCTTGCTATTGGTTTAGAACTCTCTACATCAGACATTTTCATTTCTAGATTCCTGTGGCTCCATTTAATATTCGTTCTTTGTCTTTTTAATGTAGTCTTTTGTTTTCCACTCAAACATAAATATGGAAGAAGCATAGCAACGTTCTTTCTTTGTTTTCTCTTCTCGTTGGTATGTGGTGGAACGCTATTTCAGGCAGTATTTTTGTGTCAATTTATGTACGTGCTATTGTATCTTGCCTGCGTTTTTCTCTTGCATTCTTTTAATTTTTTATTTGATTCCTATTACTATTTCTTTTGTTTTCTTTCAGAATTAAGTCTCTGAGCTCTCTTTTTTGGACAGATTTCTTTAGCAAACTACTTCCTATAATATATAAACATTATACAGCAATAATTTATTCCTCAGTGATCCTGTGGTCGTCCGTACTTACAATGAGATTCCAAGTTAGTAGAGTCGAAATCTGACAAGGAAAATAAATTTCTCAAGAATGGATAAAAAAAAGTCTTAGCAGCTAAATAACTATCACAACGAATATATTTGATAACTAGTTATTTATTATAAATAGAAAAGCGAAGCAGCTTAAAGATAAATGGCGTGTTCCTAAAATGGAAGGAAAAATTTAATCCTCGAATAATATTAAATCTACAAAGAGTTATGGTCTATGATATAGTATGTTGTTGAAATCTCGATACAAAAATTAAGGCGATTTACACCGTTGCATGTATCAAATAAATCAGATTTGTAAACAGTACTGTAGCAACATTTACAGGACACTATTCTGCAGTCCTTATATAAAAGGCGTCAAAGTCAGGATAGGAGAATAACTGTCAGAGGTAAGTTGAATATGGAAAGATGTACGACAAGGATGCCCTTTATCACCTACCCTGTTCAACATCTACTTAGGTAATCATAAATGAATTAAAAATATTGGTATTTTAACCAAAAATGCCATAAGTATACATAAATAAAATAAATTATTAATATAAAAATCATTTACTAATGAAGGAATATATAATAAACTTAGAAAATTATAAATATAAAATATACCAACCAATAAAGGTAGAGATGCTAATAAAGTATAAAACAATAGATAAATACCTCCTTGAAGTCGTTCAGGCTAGGATTTAGTGAAGAACTGTTTTCAGAACATGAGATGGATGATATAGGAGGAAGAAGAATAAAGTGTATAAGATTTGCTGATGATATGGCGTTGTTAGCAAAAGAGGAGATGATACTAAGGGATATGCTACTGGAGCTAAATGACAGCTGTGAGCAGTATGGGATGAAGATAAATGCAAACAAGACGAAGATCATGGTTATCGGAAGAAAACTAGAGAAGGTAAATGTGCGAATTCTAAATGAGGCAGTAGAGCAAGTGGACAACTTCAAATACTTGGAGTGTACTATAAGCAGAAACAGACTGCTGTCAGGAGTAAAAAGGAGGATAGCAATGGCAAAGAAAGTTTTTAATAGAAAAAGGAGCACCTTCTGCGGACCTCTGGAAAAAGAACTAAGGAAGAGACTAATGAAGTGCTTTGTGTGGAGTGTAACATTATAAAGGGACATAAACATGGACATTACGACGAAGTGAAGAGAAACGACTAGAAGAATTTGGAATGTGGGTATGGAGAAGACTGGAGCGTCTGAAATGGACGGACAGAAAAAGAAATGAAACTGTGCTAGAAAGAGTGGGTGAAGAAAGAATATATCGAATTAATCAGAAGAGGAAAAGGAATTGGTTGGGTCATTGGTTGAGAAGAAACTGCCTACTGAAGGATGCACTGAAAGGAATGTGAACGGGAGAAAAGTAGTTTAAAATTAAAAAACAGTCTTACTTACTTACTTACTTACTTACTTACTTACTTACTTACTTAACTTACTTACTTACTTATTAGCTTTTAAGGAACCAGGAGGTTCATTGCCGCCATTGGACCCTATCCTGAGCAAGATTAATCCATTCTCTACCATCATATCCCACCTCCCTCAAATCCATTTTAATATTATCTTCCCATCTACATCTCGGCCTCCCCAAAGGTCTTTTTCTCTCCGGCCTCCCTACTAACACTCTATATACATTTCTGAATTCGCCCATACGTGCTACATGCCCTGCCCATCTCAAACGTCTGGATTTAATGTTCCTAATTATGTCAGGTGAAGAATACAATGCATGCAGTTCTGTGTTGTGTAACTTTCTCCATTCTCCTGTAACTTCATCCCTCTTAGCCCCTAATATTTTCCTAAGCACCTTATTCTCAAACACCCTTAACCTATGTTCCTCTCTCAGAGTGAGAGTCCAAGTTTCACAACCATACAGAACAACCGGTAATATAACTGTTTTATAAATTCTAACCTTCAGATTTTTTGACAGCAGACTAGATGACAAAAGCTTCTCAACCGAATAATAACAGGCATTTACCATATTTATTCTGCGTTTAATTTCCTCCCGAGTGTCATTTATATTTGTTAGTATAATAATAATAATAATAATAATAATAATAATTATTATTATTATAATATTATTATTAATGTGAGGTAATTTAATTACTAGAAATTCTTAGTTTTCTCAGAGATAACGGTGTCCGGAACGCATGATTCTCAAGGATTAAAGAGACTTGTTATTAACGCCAGAGGCCTACTTATCTGAACTGGTAGCGTGAATGTTTATATATCCAACCATTCCAAATTGCTGATTACATAAGAGCACCAATTAAGACACAAAGACACGATGGTCAGCACGGTATGTTCTCAGGAGGTGTGTAATGAAACTAACGGGGCTTTGCTTCGTCATGCATTCTACTACATCACGTCTGGCAGAAGCTAAGCTTGTCTTGCAATAGATCTGCATTCATTAATGAAACATGAGATGGAAAGAAATGTCCTTATTTCTTTTGTTGCTTCCTGTTTTTTTACTCCCTGTTTCTCGCTTCCTATTTCTTTCTTAATTCCTTGCCTAGTGTCATTCTTTTTCTCAAACCACTTCGAAACCTATCGTTGTTTCTTTTCTCGTTTTATCCTTTATTTATAGCAGATCCTGGAATTCTAATTGATAGAGGAATAAAAATTAATATTCTGGTATTTGCCAATGATATGATTGTGATTTACTTCCATAAAAACCATAATAAATTTAAATTTGATCCTCACGAATACCATACGAGACAAAACTACAGTTTCTTTCTAAATACTCCGAAATGCTACACAACTGCTGGATTAAAACACAGCAGAAGTTTTGGACCCAAAATATATAATGAATTAATTAGAGCTTACCCTGAGCTAAGTACACTTAAGGGGACACTCAACTATATTTTGGAACTTTTTTCCTATTTGACCAATCTTTTTCAAATTTGGAGAAAAAGTTTAATATATACATGGAAAGTAACATGCAAAATCTCAGCTCGTTAGATCCAATACTTTTCAAAATAAAAAAATATTTCAATTTTTAATCAAGCATTAATTGAAGTATCACTTTTAATTATCATTTTTTATTTTTTGGCTTTGTGCATTTGACTGTGACTTCTCAATGAATAGGGGAAGAATTCTGCGTATTGATTTAGTTCTGTCACGTAAATTAGTGTAGAAATTTAATTTTTCATTTCTATGACACTTTTTCTCCAATTTTTAAATTGAGTGTCCCCTTAACACACATAGATTTATTTTATTGGGTTATTTTACGACGCTGTATCAACATCTAGGTTATTTAGCGTCTGAATGATATGAAGGTGATAATGCCAGTGAAATGAGTCCGGGGTCCAGCACCGAAAGTTACCCAGCATTTGCTCGTATTGGGTTGAGGGAAAACCCCGGAAAAAACCTCAACCAGGTAACTTGCCCCGACCGGGATTCGAACCCGGGCCACCTGGTTTCGCAGCCAGACGCGCTGACCGTTACTCCACAGGTGTGGACTAACACGCATAGATTTAAGAAACAAATCAGATTAATTATTTAATTGTTTAAGCTAGTTGAGTTAAAACTGATACTCTAATATTTATCTACTTTTGTAGTTTCTATTTGTATATAGACCCTATTATTACATGCTGTATGTATTTTACCATTTATTACTGTGATTGTGCTCAATGAACTCTCTTAATTTTGTGATATATTTTGTATAACTGATCTGGACTGCGCCCGAGCACGAGCTTCTGCTCTTTCGGGCTGCAATGCCTAATGTAGCTCAAGTGTAAAGTATTAAATAAATGAATAAATAAATACAAAATACTGAAACAAAACTACAAAAAGCAGTATATGAACTAAATAGAATATGCCAGAAGCATAACTTTCACATATCAAATACAAAAGCAAAAATAATGGCATTTCAAGGCAAAAATACTGTAAGATCTAAGATTGAAATAGATAATAAAGTAGTAGAACAAGTCACTAATATTTAAGTACTTGGGACGTGATGTAAGTTACAAAAAGGATAATGATATAAAAATGAAATTACAATCATTCCAAACAGTATGTGTCACAATTAACAGAACTTTGAAGAATAAAAGCAGAAAGGAAACAAAAATGAAATTCCACAATGTAATGGCAGTCCCTACTCTTTTATATGGAAGTGAAAGCTGGGTTACAACAAAACCTGAAGCTAGTTAAATACAAGCGGCAGGGATGAAATTCTTACGGAAAGTAAAATGATGCACGAGACTAGATAAAATTAGAAATGAAGATATCAGGCAGAAACTAGGAGCATGCCCAACTTATTGATAAAATAGATAATTACAGACAAAATTGGAAATTACATGTAGAGACAATGGACGACTACAGACTTCCTAAGAAAGCAATGAATTATAAACCGAAAGGACGAAGAGATCAAGGACGACCAATGAAGAGATGGAGCGACCTTTGAAGCCGGAACGGGCAATTGCCCAGACCATGAAGTTAAGAAGAAGAAGAAGAAGAAGAAGAAGAAGAAGAAGAAGAAAAAGAAAAAGAAGCAGAAGAAGAATCTTTTATTTTCTATCTTTCACACACCAAGTATAAAAGCAATGATTCATTTGTTTATTTGTTTCTCTCTAATTATTTCTTATTTGCTATGTTAGACCTTATTTTGACGTATAAAGTAATTTATTCGACCTACACAAATAGAAAAAATGAAAAGATTTTGTAGAACTTAAATTCAACTTCGGTTCCCGTGAAAATGCTTACGTCATATCCAATATTATTATTATTATTATATTATTAGAATATACATTTTCTTGAACCCTATTTTACCCGAAAGTACATCAGGGTTATAGTTATAGCCTGAGTTTATATTATTATATTGAGAATTCATTTGACGTGGGTAACCCAGTCTTGCTTGTCATATCCAATAAAACGACAATGTAGACGAACAAGTCCAATGCTATACACAAGGAGAATCCTAAAATACTTACAGATTGGAAGTGAAATAAATGGAATTAAATTTCTTAATAAGTTGTCTGCATCAGTTATAAATCTGTCAGACAGAATTTTTAAACGGGTTATACATGAATGGCTAATTGTAAGACCTTCCTATAGCAATAATGAATTTATTGAGTGTGAGATGAATGCTTCTTTTTAATGAATACACACTGACGATGTCATTTTCAGTTTTTTATGTACAGTTTGGCAAAAAAACCGGACCGACCCTTGTAGCTGATACAAAAGAATCCTGTGCTGTGTATTGTGTCAAACTGTGGTAATTTCAATACGGATAGTGAAGCCAGAGGTATGTACTGCTATTTAATGTAAAAATACGCAGTTATCTTTGCTGAATGGAGGTAGAAATGTAATATTGATGCCAGATGAAAATAAAACTCTAAAAGTTTTTTCGTCTGTAAGTTTGAGGCACTGAATGAAACAAAAGACGGTAAGAATAGAACAAATGCAATAAATTTCATTGTTACAATTAATTATGCAAGATGGATGTGTTTTGTGACTAGCAAAATTTGAATCTGTGACTCTGAAATTAGCTACAAGGGTCGGTCCGGTTCTTTTGCCACTACTGTACTGATCTCTGGCAAATAAAAAAATATTATTATTATTATTATTATTATTATTATTATTATTATTATTATTATTATTATTATTATTATTATTATTATTATTGAAAGGGACAATACACTTAAATGAACAGAATACCTATATTATGTTTTGTGATTAAATGCACGGTTAATTAGAAAATTAAGTTCGAAGTTTCAGCACTCCGGTAACATCGCCGCTAACACATTCTTCTCGTGATACAGATGTAAGAAGTCAACGAACTCTGTGTGTCTCGGTAGGTGAGCTATTCTCTGGCGCGACGTTACAACCTGCTCTCATCGTGCACTAGCTTGAAATTTGAAGTTTTAAAATTAAATTTACACGAAAACCGTCCACGCTATTGAAATACGCCAGAGGGATGAATTATTCTTTATTAGATTTCCTATCGATATGGACAAAAATCGCGATCCTACTCGTAATAGTTACCCAATAAGAGGTTGTTGAACATTTGAGAAAAACATTTTTTTTCTGGAAAAAAACTATGAACTTTCCACCAATATGATGATATAGTTTTTTGTTACATACAACATGAGCTATTCGCTCTGAAAATTTGTAAGGCTATTTCACTTCCACCCTGTATGCAAGGTTATACTAAAGTAAGTTCCCAGAGCAATGTTTCGGACCGTACTGAGAACACAATAAAGTAAAATAAAATGAAAGCTTGTTTTGTGTTTTTTATAGTATGGAACACGGTACATTTTAGCGGTGGAATGGGACACTTAATCTGATTGGTTTCGCTACTAAAGTGTAATAAAAGTTGGACATAAATATGGGTCGCTCTGTATTTGGAACTATCCTGTACATTTGCCTGTTATTCTCAGCTTTACTTGCGTTCCGTATGAAGCCTTTGTTCTCGGCCGGGTTTGAACCCAGTGCAAGCAATCACTGCAATATGCGGAGGATGTGAAAGCCCGGACTTCGAAGCGGCCTCGGCCTACATCCACAGCCGGTCGTCCATACTGCACCCACGCCCACTTTCCAATCTGTGATTGCACTCCAGCCAGCGCAATACGTAACGATTGCTACTTCAATCAGACTCCACACGCGAACCTATGACTCTGCATCAAGGATCAAAATCCTGGTTAGGCAAGTTTATCATTTGTGACGGGGTAGCTAGAGTTTAATGTATTATTATGTGTTTAATCCAGCGGTGGCGAAAATGTAATCGTGCGCCGAGCCACTGTGTAACCTGCAACGTGCATAGCACCTATGGAGGGAGGCGGACACCCGAAGGGGAAGTGAAGCAACTGTCTGACTTATTAACGGATTTTCATTTTCCTTACGTCAAGCACTTAAATATAATTTTATACAGTACAAGGTTACAAACTAATGTTTAGGACGTGTACCGAAGAAAGAAATGAACAATATCACAATCTAAAATTAACTGTCTTCAGAATGTCTCTGCGACAAAGTTTCAAAATCAGGAATTATGTCACTTACTGCCAGTCGTAGTTGATCACGAAGGTATTTGTCTGTCAGTCGTGATCTAAATTTGGTTTTTATTATTTTAATTGTTGAAAATAATTTTTCACAAACGTAAGTTGTAGCGAACATGGCTTCAACAGAGCAAGCGAAAGAACGAAGCTTCGGATATTTATTTTTTGGCAAAGATTTGAAAGTTCAACATTTGTCAAGTCCTTACATCTAGCTTTCATTTGACATCACATAGTAAATCTGAGAGTTCAAATTGAAGAGCTAACCGCATTATTCGTACATCTGCTGAAAAAGGGTCGACGTACAGAGATGATGATGATGTTGATAATGATGATGATGATGATGATGATGATGATGATGATGATAACAACAACAACACTTAACCTTTTAATGTTTCATGAGTAACATGTAGTATAATGCCGTTTTATGTTATACAACCGTTTTCCTCGTAATACTTGTGAACAAATCATACATTTAATATTCTCATCATATTGACAGCAAAAAAATGCGTCCTCCCATCCTACTTGGAACTTTCGTACATGGTTTCGAGAGAGACATACGCCACTCGCAGGTCAGAGACAAATACAAATGGAACGGAGTTTGACTCCAGGGAGTGAGAGGGTGGGGGTTGGCGGAGGTTAGAAGCAAGCGAAATGCACAGCTATCACTGCGAGCCACAATGTCTCGCGAGTCACGTTCTCGCGACGGCTGGTTTAACCCATCGTTACGGTGTGTCCCATATTAATATCAGGATTTCTTCCACTATTACAGCGTAAGGACAAACGGAGAAACGGGCGTGGCAGTGATATTAGATTTCATTTGAGAGAGAAATATGGCGTGAGACCATGGACTGGATTTGACAGTGGACAGGAAATTATTGGCATAGAGTCGATGAAGGACGCCTGCTTTATAGACAGCTGGAGACTAAAGACACACATTACGAACACTCTTGGTAAAGATAGAGAACCAATACTGAATCTTTTCACATATTATTTTGTGAGCGAATGTTTATACTGTGTCCAAAACTATTACTTTTAGCCTTGACTTAGCTTCTGTCTTTTCGTTTTGTAGCGCACATTAAGGGATTAGGTACAGCTTACAGCAGTGAAATTTTGAAAATACTCAACATTTTTTTCCTCCATTACTGTATCTTGTACAATAATGAAAATTAGTATGTGTAAAACGCTATCCTTCTTCTATAAAAAATATATTTTTACGATTTAAAAAAATGATTTACATTTTTTTTTCAAAATTCAGTTCACTGTGCAGTGATGAAGCGTTTCCCACATAACAAAAAAACTAACCAACATTCAGTGATGGAATTTTGTGCGTGTATTTATGCATGTCATACATATCTACAATATGATGCAAGATTATGTACTTCTCTACCTTTGATAGATTGTCTGATAAAAAATAAATTCATTTTAAAAAATGGTCAAATATCAGTATTTTCTTCTAACATAAAATTTATTTATTTATTTATTTATTTTCCTCAAAACTGGAAAAGTGATTTATTTATTTATTTATTTATTTATTTATTTATTTATTTATTTATTTATTTTGGTGTAGTTAAGGCCAACAAACCTGCTCTTCTACAACACCAGGAATAGAAATACAATAATAGAAATAAACAGAAAAAAATACACTATAGTGTATATAGATATAAAAAGTAAAGCTACACAAGAAATAAAGAGAGAGAAAAAACATTATATGGTACATTATAAACAATGTCGCTTATCATAATAATAAATAAAAAAAGGACCCGAGTATTGATCCTTGTGGCACCCCATAATTTATTTTAAAAAACAAGACAACTTACCATTTACACGTGCACACTGCTTTCTATCATTTAAATATTGCCTTAGACCTTATACCATGACGCTACAGAACGGATATGTTAAATTCAAGGAATTAATTTTACAGAGTATCTAAATTTGGACCACATTATAATAATTATCCTATAGATACTTTATTTCAGAATGTAATTTCGCAAATCATTTCATACTTTTACTCTTATTTTTTCTAACACATATTAAAGCTTACATTTATCCTATTTCACAGTTTGATGTCATTATCTGTTTCGTTGTGCCTCTATAATTTGTCTTAGAGAATGTTTTGGAATGCGACTTCGTGGTTTCCTATTAAGATGTTCGATTCAGTTCTCTGTCAACTGTTAATTTATGACGTAGGCCTAACTCGTCAACATTTCATTCTGTTCTCACATAATACGTGAGGCACAGCTTCTCTTCAGCAACAAATACAATACAATAATTCTGTACGAACAAGTTTCTATTGTCATGGATGCACAAGTCTAACAGTTAATTTGCCTTCAAATGGTCTTTGCTGTCAATTCTTGTGAAGTGCCACTTGGAAGCAAGCTTCAAGGTAACAGAAGATGATGTTCAGACGCACCTTGATATTACAGGAAATATGGCCTCTAGGGAGAAAATGTGACGTCATTCACGGCTTAATACTGAGGTCAAGACAGATGGAAACCGATGTGTGCTTAATATTCTTGAGAAATGTATACAATATCTCATCAGGTATTCCAGTCATGTTATTTCACAGAAATTGATGGTCATTGAAGAAAACAGGTCTTCATTTGTCGATACTCGATAGGCTACTATCCAATGAAGTCAATAACTGATATGACTCCAGTTCCAGGAAGCCTAAATGGAGCTTGTGTCCAACCAATATGGTGGTAGAACAAGTTTCCTCGGGGTTCTCCTTGCTTAATTCACGGATTAAGAAGTAAAGGGAAATGACGCTTTGCACCATGTTACCAAGGTGATTAACTTCATGGAATTCATACAGCAAACGTTACGCGAAACAAATTAATATAAAAATTCCGAAAGTCTGAGGAAACAAGATCAGAAAGTACTTCGGGCCCATCTATTTCAGATCGGGGTTTGTTAGTAGAATGTTCAAACAGAGTTCCTTCCCATATAAATCATATAACTGTCTCAAAAGCAACTTAAGCTTGACAGATTTTATCGTAGTTCTAAAAACGATTGATAGTAACTCTATCAACTTAGGTTGGAGCAAATATACATATGACACATATTCACTTTCTTTCACAAGAACAAGGTACATTTCAAAACAATTTGGTAGAATTACAATTTAACAACTGCTGGTATGAAACATGGCTTCATCTATGACCTAAAACTATACATTAATTTCATTTCTCAATACCCTGATTTAAAAAAAAATAAAAGTTCTGTGAAATTTAAATTAAAAATTAAGGAGATTATTAACAAAAATTAACATAATTATTAATTGCTAACTATTCATTTGATTTATTTACCAATATTAAATATTGATAAATAAGTAATTAGTTTTGAAAGAGTTTAAATTTTAAACATAATTAAAATAGAACATTTGATCCAGGGAACATTCGTGTTTGATTGAAGGATAAATCGTTTAATATGTTACTTAATTTAAATTGCATCCAAATAATTAAAATGCGATCATTTTGGTCCAGAGACACTCATTTGGTGCAATGACAATTCCTTTAACCTGTTTCTTAAATTACATGCAACCATAGTTTAATGAAGATTGACATCATTTAGATTTAATGTGTATATTTTATTTTACTTGTTATAGTTTTCCATTGAATTATGGTAATAACTTAATTTTAACCCTTGTTTTCTATAAATGGCGCTTGGCCCACTATTAACCCTTCAAATAATTATATATTATATTATATTATATTATATTATATTATATTATATTATATTATATTATATTATATTATATTATATTATATCATTTATCATATCATATCATATCATATTTAATTATATTATATTATATTATATTATATTATATTATATTATATTATATTATATATTATATTATATCATATCAGAAGTTACTGTAATAACATTATAGCATTATGTCCATCTAGACAAACTACACTTTCCAATGGTGAAATAATAATTAATTATACAAGTCGGTTAATTTAATATTACTTCATACAAATACAGAAACATTCTCTGTGGGCTATCTTTCACAGCTTTCGATTGTTGCTGTCCAAGGCCCCTTATAGACGAAGTCATTTGTTTTTTAATTCATTACACGGCCTTAGATGGCAGTTATTTTAATTTTAAACTCATTTATCTCATTAAATATCAGTCCTATCAAAATTTTTCAAGAAATAAAACTTATCGGAAATTATTTTTAAAGAAACGTTTGTTATTAAAATTGTTCACAAAAATCAATAATAAGCGAGATATTTCGATTTATTAAATTCAGGCCTTTTTATTTTAAATAATGTATTTTGAATACCATATAGCCTAAAATCTAAGTTACAACGAACTTAATTTATATTCCAATTTTCATCGAAATCCGTTCAGCCATTATCGCGTGAAAAGGTAACAAACATACAGACAGACAGACAGACATACATACAAACAAAAATTTCAAAAAGCGATTTTCGGTTTCAGGGTGATTAATTATATATGTTAGGACCAATTATTTTTGGAAAATCGAAAATTACCAGAAAAATTTCGGCTACAGATTTATTATTAGTATAGATTGTAGGTATACTGTATTGTTGTAATTTATACCATTTTGTTTTTATTGCTTAAATTCATTATTTATTTTTTCTTCTTTTTTTCTGCCTGTCTGTAACACGGATTAAATCCACGAACACGAGGGTTGCTCATACGGGGATAAATTCTTCATTCTTATCGGGTAGTTTTTAGATTACATAATGGTGGATTTACGCAATAAAAAAATAGACAATTACTACAGGCAGGATAAGTACACTCATTTCAATAATTACATAATGGAGAGAAACGGATTGTGTGAATGAATTTATTTTTATTTTATTGGGTTATTTTCCGACGCTGTATCAATATCTGTGGTTATTTAACGTCTGAATGATATGAAGGTGACAATGCCGGTGAAATGAGTCCGGGGTCCAACACCGAAAGTTACCCAGCATTTGCTCGTATTGGGTTGAGGGAAAACCCCGGAAAAAACCTCAACCAAGTAACTTGCCCCAACCGGGATTCGAACCCGGGCCACCTGGTTTCGCTGCCAGACGCGCTGACCGTTACCGTGTGAATTAATGAAATGGGAAGAGAAACTTTTGGAGTAGTCGAAAACGCGTCCTTGCAAGGGGAAAATCAGGCTGAAAGGAGGTGTCTATGTGAGCTCCAAGCCTTTTGGCCACTTATCTCACTTCGATTGTCGAGGCACATTAAATAGAAAATGGAGTGAAACGGATCACGAGAAAAATTAAAAGGAACGAAGTTCATCTCAGACTTCTGTTTCCATGGTATCACCAGTGACGTCAAAGTTGAAAAAATAAGTTTTCATGCTAAAATAAATTACAATTCTAGGTTGAGCATGAACGTTTCACGTCAAAGAGACATTAAAGTGCAAGTACAGCAGCTTAAATGTCTGCTTGTTGTTGTCGTTGTCGTTGTTGTTGCTGAAGAATACGGAAACAAAACATTGCGTGCTTTCCAGAGAAAAAAGGAGAAAACTACTCGCCAAACAATCATAGAAGCAAAAACTGTTTTGATGTTACTGGCAGAGCAAATGAAAATCATCTTCCCACTATCGTTTCAAGTTGCCAAAATTATGAAAGAATAGAAGATATCGAGGAGTCGATTTTTATTTTATTTTATTGGGTTATTTTACGACGCTGTATCAACATCTAGGTTATTTAGCGTCTGAATGATATGAAGGTGATAATGCCGGTGAAATGAGTCCGGAGTCCAGCACCGAAAGTTACCCAGCATTTGCTCGTATTGGGTTGAGGGGAAACCCCGAAAAAAATCTCAACCAGATAACTTGCCCCGACCGGAATTCGAACCCGGCCCACCTGGTTTCACGGTCAGACGCGCTGACCCTTACTCCACAGGTGTGGACTCGAGGAGTCGAAGTAACCCTGAAGTCCCTAAGTTGATGAAGATAACAAGACATGAACAGGCAAGAATGGCACTGGGGCACCGGAAGACTGCAGTTGTTACAGAACAAAATACATGGAGAAAACGGAGGAAGAATAAATGCCGGTAGATCAAGAAATAAATCCAATTGCCGAAGTTGAAACAGTTACCCGACTCTAAACGCAAATGATGATGTTTAAGAAAGAAGTGTCCACGGCAAGAAACAGTGTGTGGTAGCACGAAACAAAGATGCTAAGCAGATTCAAGGAGAGACAGCTTCGTGGGAACGAAACCATTCCGTCGTTTAGCACAGTTCCCATTCATAGCTGAATTCCTTAAACGTTCTCACATACCTACCCTTCCTATTTATATAGTAAAAGCAACTGCACAAGTTTCACTCATCGCTTACAGAAGAATGCTCTTTGTGCGACAAAGGCACCTTTTAGTTCTTTACACATACTGTATAAGTAGTAAAAGTACAGGGACATCATTTTATTTTTACTTCAATTTTTATTGTACCTGAGCTTTTGAATGTACTTCACTCCCACCCCTTCTACTAATGAAGTTCAACCGTCCTCCATACAGATCCAAGATCGCATATACATTCATAGTAGCCTTACGGTCATAGTAAACAGTACGTTCCAAAAATATGTTCGCGTTTTCCAGTGACGAAAGAGCTTTCAATATTGAATCATTTTCTCACAGGTACTGTCGTCCATTTGCCTACGTCGTATCCCGGTTTCCCCCACCAGCTTTTATTCGCCAGCTAGTGGCTGGGCTGTCTTAGCTCTTTCCTGAAAACATTAATTTTTGTTAGGGATTGGACGTCTACGTAATATTATGCGACTGTTTAAAATAACTTAAGTAAAAGGGCCTCGTTAAATAATTGTCACGTGATTTCCTCCCTTTCTACGACTTTACGACATAACCACTTGGACGAACAGTAGATAGAATGTCTGAGTAATTTTATCTGTGCGGGTCGGGCAGAAGTGAAGATTGAATTTACAGTACGTAAGGTACACTTTTATAGAGTAGGTACAGAATTATTTCAACGTAAGTTACTAGTACGAAGGACGAAACTGGTAATTGGGATTAGGTACAATAATCTATAATGCGATAATGTGCTCATTAGAACTGAAGCCTGTATCGAAATGAACGGCCACCATTTTCAAAAATGTGTTTAAATATCCATTTTATGATTATTTTTCAATTTAACTTCATTCTCTATATTGTACGCTAATGTGCTGTAGACAGTACAATATATACTGCATAATGAATACGTCCACATGGACAGCTCCGTTCGTGAGTAAAAACACTCATTGTTAATACTGTACTGTATTTTGATTAAACAAAAACCTAATGAAAATGATCAAACTCAAAAGCGCGATATTTCTTAGTTTACGTAAATGGATGAACTACTTTTCTTCCCTCCTATACCTAGTGAAGTGATTTGTTTGTATATTACGCCAGTATCATCGAACTCCAGTCGTGGAAGGGGGTAGCAAACGGCGTTGATCCCGAGGTATAGCCAGTTTAATATTAAAAATGGTAGTAAAAATAAAATGATGTCCCTGTATTTCTTAAATCTCATCCCGAAGTTATACATACATACATACATACATACATACATACATACATACATACATACATACATACATACATACATACATACATACATACATACATACATACATACAGTCGGTCTTGGTGGCGAGTCGATATAGTGCTGGCTTTCTGTGCCAGAGGTTGCAGGTTCGATCCCGGTCCAGGTCGATGTGCTTAAATGCGACAGGCTCATGTCAGTAGATTTACTGACACATAAAAGAACTCCTTCGGGACAAAATTCCGGCACACCGGCGACGCTGATCTAACCTCAGCAGTTGCGAGCGTCGTTAAATAAAACGTAATTTACAATGCAATACAATACATTCACGCACGCACTACACACACATACCAGATGTTTTTTTTTTTTTTTTCTGAATATAAGGAATAAAGATTTAATATTGTATTTTAAAATCTATGTTTAGAAATTTTAAATATATGGCTTTCATAGCGGGTCATTTTTTTAATTCAGTAGGCTTACAAGCAAACGTTCTGATGGGGGCAGATAAAAAGTTAAACGTTTTTCTTCCACCATGTTAATATTGTCAAAAGATGTGCTTATACAAATTTTGGCCACTCGACCGCAATTACGAGGGCCGTAAAAAATAAGTTCGCCAGGGGCCGCAAACACAAAAAAAAAACACAATTTCATCGGACAAATTTATTGGAACGGACACAGCAATTCTTGAGCTATTTTTCAACATATTTTCCATTGGAACTGAGACATTTCTCATATCATGGGATCGACAGAGAGAGGTGCAGACGCAGTCCAACGCTGGTTCCGATCTGAGGCGGCTGACTTCTACATACAAAAATTAATCCCATGGTGTAACAAATGTCTCAATTCCAGTGGAGGATATGTTGACAAATAGCGCAACAATTGCTGTATCTGTTTCAATAAATATTTATATGCAATTGTGCTTTTTTTCTATAAACGGCCCCAGGGAAAATCACTTTCTGGACGGCCTCGTAATTGCGGTTGAGTGGCCAAAATTTGTATAAGCACTTCTTTTGACATTATTAACATGGTGGAAGAAAAGGTTTAACTTTTTTTTTATCTCCCCCATCAGAACGTTTGCTTGGTATTTAACCGATGCAGCTTTCTTCTGCTGTATTGTAAAAAAAAAGCGTACATTTTCGACGTTCATCATTTTAAGAAACGAGAAGTAATGGATTATTACACCACAATGGAAGACATTCTGTTCGCCAAACTGTGGTGTGTGAGAATTAGCAGAGAAAAATGACCGACATATTGGTATCTTTATGACGTTAAAACTAAAATTAAGATCCAAGAGGCTGCTATCGCCTTAAAAGGGAGGGGGGCAGGACACCTGCGCATCGACTGACAGTTTGGGACTCACGAATCGGCCGAAGGAGTGTAGGAAGACATGACGAGACTGGCAGAAGTATGACAACGAAGGGAAACAAAGACAGAAACATATTATTCAGAATACAATATCTGGTTTAGGCTGAACTCTGCCAGAGTTATAGCTGACTGGGACCGTTGTATTTTCAGTTACCTTTTCTTTTGTCGGAAAGGGACTTTGCCAGAAAGGTATGTTACAGGCTAATTTGTAATGCAGGGAACAGAACATGAAAGTTTACTAACTGAAGTTCTGAATTTGCCTGATAAATGATGGTGATAGATCATTTAATTACTGCGTGGAATGTTTGATGAAAAGTATGCGTTGTTTACTACCTCCAAAGAATGTTAAGGCTGGTTCACAATAAACCGGGAACGAGAACCAGAGTGAAAACGAGAAGCAGAGAACGTGAGTATGAAAATTTTTGATTCACAATAAATCGAGAACGTAGACGACTATGCGTATCGATATGTATGTCAATAACGATATGTAAAGTCGATATTACGCATTCTGATGTTATTTGTGTATAATTGACCAATGGCGTTCTCTCATGAGTACAAGGCAGCCAACATAAACATAAAATATTCTTTGGTTAACCAACTTCAAAATTTCAACGGTACTATAAATACTACTGGGTTCAAAAAGTTCCCGGAATTTTACTATAATTTTTTGTATTAATATATAACAAGGGATATTATACATTTGTTTTGTTAGTAACATTCATGATGTCATTTCCTTAAAGTTTTTTGATAATAGCGATTGTTGATTTTGAGTTGTAGGCAATTGTTTATCATAGTGTTTTGTTTGTTCGTCGCATTTTGTGATTATGTCCACAGAGCAACGTACAAACATCAAGTTCTGTGTTTTGTTATACAAAACTCCTGCAGAGACATTAAGATTGTTGGAAGAAGCATATGGCGAAGCAGCAATGAAAAACTCAAGTGTATGCCTGGCATAAACGCTTTTCTGGTGGCCGCGATACGTACGCAGCGGCCGACCAACAACTGCAACAAATGAAGCAATCGCTCAGCTTGTGCGTAATGCTTGAGGGACGACCGACGTAAAACCATAAAAGAGATAGCAGCAGAGGTCGGAATATCAGTCGGAAGTGTACACAATGTTCTTCACAAGCATCTCAACATGCATTACGTGTCTCACAAGTTAGTTCCGAAAATGTTGTCGGCAGAACAGAAAGAAACAAGAATGACTCTTGCTGGGGACATGATCAGTATGGCTGATGAAGAAGGTGATTTCTTAAACAAAATTATTGCTGGTGATGAAACTTGGTTTAGGCTACTTGTACGACCCAGTCCCTAAACGACTGTCATCTGAGGAAATCGAAAACATCTCCTCGAAGCAAACATTTCCTAGGGACACTTCCAAAGGCAAAGTTATGTTGGAAGTTTTCTTCGACTCTCAGGGTCTCATCCACCATGAGTTCATTCCAGAAGTCGTACTGTAACGAAAGAATTGCACGTAGAAATCCTCCGTCGCCTCCGGGACGCAGTGAGAAGGAAACGTCAGTAAAGTGGATAGAAAACAACTGGTTCCTTATGCATGACAATGCACCTGCTCATCGCGCAATTATTGTAAAGAGAATATCTCCAAAGTTAAGGCTCGTTCACAATAAACCAGGCACAACATAACTGCTTTGGATCACCCACCATACTCTCCTGATCTCTCACCACCTGATTACTTCCTGTTTCCCCGTCTGAAAAGTCATCTTAAAGGACGGAGATTCAATGCTGAAGAGGTTATCGAAACGCGACGAGAGCACTAAGACGGGTTTCACAAAATGGCTTCCAGGCCTGCTTTTGGAACTCTAACGCGTTGACAAAAGTGTGTTGTTGCGGAAGGCAACTATTTTGAAGGGAATGCTGTAGAATAGTGTTTAAGGTACGTTGTTTCTATGATACTAGCAAATTCCGGGAACTTTTTGAACCTATAAATATGTCCATGCATCTTTATTATCACAACCTATTTTAAGTCTACCATAACGTAAAATAATTAGTGAAGAAACATTTTTAATAGAACAAAAATGAACACAACAGTAGTTATTGAATTGAAGCATGAATATGTAGTGTGTAATACAACCAATACAGGAATAAAATATGATTCACTCGGTGTTCAAAGATGCAGTTATTGAAAGCCAAGTATTCTCCTGCATTTTCTCATCTTTATACGAGGCGCGCCGCTTATCGTAAACGTGAGGATTTTCCTCAACACTCAATATTAGAATCTCATCAAATAAAACTTGCTCCATGATGCACAGCACAGAACAAAATAATGCATAAGTTATGTCACGGCCTTCTTACTACAAAATATACGACGACAAAATAGCTTTTAGATGGCAATAGACTGAATCTAGTGGGCTGTGATCGGAAACGTGAACGCCAAAGTTGAAACTTGGCCAACTCTCCGTTCCCGATCCCGGGCTCCGGCAAGCTTTTCGTTAATTATGAATGCTCACATTTAAATGTACACATTTTAACAATTTTACCGTTTTCGTTTTCGTTCCGATTCTCGTTTCCGTTTTATTATGAACCAGCCTTTACGCTACTAGTCTCTCCCGCACTGGGCGTGCAAGAAAGCTGATTTGGCTCCTTAATCAGTGTTGTTCCGTGTTACTTCCTGTATCTAATCCAAACGGATACAATACTCCCGCGCTGGAATCCACTTTCGGTTTCCTTCCTGTCCGGCCCTTTCCCTCACGCTGGCTGGCTGCCAGGGAAAGTGAAGCCTGCAGCCACAGCGCCGGGCGTGGTGACTTACGAGGGAGCCAACACGATCTCACGACACAGTCAAATCCAGTACATTTATAACAGAATCGACTTACAACATGTGAATGTTAAAGTTGAGCCTTGCAAAAATTATTTTTTTCTGTAATCATACAGCTACATAACTCCGAATAATATCGAGACTTGGTAGGCTATTGTTTCGATATACAGTAATTATACATATTACATTGAAATATAATGAATTAATATGTTGGATTGGTTTTCCATTTCCGCTATTGCACTTCAATCAATCCGCAAGTTCGTCAATTATACTCCGCTGCAAACCTCGTCCATATGGAGGAAAGCCAATTGCGGAAATCTTAATTAATATTTAGTTCTAAGGTAACCAAGTTACATTTGCGTATTGAGATAGCTGCAAAAGAAATGCCGGGTCGAAGTCGCTATCGATTTGAAATAGTATCGTGTTACGAGGACTTCGTTGTATGTATCAAATAATAATTATACAAACACATCTGAACTGGCATGAATTTTCTATAGAGTTTTTATTCCATGCAAAGGAGAAATGAGTAGTTAAATATTTCAATTAGATTCAATTCTGTATCTGTATTTATAACTAATTTTTATATTTATAATAAAATTGATAAATTTTTTGTTAATACAATATGAAACGTAACTGGTCGCATACATCGATTGTAACAATGACGGCATCCATGGATAATAAGAAAGGCTGTGGAATAGCATATAAATTGCATTTTCACTATTTTCGTGTAATATTCTTATTAATGTTGTAAAATAAAAATATATGAATATAATTTAAAATTAATTCAGTCCCGCGCCGTGGCGTGTAAGGCATCCTGTCTGGAACTCGCGTTACGGAATGCGAGCTGGTTCGAGTCTTCATGGGGGAAGAAATTTTCTCATGAAATTTCGGCCAGTGTATGGGACCGGTGCCCACCCAGCATCGTGATACACTTGGGGAGCTACGATAGGTAGCGAAACCCAGTTACGCAAACCAGCTATTACGGCTGGGGGGCTCATCGTGCTAACCACACGAAACCTCCATTCTGGTTGGAAGATCGTTCACCTCTGCTTCGGCATGTGGCCGTGAGGCCAGCAGCCGGCTGGTCGGTCTTGGCTCTTCGTGGAGTGTAGCGCCACGGATTATTATTATTATTATTATTATTATTATTATTATTATTATTAAAATCAATTCATATTCAATAATGCCGGCCCGGATGGCTCAAGCGGTAGGGGCACGGCATGTCCCTATCGCTTGGTCCGAAGGGTTGTGGGTTCGAGTCCCGCCTCGGGCATGGGTGTTGTGATTGTATTAGTATAAGTAAAAAAAAAAAACAAAACAAAACAAAGGAACCGAAGGTGAAACAAACAGAAAACAAAAATAGATAACTTTGTAACTTTGGAAAAAGGCCTCTGGCCGGTAAAAATAAAAAAAAAAAAGTCTGCACAACGGTCATACGTAAACAAGAGCAGATTTCAGACATACAAAGTATGGTTAGGAGGAAATTAAAAAAAAAAATAAAAAATAATAACGTGAACATGTTATAAAAATCGTAGGCCTATTTACATGTTTTTAAAAAACTAATCAAGAAAATAGCTATCCACCTCGCCATGTTTGCTAAAGTCCTTGGAAAACGATATAATTTCGTATCGGCATATCTTTTACAGACCAGTCTACGTAAGATCGGAAGTTAAATATGGAATCTAGGATCATGGTCTATCGTTCGTCATAATTTCGCTTCTGTTGGAAAACTTTTCAGAAGAATTTCGACGGAAATGTATTCTGCCAACATCTTTGAGGGATGACATTGTGATAATTGTGTTAAAAAAATCCTGCCAAATCCTAATTAATCACATGGTGCCACATTAATAGCAATTGTAATGTTTCACGCCCTTTTCTTTGTTTCCCTTTTTTTATTTAATACCTATGTTTACATATGTATAATAATTTTTTTGAGGATATACTGAGTCCGTAAGGGCTACCCTCAATGGGGGGAAGTTTAGTATTATTATATTAGCACTTATTATTATACAAACTCTTCAATTTTTATAATTAGCCCATTACTTACAACCACGCACTTAACTCACAATTAGTGAACATTTCTGTGGGAAATATTAGGTGTCAGAAAGTAAAACCAAGTGCTTAGGAGTCTTTACTATTCGTAGTACGCAGCTGTTAAAGAAAATAGGTGCCACCTTTGGTCTTGATCTTCTGTATAATTTCGGAATTACAGTATAATATTATATTAACAGGCCTATTAAGCCACACGGTAGAAAGGAAAAGAATCAGGGTACCAGATTTTCAAAATACGTTCCTATCTCAGGTGCCTAAGTAATTAAAATGAAGATATTTTTAAAGATACAGTGGAAATTATGACGTCATTAGTGACATAATGTTATTACAAAATTAATCAACAAAATAAAAAAATGAACAAGCTAAAAATGTCCTTAAACATAAATACTAGCTCCTATTAATTCTCACATAATAAAAATACAAAAATATATTTAAACACCAATAAATGAAATTATAGATTCAAGATGGCGGTGTTGTGAACGATAGATCGATAGGTGGAGTCGTGCGGATCGTAGTAGTTTTGACATTTGAAACTTTCTGACATTTTAAAGTATCGTTAGTTCAGAGTTGGCCAAGGCGTGTGATCGACAGATTATTTGATCCAGTTTAGCTCAAATTTGAGGAGTGTGGAGAGTGTTTTATTTTTTTGAGTTCTTTCTTACGACTTTATTTGTGTTGTTTATGGAGAGAGGGCAGCTACTACAAAAGTACATGGTTAGGTTGTTGTCAATTCAACAGAATATTGCATTGATGGTTTACTGTACATTGGAACTAGCGTTTTCTCAAGTCGATTTCAGTATTAATACAGTTTGTGATTATGTCTGTGATTTTGAATTTTATTTTGGCTGAGTAATTTTTTCTTAATTTCTTATTGTATACCTTTCAAGTTTTGTGTCTTGTAAAATGGATGGCCGTGACTATTTTTGATTTCACGAACGTGTTTTTGTACCCTATACAATGACGACATTGAATTAATTTAAATAGTCGCCATTTTCGCAAGAAATTTTATGAAAACTACCGAATTTTTGTTGCGTGTATATGTGTGTATGTTTGGTTTCTTTATTATGTTTATACTAAACTTTTTCGTCGTCATCAAACAAACCCAGACACTACAAAATTGGTTTTTTATATCACTTGGAGTAGATATGAGAACGTCAATTAATTGCTAACGCATGTTACCGCTTTTTGTGATTGGAGAGACTTCATAGAACGCCTAATTCTTAAACTCTTTTCTCTCTTCGAAAGAAAGCGCCCTCTTTGACGCCTCCTGGATATATAATGAGCGCTCTGACTACACAACGCGCCATATACAGTACGTCATATAATTCCAATTCTTAAAAACAAACGCTAGGAAATGTGCAGCTGCTTAGAAATGTGTACATAATTATGAATTGTGTCGACAATAAAGTAAATCCATGGCATTTACAATTAATACGATTGAAAGTAAGAAAACGAAGCTACACTACCTTTGGTTCGTTGTTCAGATGTTTCTGTATTTCCATGACAGCAAATCCCCACTCCACTATAAAAGTTCAATTACACTGACAAATTAACAAAACACTTGACGATACACTAAATACTTGAAACCCATAAGTACGTTTGTTATGAATATGTTACCAAGTTATCACAAATATGTTAAGTTATAGAAATAAGAAGATAATTATTGCATTAACGACGAGACCACACACTTGACAACCGACTGCCCATAGAAACAAGGAACTGAACTTTGTGTGATGATAACCAATCACAGGTCAACGATTCAAGACCATGTCGGCCGCAAAGGGGAGGGGGTGCAGACAGGTTGTTCTGCCAACCTTGAAAATTCAAGTGCATGCATAAGACCACACAAATGTTTTATGTAATGCAAACTCAATATTTATGTTCTGTTTTATATACGAGTAATATGTAGACATTTATCTGTAAATCGCGACAAAAGTTTAATCTATTACCATGTTCTCTTAACATCTATATGTAATATATTTTTTAGTGTTTTGTCCTTATATTTGTACGATTTTACTTCATTGCAAATCACTTCCATTATGGGAGGAGGTGCATATTTCGCTTGTCATAAATTATAATTTTACTCGCATTTCAATATTTTCATCCTCGGAATCTATTGCTAGCAAGGAAGTAGGCAAGCAGGCAAGGAAAAAATAAAAGAAGGAAATAAGGAAAGAAAGAAAGAAAAAAGGAAGGAAAGAAATAAATTAATGAATGAAGGAAAAAAATAAATAAAGAAGGAACGAAACAAACAAAAAAGATAGGGATAAAGAAAGAAGGAAAGAAAGAAACAAAGAAAGAAAGAAGGAAAGAAAGAAATAAAGAAGGAAAGAAAGAAAGAAGGAAAGAAAGAAAGAAGGAAAGAAAGAAAGAAGGAAAGAAGTAAAAGCAAATAAGGAAAGAAACATACAAACAGAAAAAGATAGGCACTAGAAAGAAGGAAAGAAAGAAAGAAGGAAGGAAAAATAAATAAATAAGGAAGGAAAGAAAGAAGCAAAAGTAAATGAGGAAAGAAACATACAAACAAAAAGATAGGCACTAGAAAGAAGGAAGGAAAAAAAAAAAAATAAATAAATAAGAAAGGAAAGAAAGAAGCAAAAGTAAATAAAGAAAAAAACATACAAACAAAAAGATAGGCACGTAGAAAGAAGGAAAGAAAGAAGGAAAAAATAAATAAAAATACGGAAGGAAAGAAAGAAGCAAAAGTAAATAAGGAAAGAAACATACAAACAGAAAAAGATAGGCACGTAGAAAGAAGGAAAGAAAGAAAAAATAAAAATAAATACGGAAGGAAAGTAAGAAGTAAAAGTAAATAAGGAAAGAAACATACAAACAGAAAAAGATAGGCACTAGAATGAAAGAAAGAAAGAAAGAAAGAAAGGAAGAAAGAAAGAAAGGAAGAAAGAAAAAATAAATAAATACGGAAGGAAAGAAACAAGTAAAAGTAAATAAGGAAAGAAACATACAAACAGAAAAAGATATGCACGTAGAAAGAAGGAAAGAAAGAAAGAAGGAAGGAAAAATAAATAAATAAGGAAAGAAGGAAGTAAAAGTAAATAAGGAAAGAAACATACAAATAGAAAAGGATAGGCACGTAGAAAGAAAGAAAAAAAGAAAGAAGGAAAGAAAAATAAATGAATAAGGAAGGAAAGAAAGAAGTAAAAGTAAACAAGGAAAGAAACACACAAATAGAAAAGGATAGGCACGTAGAAAGAAGGAAGGAAAGAAAAATAAATAAATAAGGAAGGAAAGAAAGAAGTAAAAGTAAATAAGGAAAGAAACATACGAAAGAAGGAAGGAAAATAAATAAATACGGAAGGAAAGAAAGAAGTAAAAGTAAATAAGGAAAGAAACATACAGAAAAGATAGGCAACAGAAAGAAGGAAAGAATGAAGAAAAAATAAATAAATGAGGAAGGAGAAAAAGAAAAAAAGGAGGAAAGACGGAAAGGAACAAGCAGGAAAGCAAGGAAGAAAGAAAGAAAGAAAGAAAGAAAGAAGAAAGGAAGAAATAAAGAAAGAAATAAAAAGGAAAGAAAGAAAGAAGGAAGGAAAGAATGAAGAAATAAAAAGTAAAGAAAGATAAAATGAAAGAAAGAAGGAAAGAAAGAAAGAAATGAAGAAAGAAATAAAAAGGAAAGAAAGAAAGAAACAAAGAAACAAAGTAGGAAGAAAGGAAAACAAGTCAAATGAATAAATATATTGAAAGGCAAGTAGCTGTACAAAAGTGAATTGGTGTCATACTTTACCTCGAAATCTATCAGGTTTGAAGCCTATAAAAACTTAATAGCAGGAGTCAGTAATTATTTTCTTGTATTTGTAATATCTACGCTCATATCACGAACAGGTCTGTGGATAACTGGGTCACACGCTATGATACACATAAAGAGAGCACGGGCCTCAGCTGTAGAAAGCGCAAGTGATAGCCAATCACTTCCTCTTTCTGGGGTCGTGGAATGTCTCGCCCCTTGAAAGTAAGAGTGATCTCGCAGGTAATAAATTCCACATCTCCTTGTAGGGAGAAAGGTTATTCACCACTCCCATCAGTACACAATGATGATCATGCACGTTTCCATGTAATTGTTATTCTTTACTATCCCCTCATGTATTCAAATCGTATTCCCAGAGAAACATTGGGTAGTGGGAAGTTCTTTTTTCTTATAGCATTTTTATTGTGCATCGGTTTAGAGATTTTCTCGGAAATTCATTTTTCTTGCATCACTAACACCGGGAAAGCAGCTTTGTGCGTGCTGTCTGTCTGTGTCTGTCCGTCTCTCTACAAATGTTACATTCTCTATTTTCTAATTATTATACAATTCATTGATATAAGTACATCCATTCTGGAGTAATTCGTTTTTTTCAAAAAAATGTAATTTTTCAATAAGTTTTCATAATAGAAAAAATTGTTATACAACCTACAGTTTGGAAGATAGAAGAACTTCATTTTTCAAAGGAATTTGGTCTCTGTATAAAAATCAGGGGGTGTCACATAAATATAAGTACAAGAGTGAAACATGTACTTTGAACGAGTGTCCTTAAACTTTTGATAAAAACTGTATATCCATAATCTAAAATGAAACTGTAAAAATATTAGGCCCATGTAATTGAGCGATTTCTTTAATATTAGGATCAAGGTTGGCTTCTTTCCTGAAAGAATAACAACAATAATATTGTTGTTTAGTCAACAGTTCGAACACAGGTTTGAACTTCGAAAGTGACATCAATAAGGCATCACTGGTGAGACAATTAAGCTAGGAGATAATGTGGTAAGGTGGCAGGTTCTTTTCCCCCTCCATTGCATACATCGCTGACTAGCTATATTACACTAATGAGACTCAGATATATACGAACAAATTGTTCTTCCTCTGACACATTTCGTCAAGAGAGATGTGGCCTACTGCCTGATAATAGATGTAAATACCAGTCATAACACAATCAGAGGTAATAATATACTTACTTACTGGCTTTTAAGGAACCCGGAAGTTCATTGCCGCCCTCACATAAGCCCGCCATTGGTCCCTATCCTGAGCAAGATTAATCCATTCTCTATCATCATATCCCACCTCCCTCAAATCCATTTTAATATTATCCTCCCATCTACGTCTCGGCCTTCCCAAAGGCCTTTTTCCCTCCGGCCTCCCAACTAACACTCTATATGCAATTCTGAATTTGCCCATACGTGCTATATGCCCTGCCCATCTCAAACGTCTGGATTTAATGTTCCTAATTATGTCAGGTGAAGAATAAAATGCGTGCAGTTCTGCGTTGTGTAACTTTCTCCATTCTCCTTAACTTCATCCCTCTTAGCCCCATATATTTTCCTAAGAACCTTATTCTGAAACACACTCAATTTCTGTTCCTTTCTCAAAGTGAGAGTCCAAGTTTCACAACCATACAGAACAACCAGTAATATAACTGTTTTATAAATTCTAACTTTCAGATTTTTTGACAGCAGACTAGATGACAAAAGCTTCTCAACCGAATAATAACATGCACTTCCCATACTTATTCTGAGTTTAAATTTCCTCATTTATATTTGTTACTGTTGCTCCAAGATATTTGAATTTTTCCACCTCTTCAAAGGATAAATCTCCAATTTTTATATTTCCATTTCGTACAATATTCTGGTCACGAGACATAATCATATACTTAGTCTTTGCGGTGTTTACATCCAAACCGATCGCTTTACTTGCTTCAAGTAAAATTTCCGTGTTTTCTCTAATAGTTTGTGGATTTTCTCTTAACATTATTATTATTATTATTATTATTATTATTATTATTATTATTATTATTATTATTATTATTATTATTATTATTATATAGTCTCCTTCTGTGTTACTTTCTTCCCCGTAGACTGGTAAATTAGAGACATAATGGTAGCTTGTTCATTCTCAAAGCTCTCTGAAACATTACATAAAACCTTGGAAGGGAATGAAGTTGGAATGGAATTTGAGAGTGGAGGCACTGTAACCTAGCACTGGGATCTTTAAGATCTATTGCGCTAACCTTCAAGCTAGGCATTCCCAAATCCACACAGGCAGACTGGACTAAGTTTCGCTGCGTACCGAGATTTCGAGCAGGCAACCTCCCTAGTCCCTAGACCAGCCCCCTTCGTGCGTCGCCAGCCGTCGTTCGGGGAATGCTATGGAATAATGACAAAATCGCGAAATGTTGACGGAATTATGTAGATGTCTAATATGGGAAAACTGAGAACTCCGGAAAAAAACCCTAACTGCCACCTTTCCCACCACAATTGTCACTATGGATTTTTCAATTAAAAATTCCGGAGTGATCGGGACTTGAACCCAGTCCGTGAAAGGCTCAAGGTCTGGCCACTCATTGCAGGGGGGGACTGTGTAAAACCTTAGTTGACAGTTGACAGTGGTTGGCATCGACATGTAGCCTATGTGACTGGACTCACTTTCGATTTCATCGCCTTGACATCACGTACTGTCTACTCGTCTTGAATACACTTAAAGTCTCTTTGATGACTCAGGCATTCGTCAAGACACACACTGTATACTGAGTCACTGAACTGATTCATGCTCTCGATTCCAAGCACCTACTGAAGTACTCGCCAAGTCAATCACATATTTTGAGTCACTGAACTGAATCATGCTCTCAAATCCAAGTATTCGCGGTTTAGTAGCCTACCAAGTAAATTAATGTCACACTTTCTTCACATGTAATTGCACGTATCGATTGAAGTTCTCACGTACGATATACAGCGGTGAGAGTGTAGGAACGTGTTGTTACTTGTTATAGGAACTGGATCAATGTGTCCGTACTATAGCTACATTTTTCGTGTTATTTAATAATTATATCGCATTTTAACACTTCAAGTTTTCAAAGAGCTTAATTTATTACTGTAACTATAGTACTATCACTATTACTACTACTAACTATCTCTTCTTCTTCATAGAGTCAGACCTACTATTTTATTCAGTTCCGACTGAACAAATAAGTTCAGCCTTGTGTTCCTTCGATAATATTATTCTGTCTCCGGGTTTGTTTATAACGACTATTTTAAAAATAATTTGATTAAATGGCGATCTTACTCGTGTTAATTGTCTAAGCATGTGCGGCTTACAGCTGTTTCGGTGTTTCTTCACACCATCCTCAGAGCCTACTAGATCTCGGCGTCATCTCGAACTTCGCTGCCTGTTGTGTGGGTGCGTTCGATTGTTGAAAAGTGTTGAAATGTGGTGTCGAATAGTGTGTGTGTTTTGAAATCGATTTGTATGTTGAGAATTTGATCAGGGTGTGTTTTGGTGTGTCTGTATATTTCATATTGTTTAGTGTGTTGAATTTTTGGTTCTTGGGTTGTATGTGTAGGATTTCCATGTCTGTATTTATGTTATTGTATGTGTGGTTAGCATTAGTTACGAGTTCGGCATATGTAGATGTATTGTGTCCTCTGGTTATTGCTTTAATGAGTTCTTTGTAGCGTCTTTTGGAATGATCTGCCTGTCTGTCCAATGTAGAAACTGTCGCAACTATTGCATGTGAGTTTGTGTACGCCTGTGTGGTTGTATTTATTTGTTTGTGTGTTGAGATGTCTTTGTAGTGTGTTTTCTGTTCTGTATGGTATGTTGTATTTCTGTTTTCTTAATGAGGATGTGATTTTGTGTGTGTTTTTGTTTTCGTATCTTAGTGTGATGTATTTCTTGTGTTCTTGTGTTTGTGTTGTGTTTTGTGTGTTTGTTGAGTTTTTGTTTTGTCTTCCTTATGATGTTGTCTATTATTTTTGGGTCGTAACCATTTTCTTGTGCTATGTATTTGATTGTGTTCACTTCTTCATTGTAGTGTTGTTGGCTCATGGGTATGTTGAGTAATCTGTGTACCATTGTCCTGAATGCAGCATGTTTGTGTTGTATGGGGTGATTAGATGTGTTGTGTATGTGTGTGGTGATTTTCTGTATATTTTGAAGGTATGTTTGTTATCAACTTTTGTTATGGTGATGTCTAGGAAATTTATGGAGTTACTGTTTTCGAGTTCCAGTGTGTATTGTAGTTTTGGGTCTATTTTGTTTATGTATTGGTGTAGTTTGTGTATTTGTCTTTTGTTTCCTTTGTATAGTATGAGTATGTCGTCTACGTATCTGTGCCAGTATATTATGTTGTCTGCATATTTCTTGTGTTCATTGTTGAGTATGTGTGTTTGTTCTATGTTGCTTACACAATTAACACGAGTAAGATCGCCATTTAATCAAATTATTTATATTCAAGTGTTAAAAGTACTGTACGAAAGATTCAACATGGATTATCAAGAGTTTTTTTTGTCTTCCACTATGTTTTTGTTCATTTTTTTCCGTTTCATCACTCATATCTTTACACCGGATTTCAGAACCAGTAGACTATTGCCAGATCTGAGGACATTTCTTCAAATTGAATAACATTTGTAAAGAAGAGGGAAATTTTGAAAATTTGGAGCAAATGCCAGACTTCTGAGGAATTTATGTCTTTCATTTAAATCTAACGGAAGAAAAATTGTTGGATAAAAAACTGGACACTATACAGAGCGTTCATTTCAAAACTTCCCAGTCTAAATAACTACATAATTTAAATTCAATTTAAGTAAACGAAAAACACATTAATTTAGATATTGAGGGCGAAGTTTAAAACCAGTCTTAAGTGGATATTAAGTTTCACCTCCTCACCCTCAGCCACCACTACTTTGAAAGTTCAAATGGCACCCTATCTTGTGATACATTCGAAAGAGTATTCAATTATTAATTTGTTTTCGCAATTTTTCTTTTTTATCGTCGCCAAATGTCTTCAAATTTGATAATTCTAAACAGTAATAGTATCAATTGGACTGTATCTTAAATTGAAAACTATGTTAGATAAAAGACTATCTGAAAAACTAAAACAATATCAGCCTGCACAGTTTCATTACGCTTGTGGAGAAGAAATTTAGGTCAGACTTAGAACGAATTTCTGTTCTTTGCAGTGTATTACTTAAACAAAACACTGTATCAATTTGCGACTTCCCTCTTTAAGATCACAAAATGTGAATTCCACAGATTCAGTACACTGTATTATATCGAGCATGCAATGTAACATGTGTGCATTGTTAGTATTACGCAACAGAGTGATTTCACTCTTCGTCAAGTGTTGCACATGGCGTCCATATCGCTGCTATTACGATGGTTTTAGTTACACAACAGTCGGTCCACTCACCTCGCTACACTGGAATGACTTCACATTTCCGATTACCACTACCTGACGATTCTTAGCTACTGTTTTAACTTCCTTATACTAGGAAATAGCTTGACGCATACATTTCTCTGTTGGTAGTAATAATAATAATAATAATAATAATAATAATAATAATAATAATAATAATAATAATAATAGATTTAATATATGCAAAAATTTCTTATTTAAGTGGGAGACGGTTCAAATTTAGACTATTTGTGGTCAAAAATTACTTTTTCGTTTTACTGCAATAATAAATCTATAAACTGAAGTTACAGCACTCTACAACACTTAGACACGATTTTCAGACATCAAGCACATAAAATTTCATGTAAATAGGGCTTAATCATATGGACGAATAACATTTATAAAAAAATATACATTTTTAATGGTGGCAGATGTACATTTAACCTCTTAAGCGACATGAATGAACTTTTGTAGCTAGTATACACACTATTAGAGGAGCATGTGTGCAAAAAATGAACTTTCTAATTACAAAATTGTACAAGTTAAAATTAGTGCTGTTGATCGATCAAAATATTTAATCGATTAACTATTGAATTAACCGATTGAGTTGAAAAAATGTTTTAATATACTGTAATTCACAATTATTGTTAAATTTAACTTGTGTTCGGTGATAAGCATAAGTTTTAAATGCTGTATATCTGTATATATTGTATTGTTTAATTACTTACTGACATTTATTACGAGGCTTATAATTTATTGTGTCAATTTCTCAGGAAATTTTTGAGACAAACATAAATAACAAAAAGTATGAAGACTCACCTAGTTAGTACTGCTTCATTCATGATTTTAAAAATGTGAGTGCATTCACATGCTCCGAATTAAGTGCCGCTCTACGTTTAGTAAAAATGTTTCCTGCATCAATAAACACGAAAAAAAAAAAAAATTCTGTCAAGCACCTCTCCACAATCGTTCAATTTAAATCCAAACGTTTCACCGAATTTACCTCTCAAATTCTGATATGACATAATGGAGTTTACACTTTTCACAAACCACAGAAAACTGATTTTTTTTTTCTTTATCAAACTAAACACACAGCCTTCATATACAAACTCAGTACAGAAACTGCAACTTCAAAAGTACAGCGGTCGAAAGAGAAGACTGGCCCCTATTGTAATCGAATTACCCGATTTTAGAAAGAGAGGAAGGTAGTTACGCTCTCACTTGCACACAGTGTAGACATGGCTATTTTATAAGGGATGAGGGGGACGAATCAGAAAAGTATGTATTTTATATGCTGGGAAGATGAGCTGACAACAAGGTGGAAGTTTTCTTGGAAAACCATAAAACTTAATAAGGGTTTCGCATTGTGTTTCAACTTTCAGTAGAGGTAGACTAGGTCACTGCCCTCATATCTCCATTACTTTCTGAAGTGTCTGTGCAAAGATTTTCCTTACGATACCTGGTTTAGTTAGAAAATAACAGTACTATTGTGCTTTTAAGTAAGCAATTTCCGAGAGAGAAATATTGTCGGAAATTTTAGTATGAGTTTGTATTAACAAAATATTAAATAATATCAACTACAACCGATTAATTTTAATCGACTCGATTATTCAATTAAATATTTTTGAACGATTTATCTTACAACAGAGATTGATCGATTAATCGATTAAATCCCACAACCACTAGTTAAAATTATTAACCATCTCTTCACTGAGTACCGAGTCCTTTCTTGGAGGTGAAAGCCGGCCGGAGCTTGGTGCCGACTGCACCACCTCATTCTAGTGCCGAGGTCAAGAAAACATGAAGCTATACCTCCATGCCCTTCTTTTCATGGCGTCTACAATAGCTTTACCTTACAGACCTTTCATAGCCATCACGTAGGCTACCTGGAGACAGAGTCGTAAGCTATTTATTGCCAGTTATAATTCCAGCACTTCACATTTTAACGATCCTCGCTCCGTAACAGACTTCATTGTGCGGTTCACTCGGGGTGTGAGGATGTATGTGCAACACTATTTTATAGCTCTTCTCAGATCACGCTTAGGAGGAAATAGCGAGCTCCAGGAAAAGGAAATTTTCGTTGCCAGACAGTCAACATTGGACTTTCTTTCCACCTTAATAACTCACTTAAAGGGTCCAAGTCGATAAAACGTAGAAGGAAGCTCTAATAACATCCTTTCTTGCTTCACACATCCTTGTAACTGTACATCAGAACTCCAGACTTCCGATTTCAGAAGAAACTGCTGCTCTCGAATGAACACCGGCTGAAAATCATGTGATATTGAGGTAGATGGTGTTAATAAAATTGCGGACTTAAGTCATACTTAGTCCACCGCTGTGGCTGAGGGGTTAGCGAGTCTAACTCTGAACCCAGCGGGCCCAGGCTCGATTCCCGGTCAGAACGAATTGCCTGGGTGAGGTGAGGTGCTGTAGGCTAATTTACCTACTGTAGAGAGTAAAATTGATGAAGCAACACACATAATATTGTTGGTGGTGATTGTGCTCGTGCAATACAACACAGTCCAATTCATCAAGCTGCAGCTTTAGCTGTGGCGAATATGCCTGTCGGACGCTAAAATACAATAAAGTTGATTTTTTAATTACATTTTAGGCCTACATTTGTTATTTTGTGAAATAAAAGTGACTATGTAATCTTAAGGGAAGAGGATAGTATTTTTTTTTTTTTGGTGAAAAATGAGTAAATTTTCAAAAAAACAATTTTTTTCCTTAAAATACTCTGTGATGTGTGTAGAATACATTGTGTAATATTTTGTGGGTATTTGTGCCCTTATCGGTTGTTGAGACGACATTTTTAAACTTCCTGCGCTCTGGATTTTTAAATCACACTGCCCTTTGTTTGTTGTTTCCGGAACTTCATTTTTTTTTTCAAAACCAAATTTTTCTTTAAAATACTCTGTGATGTGTGTGGAATACATTGTATAACATTGTGTGGGTATCTGTGCCCTTAATGGATGTTGAGACGCCATTTTAAAGTTCCTGCGCTCTGGATTATTAAATCACACCCCTTTGATTGCTGTTTCTGGAACTTTATTTATTTTTTTTTTTGCTACATAGCCAGACAAAAATCGATACAATTTTTGAACTATTAAAGATATATGAATTAAATTTAGACTACACATTATCTAGACTACTAGGAAACTTTTCTCTGTGACGGAATTTCCTAATTGATTTCATTTTAAAAATAAGTCTCTCTGTTTGCAAGAAAGAAAATAAAAAAAAATTATTAAATTTTAATTGTTTATTTTACAAATGTAGGAACTAATATCAAAATTCTGTTACAGACAGTTTGTAGAGCGTGTTTTTACAAATAAATTGTAACATAGTGTTTGAATTTATCTTTAAAAATGGCTTAGATATATCGAGTTTAGTAAAATCCTGCATTGGATACATTTTTTTTTCAAATCTGCCTCCCAAATAATTTATTCAAAATATTTATATTTTGTTGAGTTGCTATAGCCATGAGCTTTCTACATACAAAAAATTAATATTTTACACCAAATAAGAAAAAAGTTTTAAAAATTACCATCCTCTCCCCTTAAATGCATTCCTTATTTTCTGAAATATATTTGATACCATCTGAAATACAATTGATACTATCTGAAAATGATTTGACAAATCTGAAATACAATTGATAATTTCTGAAACTAAATTGACTAATCTGAAATACAATTATTGATAATTTCTGAAATACAACTGGAAAAGGTGTAGTGTGGCATGCGATCAAAACAGATAAACCTACGAAGCAACCTGTTTCCGATACGACTCCTCCTTTGGCCGCACTATACCCAATCCTGCGATGCTGCTGATTTTGATTCAACAATCTTCTCGTTTGTTGGCACGCCTGTGTTCGATGAAGCAACCTGTTTTCTTTGTGTGTGCATCCAACTAATATGATCTGTCTGCTGCTTACCTCATGCATAGCGTGTGGCTTGCGGTGAACCACTTCCTCCACATTCCCATATTCCCCGTGATATTACGGAGCCATGTTGCTGAAAGGGCTTCCAATGAGTCCGAGTAGAGTTACTGCCGATATCCGTCGTGCGGTTGTTAACCTGCTCGCTCTGTAAAGCGATGGCAGTGTCTCCATTATCATCTCTGACAATGATTTTTTAATTATCGTAGCTAATACCACAAGAGGTAAATGAAGATCTCGCTTGATATTTAATAAGACTATTTCGCAAATGTATTTGATACATACATAGAGAAAAATGGATACAACCCCAACATAATAGACAACATCATAAGAAAGACTAAACGCAAACAAGAGAACGCCACACAAACAGAGGAAAGAAACACATACAGCACACTAATATATGAGAACAACAACACATACAAGATTGCATCACCATTCAAGAAACTAAAATACAACATTGCATACAGAACACACTACAAAAACATCTTAACGCACAGACAAGACAAAAAAATACAACTTAACATGCATATACGAATCATTATACAATAGTTCAAAGACTTCTACATTGGACAAACTGGAAGATCATTTCAAACACGTTACTAAGAACAAATCACAGCCATAACCAAACTACACAACAATTCAACCTACGTAGAACACATCACAAATTCCAACCACAACTACAGCAACATAGACACTGACATGAAAATACTACACATCCAGCCAAAAAAAAAAAAAAACAGAAACTTGACACCCTAGAACAATATGAAATTTATAAACATACAAAAACACACCCACATCACATCCTGAACACTCAACTGAATTTCAAAACACACACCATTTTCGACACAATCATGAACACACCCCACCACAACAGAAACCAGAAGATAGCCCGGGACCTCCATTAGGCTTTGGACAATGAAGCACAAGACTTCGAAACTAGTCAAACAAGGTAAATCCTAAATATTAACACAGTAAAGAACTTGGAAATTTAATCAGTGATATACAAGATAGTGTTAAAAGTGTATATAGAAATATGAAGTGGATATTATTATTATTATTATTATTATTATTATTATTATTATTATTATTATTATTATTTTATTATTATTATTATTTTAGATACCTACTTTCGCAAACCATGGATTTGCGAAACACTATTTTTCAGCTGATAAAAGGAAACATTTTACGTATTAATCCTTTCATGTCAAAATACAGCTAGTAGGTCTAACGCATGTTTGAACTTGTGAATTAACGCTAAGTTATTTAAACGTAAAAGTTTTGTTTTACAGCGATTTCTTTCTAAAATAATTTTTCATTTTTTATGAAATTTTAATTTAAAGTTGGTACTAAAAATTTGATATTTATTTATAAATTTTGAATTTCAGATTCAAACTCTATTTCAATACAGAATTTTGAGTCTAATATTTAAATCGGACTTCGAAATATTGGTCTTGTAAACCAAAAATAAGGAACACCTTTTAAAACTTCAGAAAAAGGATATTCAAAACACTACACTTTCACTGTAGAAATAAAGGAAACTTTTATAAATACTTAAAGATTTAATAAAATAGCCTTATTTTTAATAGAAAGAGCCTGAATGTTTTAAGATGTGTCTATTAGTTTACATTATTCACGCACAGGATGGGATCTTGTTACATAAATTTCTCTACACAACAGTTAAGTGCCGATAGAAAACTGTCAGTAGTGTTAAAATGTGTGAAATGTGATCAAATACTGGGCTTTAGTTAAACGTTATTAGAGCTCGTTCCTTTAGAACAGCGGTGGCGAAAATGTAATCGTGCGCCGAGTCACTGTGTAACCTGTAACGTGCATAGCACTTATGGAGGGAGGCAGACACTCGAAGGGGAAGTGAAGAAACTGTCTGACTTATTAACGGATTTTCATTTTCCTTACGTCAAGCACTCAAAAGTAATTTTATGCAGTACACGGCTACAAACTAATGTTTAGTACGTGTAACGAAGAAAGAAATGAACAATAAATGAACAATATCACAACCTAAAATTAACTGTCTTCAGAATGTCTCTGCGACAGAGTTTCAAAATCAGGAATTATGTCACTTACTGACAGTCGTAGTTGATCACGAAGATATTTGTCTGTCAGTCGTGATCTAAATTTGGTTTTTACTATTTTAATTGTTGAAAATAATTTTTCACAAACGTAAGTTGTAGCGAACACGGCTTCAACAGAGCAAGCGAAAGAACGAAGCTTCGGATATTTATTTTTTGGCAAAGATTTGAAAGTTCAACATTTGTCAAGTCCTTACATCTAGCTTTCATTTGACATCACATAGTAAATCTGAGAGTTCAAATTGAAGAGCTAACCGCATTATTCGTACATCTGCTGAAAAAGGGTCGACGTACAGAGATGACGATGATGACGATGATGATGATGATGATGATGATGATAACAACAACAATAACAATTAACCTTTTAATGTTTCATCAGTAACATGTAGTATAATGCCGTTTTATGTTATACAACCGTTTTCCTCGTAATACTTGTGAACAAATCATACATTTAATATTCTCATCATATTGACAGCAAAAAAATGCGTCCTCCCATCCTACTTGGAAATTTAGTACATGGTTTCGAGAGAGACATATGCCACTCGCAGGTCAGAGACAAATACAAATGGAACGGAGTTTGACTCCAGTGAGTGAGAGGGTGGGGGTTGGCGGAGATTAGAAGCACAGCTATCACTGCGAGCCACAATGTCTCGCGAGTCACGTTCTCGCCACGGCTGCTTTAGAAGAATATATTTTTTTTTATTTTTAAATACTCATTTATTTACTTTGCGTTCTTTTTAAGTGCCCTGACAATTTCACATACTTAAGAATAGAACAAGACAGGTAGTAATTAAAGAATATAGGAGAAAAAGGAAAGGTACAGCAGCTGGGATCCTCTGTAGAGAATTTCAGACGCTGCACTTCGCTTTCAAAGTGAACGGAGCGGCGTCTCGCCTGAACCTGCTGGACTCTTCATTTCGTAAGCTGCCCGTGTCCTGCACGTTCATCCCTCTCCATATATAGCCTCTGAGAGGAGTTTGCATTCTGGTTGGGTAACAATCCACGACTCCAAAAACAAATACATTGTCTGATGCACTTCGCTCCTACGTTCACGACCCTGTGTCGTTGAAAAGGAGACTGCTTTAAATTCAAGTAGGTACAGAACAGAATGTGCAAAGAGTTATCCTTTATCTTTAAATTCTTTTCTTCTTTTCCTTCAGCTTCACTTATTCATTCACAGAGCTCTGCCTAAAGACAGGTCTTTCACTGTAAACCCAGCTATTTTCTGCCTCCGCATGTGATCCATATATCTTAATGTTGTCTATCACCTGATATCTTCTTTTAACCCGAAATATTCTCCTGTTCACCATCCCTTCAAATACATTCTTCAGAAGGCAGTTTCTTCTCAGTCAGTGACCCAACCAATTTCTTTTCGGTCGGTTAAGGCGCTTGCCTGCCGATCCGGAGTTGCGCTCAGGCGCGGGTTCGATTCCCGCGTGGGCTGATTACCTGGTTGGGTTTTTTCCGAGGTTTTCCCCAACCGTAAGGCAAATGTCAGGTAATCTATGGCGAATCCTCGGCCTCATCTCGCCATCACCAAATCCATCGACGTTAAATAATCTCGTAGTTAATACAGCATCGTTAAAAAAACAAGTAACATTAAAAAAAATTAGGATTCCAGTTGATATTCATCTTTTTCGTGATCGTCATACAGTTATTACTACATTCAGTTTATATATCCAAAAACATTTTGTGAGTTTTTTTTTCGTTTATTCTTTTAGTATGTTCAAACTAATATTGTCTTTTTTTTTGCTAGGCTATACTTCTAAGACTCTTAACTTTTGATATAAGTATTTCTAATCTTATGTGACCGTCTAATTTTTTCCACGTTCTTCAAAAAGTTCACCTCTGCGGATTGGAGTTTTTATCTCATTTTTCTAAAACTCAGTTTTCAGTCCTATATATATATATATATATATATATATATATATATATATATATATACTGAATTAACCACACACACAAGTAGTGTCATTAATTTCAAGGGGTTATTCTTTGAGATATTTCAAACAAAAAAGTTTCATACAATGTTGCTTGTTTTTATTTCCTTTTCGAGGAAAAAATGTTTTATATGAAACATTTCATAGCGTGTTTTGGGAAAGCAATTAATTTAATTCCCTATATGTCCACCGTTGTGGCTGAGAGGTTAGCAAGTCCCGGGTTCGATTCCCGGTCAGGACGAGTTGCCTGGGTGAGGCTTTTTTCGCGGTTTTTCCCTCACTCCTGTGGATGAATATCAGGTAACTTTATCAGGCGATTGGAACCCCACTCATCTTCGCCACTTCCTTTCCTCCCCCATCATCCTTTCCTCATCATCCCGTGTATGGTTTTTCAGATCACTCTACCGGCGGCCTCCCGAAGCTGCTGACTCTCTCGACAGGCTTCCGTGGATTGTAGCTAAGCGACGTTGGATGGCTTCTGCAATGGCACCCGAGGCGGGCCTACTCGGGGGAGGAGTTTCGCCTCGGACCGTCAGGGGGGGGGGAAGTTGCCGAAGCAGGAATGGTATATGGATTCTGTCGGCTGTAGGTACCGGTCGTTAAGGGAGTCATGTGGTTAGGGCGGTGCGCGTAGGGGATCTGTGGCATGCAACTCATTCCATATCGAGGGTTAGCGCAATAGATCTCAATAGTTCGCAGTGCTGGGCCATCCGTGCCCTCCTCAGTTAAATTCCATTCCATTTCCCAATATGCTCAGTCAATTTAAGGGAACAGTGTATTGTGATATTAAATGATTGAAAGAACTTTAGTTTTGTCCTTTAAATGTGCAGAAATTTGAGCCGAACAAATTAATACAGTGAAACCTCTCCTTACGGACACCCCCAAGATACGGACATTCCTCAAATACGGACAGATATTTTGTCCGAACTGAAATAATATAGAAATAATGATAAATTTAACTCTCCTTTACGGACACTCTCAGACACGGACATTGACAGCCGTTTCACAGTCCTAGAGCTTGCTTTACCTCCTGACTGCGGACAGAACTTGGTTTTCAAGACATAATGTGTTAAAAAAATGGGAAATTTAGTTTTCAGAACTGTACAGAGATTTCTTAACATGAAAGAAGACAATGATTTTCTCGTAGGCTACCACTATCCCAGCCGGCTACCCCTTGTTAGCTGGAAGCGGGTGGATAAAAGAGTCATAAAATTTAACCTGTCTGATGGGTCCAAGGTTTCGGAGATCGTGAAATTGTATTCGACACATTATAGGGTTAGTAGGGTTATTCTCTTCACTTCTATCAGTTGTTCTGTTTCGAGAGCCATGGCACTTGTCCGTAAACGAGAGGTTTCACTGTATAAATTTTTAAATCTTTGCGGAACGAGAAGCTACATTTGGTCGGATCAAATTTCTGCACATTTAAAGGACAAAACTAAAATTCTTTCAATCTGACGTGAGTGACACATGATGTCTTAGACCAAGACACTACGGTGGTGGACTGTTAACAGTGTGTATACAGATATCAATATGTGTTGAACACGTTCAGAAAGTAGACACACATTTGCAAATAGAGCCGATTAAACTTCGGGATGCAATCAAACCTGGCACGAAGCGATGAAGGAGATCCCCATCTGAGCACGCCGCAGAGCCCACCTGCCGCAGGGCTGCACGGCCGGCCGTCTCATCTTGTTATGCGGTCCACATAAGCAGCCTTTGTGCATGTTGTGGGTAGCGTTTCACTCATTTTTTAGAAGACCGCCTACAGAAACGAACGAAGAAGATCCAGTTGTGAACAACGCTTCAGTGACGGCTAGTCTGTTGGTACTAAACAGTGTTGCCAGAAACTTTACCTTCATTTTCCCACAAAGTAGCATAAAATTTCCCACACAAGTGAGATTTTTCCTACAACCAAAATAAACTATAATTGTAGGCCTACTATTGGTTTTAATTTTTTTTTAATTAGGTATTTGATTTCTAATTTTGAGCCATTTCTTGTAATACCTCCTTATTGCCAATTGTTGTTACTAGATAATGTATTTAATTCGTAAATTTTAAGTCATCTCTTAGTATAGCTATTTATTGCTTCTAAAATAATGTGTTTAATAGCTATTTTATTATTGTTTATATATATAGTTCTTCCTATAACCATTACAGGTTGCCATTGACAAAGAGTACCATGATACAATAAATATAGAGAAATGCCTTGAGAATTTATGAAACATATGTTTGTTGTTACAGCGAAAAATAAATTGAAATAGATTGAAACACAAAATAATATACGAAGTTACGTCAAGAAGATGTGAATTAAAGTCATGGTCCATGTATAATATAATGCCTCAAAATAGCTATTAATTCTCTGCGTGTTTGTTTTTAAAATAATGTGTTTAATCTGTAACTAGAGTCAGTGTATTGTTATTGGTATCTCTTTGTTGTTACTTATTGCTTTAAAAAGAATATTTTTAATTTGTAATTTTAAATCAATTTTTCTACTATTCCTTTACTGTATACATTTTTTTAAATCTTATGTATTGCCCCTACTATTATATATTGCCCTTCAAGAATTTCGTTATTCGTTAGTTGTAAGTCATTACTTGTGTTATTATTTTAATTATTGTACTTGTTCCTGAATCATGTATGTAACTTGTAACAGTAAATCATTGCTTGTAATATCCTTTTATTACTCTTAACTGTTCCATTGTTCATGAATTAAGTATTAATTTGAAGGTGAAAGTCAAACTTTGTTATATTGATGTACTATTGATTATCTTTTAAGATCGTGTATTTAGTCTGAAACGGTTAGACATTCTTGTATATCTTTTGCATTGATTATTCTTCAAACATCTCATTAATCTTTAACAGGATCCATTCTTTCATTAAGGTGCATTCTTCTACATACTTCATGTGAATTGTAACTGTGACCACTATTTTATATTATCACTTTACTATTGTTTATTGGTTATATAATATGTATCTTGATGCCAACTATAACCCTAATACACCTCAGGCTGAAATAGGGTTTATTAAATTGAATAATAAAAAGAACGAAATAAACACCTATACACACTTGTATGCGGTCGATGCGTAGTAAATAAACACACAGTAATTACACGTGTAGCTCACGACAGGAAGAACTTGGCTGTGAGATCAAACTGCGCATGCGCGGACTTGGTTAATAAAAACCTAAACTAACCAAACCTAACCTTCGTATATGCAAGTTGTGTAACCGGAGTACGAAGGAAACTTGTTGTACACGTGGAAATAAATCCAGCCAAGGATTACATTGGCATTGCAGGAGAAGTCCGAGCATGCGCAGTTTGATCTCACAAGTTCTTCCTGTCACGAGCCCCTACTGTAATAACAGGTCTATAACCTCTATTTATTTGTCTATGTCTGTAACTATGTAAATAAAAATATTATCACTCATAATAGTACATTATGCAACGAGGCTATAATGGTAGTAATTAAGACGCGAGTATGTTTGTTTATGAAACGAGCGCAAGCGAGCTTCATAATTTTCATACGAGCGTCTTAATTACCATTATAGGCAAGTTTCATGCGACTTTTTACGCTCGACCATATTTCTAACTTGAAATTATTCATAAGTATTCATGTTATGGTTTTCATAATTTTCATACGAGCGCCTTAATTACCATTATAGGCAAGTTTCATACGACTTTTTACGCTCGATCATATTTCTAACTTGAAATTATTCATAAGTATTCATGTTATGGTTACCTAAGTGAGGAGCGGAACTGACCTTCTAAATTGTGAGATGTGCGCAGACGCGAAAGTATTGATTTTTCCGAGGGACGAATTCATTGACCTTGATATAATCTAGAGAATAACATGAACATTAATATTGATATAACCTGGAAATTGATTTAGAATTGAAAAAAACGAGATGACAAATTGAATTTATTTGAATATTATTTACAATTAACGCTAATTATTATAGTAACAGAACATAACCTTTTGCGACAGTATTGGATTTCCAGCCTCCGTGACGTTTCGCTAATTGCCTTTCGATTGCATATCCGAGAATAATCGATACTTGCGGTATTATAACGGTACAATGGTGATTTATCATTGGCTGAACAACTGAACTATAATGAATAGGTGTACTTTAATGAGGTGCATTAAAGGGCTACTACCAGGTATATAATTACTACATTTCGGGATGTTCGAGCTTAAAATATAATACAAAACAACTAATACAAACTTCAGCCAGTGTATGGAACCAGTGCCCACCCATCGTGATGAATTTGGTGAGGTACGATAGGTAGTGAAATACGGTTACAAAAACCAGGTCAAATGGCTGGAGGAATCACACGATACCTCCAGTCTGATTGGATGATCGTTCACCTCTGTTGAGGCATGTGTACATAAGACTAGTAGCCGGCTAGTCGGTCTGAGCCCTTAAAGAGCTGTAGCTCCTCGGATTAATTTTATTATTATTATTGTTATTATTATTATTATTATTATTATTATTATTATTATTATTATTATTATTATTATTATTATTATTATGCTTTATCTTCGTTATAAAGCACAAATTTCACTGTATTCATAAATTGTCAGTAATGAAACATTGGTCACTTTACTAGGATATTTGAAACGTTTAGCTGCACTTCGCCTGCAAATATACATCACACAGCACGGCATGCTTACTCCGCGGCACATAACTTTTTAAGCGGACGGAGAAATTTCTGTATTCGTCACTAATTGCTAGGTGCTATGTTTTCTTAGTAAGGATGTGGTAGTGAAATTCTAATGTGCGTTTTCTTCTGTTCCAGGTAATATATGACAGCGGAGCATGACACAGTTCCCTGCCTGACAGATTAAAGGTGTGTAGGCTACATACGTAATCAGTGACGTCACTGTGTGACTGCATGTACTGAGTGCGAGCAGACATGGCTGCGAACAAAATCAGACCACACTAGTTAGTACATAGATACGTACTGTAGGACTATATCATTTCTGCATATGAGATGATTCTAAATTCACTTCCATGCTGTACTCAGCTGTAGACCCCGTCTCTGTTGAAATTATTGCCATCTAGCTGGATTTCGATGGCTTCCTTGATAACCAAGTCCCAGTAACCTGATGTCTTGTCCAAGATGGAGGTGGCGCTGAAATCTATCTTGTGACCAGTTTCTAGGCTGTGTTGAGCTACTGCAGACTTATCAGGGTAATATAGTCTCATGCAGCTTTGATGTTTCTTGCAGCGTTCCATAATGGTGCGTCCCGTCTGCCCGATGTAGCATTTCCCACACTCACAAGGTATTTTGTAGACACCAGGTGTCCTAAGACCAAGGTTGTCCTTAACTGGTCTCAGCAAGTTCTGGATTTTTGTGGGCGGCGGACAAAACTAAAGTTCTTTCAATAATTCATTATCACAATACACTGCTCTCTTAAATTGACTAAGCATATTGGGAATTAAATCAATTGCTTTCCCAAAACACGCTTTGAAATGTTTCATATAAAACATTATTTGAATTATTCAAATTAACTTTACAGGGAGTTATTCCTGAAAGCTTGATTTGCAAAACATTATTTTTTTCTCGAAAAGGAAATAAAAACAAACAAAATTGCTTAAAACTTTTTGTTTGAAATATCTCAAAGAATAATCCCTTGAAATTAATGACATTACTTACGGTTAATTCTGTATATAGGCCTAAATGGGAGTGAAAACTGGGTTTTAGAAAAATTAGATAAAAACTCCAATCCGCAGAGCTGAACTTTTTAAGGAATGTGGCAAAAGTTAGACGATTACATAAGATTAGAAATACAGATGTCAAAAGTTAAGAGTCTTAGAAATATAGACTAGCAAAAAAAAAGTTTGAACATATTAAAAGAATAAACAAAAAAAAAAACTCACAAAAGGTTTTTGGATTTATAAACCGATTGTAGTAATAATTGTATGACGATCACGAAAAGATGAATATCTACTGGAATCATATATATATTTTTTTATTTTACCTGTTTTTTTAACGACGAGACCACACTAGTTAGTACATTGATACGTACTTCAGGACTGTATCCATTACTGCATATGAGATGATTCTAAATTCACTTCTACCAGAAGTTTAAGGACAATCCTTCAAAAGTGATGTTTCACTCCTCTCCTCATACTTATATAAAACCCCCCTGATGTTTATAAAGATATCTAATGCCTGTGAAAAAAATGAAGTTTTTTACTGCAAACTCAACCTCTCTGCCTTTCAAACTGTCGATTATATAACAATATATAATATATATTATATAATATAATATATATTATATAACTTAATGTGTTCTGGTGATGACCTAATTCATTAAGTATCCTAAAAACATACAATGACAATAAATTCATAAATGCAGCAGAAGAATTCTTCATTGCCTACCACCATAATAAAGATCAAAATATAATCAACGAAAATTTATTAAACTTTAAAAATCCACTGTATGCAATTTAAAACAGACCTATTCACATTGATCTTAATACGCCATTCAAATAGTTCCTTTCATATTCTTGCGCCGTTACATGCCTCAATACACACGATTATCTAGGCTTCAGTTCTCTTAAAACCTCAACACATCAACACCAATACACACAAATGTAAGTATTCGAATGCCGTCAAAATTCATTAAAACAATTATATCCCATATCAAAATTGAAAGTAAATTAATAGTTAATATTCTTTCAGTTATAGAACTTCTTCATTTATACTTCAATAAACCTGAGAACACGTAATAGGATGTCATCACATCAGAGTAGCCATTTCAAAGTCAATGACCTCTAAGTAAGCAATCTTATAATAATTATTACTGATGCCGTGAAATCTTTTACATATATTTGGTATTATAGCTCATCTAATTATTACGAATTATAATATTGATCTTTCTATTAATTTCAATGAATGATTAAAATCATACCCAACTCATGACTTATCTATTACGAAATTTATCATTACATTCCACTACATTCACAATCAACGAGCATTTATTCAATATCTCAACTAATTACACCCAAAAGTAATTCTTTAACATAAACAACATTTTAACGAGTAATCTTATAATAATAATTATCTGCGTCTCTATATAATAACTTGTCTATATTTTGCATTTATTATTATCTCTTAATCTCTATTTTCAGGTGAAACAATTACAAAACACACAACATCAACCACGAAAACTATCTTGAACTTACGACAATTCCCAGCCATGATTACTCTAAATATTTTATTATCTTCATTATAAAATTAAATTTTAACATTGACTAATTTAATCACTGTATATCAATTGTAAAGTAGTCATCAGCGTCAAACAACATTCATTCAAATGCCAACGGCCTCTCTAAGCGAAATAATTACAAAACACAAGAACATTAACTACGCATACTATCTTGTAACTTAACAACTTTCAGCCATGATTACTTTAAATATTTTATTATCATCATTTTAAAATTTAAAATTAATATCATTGACAAATTTTAAACATTGTATATTAATTGTAACATGAGCTATATGTATAAAATAAAATATTCGTCCAGTCTAAGTTCAAATTCAAAGATTATCTCAATATTCATCCTGTTTCATGTTATATCTACATAAAGCTCATGAATTTCATGTACCACATATTTGTTCTCTATTTTCCTTGTAATTTTTGTATTACATTTTTTGTATAATATGTTATCATAGGTCCAGATAATATGTTTTGTTATATCTGAAGATGCCCTAAACGGCGAAAACGTTCATATATTGTTATTAAATAGCAAATAAACATTTGTAAGTTTATATGCCTTAAGATTGAAATTCATTAAATACTTATTAATAATTTACCAGGCATATTGATATATTAAAATGAATTGTAAATTTTCTTTTAAGTTTGAAATTAGCAGCAAATTGACCCTGGACCGCCACTGCCACTTACATCATAAGACTGGGAGATGTTAATACTGGCCAATCAGCTTATTCCCTTTATTTTAGTAAACAGCTGTGGAGTTTGCTCCAAGTAGTGTGAAAAGGTGAGATTATTCCTTGAAGAAAAATGAAAATGGGTCGAAATTCAAGAGTGTAGTCGTGAAGTGGCAGATTATTGGGATGTGAAAGAATGACTTGAGATAATATCTAACTCTATACCAAAATTCATTCATCTAAATACATCCATTCTGGAGTCATGATTTTTTTCCTAGAAAAAAATGTAATTTTTCAATAAGTTTTCATAACAGAAGAATAATTGTTATATAACTCATTGTTTGAAAGATAGAGAGATTGACTTTGCAGTGAAAAAAAAAAACTTCAGGGGATTTCACACAAGTATACGGAACATTTTTTCTCAAAGGGGTGTCTTTAAACTTCAGGTAGAACTTGTAAATTGTAACGTAGAAAAAAATAATCCTATGAAAATTATGATTTCAATGAATAAACTTAAAAAATAACTAAGACTTATTTTTAACAACGCTTTTACCTTCAATATCAAACTACTAACTACAATGCTTATACAATTTTTATCAAGTTGTCTGATGAACAAAAAATGCAAGTTTGCAGTAATTTTCATTTCAGTATTATAATAATTATTGTCAACTGAAAGAAAATAAACCAAGGCCTTAGCTGTAAGTAGCAATCAATTGAGCAGACCCTGTTTAATGAGTGGGGACAATTATGTCTATCTGTTACACTTTTGGAGAACATTTAATAACAATAATAATATATTTATTCTGATGGAGTTAAGGCCATGAGGCCTTCTCTTCCACACCACTATATCACCAACATTCAGCCTGTTTTGAAGTAAAATAAAGCATATTGAACAGTTGATAACCTGTACCAAGTGACCTTGAACTTATTTACAGTTCAGAATCGCTTGATCTCTGTTTTCATGTCTCGCTTTCAGTTTCTTCTATTTAAAAAATGTATCGTCCATACTTCTGTCCTGTACAATAATAAAATCGAGGCAATGAATTTTTCACAAGTAAGGGACAGAATTAAAGGGGACAACGTTTCGCACAAGGGCAGAAGAAAACACGAATTATGCTATACTTCACATTGAATTGTGACGAGCCGCCACTGACACGCCGGCGGGTGGAGTTGCAGCAAAGAGGAAGAGTGGGAAGACCAAAAGACTTTGATGATGGTGCGTTCGTTCGTTGGCTCCTCGCTTTTGTTCGTGACTACTCATCCTCGGAGTAATTCCACGTGGTGCCGCTAGGGCTGGCCAACACACGCCCAGATCATAGCAGTAGTGTCTGCTTTCAGTTCACGGGGTTGGAAATTGATTGCATCATTAAAGATACTGTAAATGCAAGAATAATATTTAAATAAGGAAACACGTCTTCCGTGAAAATAATAATATACAGTAAATAACCTACAATATTTTAATAATGTAGATGAGTTAATCGTTAGATCAACAGACTACGGGTTGGGTGAGCTCTTGTTCAAACCTAGGGGAAGGCGAAGTTTCCATTTCACCGTAATATTCCAGAAGGGGTCCCATTTCCATTCAGTCTCCTACAAACTTAACAAACAATATAAACTAAAGGGTGTATGGCTCAGGCAATGTTGTGAAGGTAATTCCTGAGACTCTACTAATCAAGACGTAGCCCATCTTCAAGAAGAAGAAGAAAAGATGAAGTTTATGATAACAATTTTATTATTCCCACTTTGGCTCCTCGCTTTTGTTCGTGACTACTCATCCTCGGAGTAATTCCACGTGGTGCCGCTAGGGCTGGCCAACACACGCCCATATCATAGCAGTAGAGTCTGCTTTCAGTTCACGGGGTTGGAAATTGACTTGCATCATTAAAGATATTGTAAATGCAAGAATAATATTTAAATAAGGAAACACGCCTTCCGTGAAAATAATAATATACAGTAAATAACCTACAATATTTTAATAATGTAGATGAGTTAATCGTTAGATCAACAGACTACGGGTTGGGTGAGCTCTTGTTCAAACCTAGGGGAAGGCGAAGTTTCCATTTCACCGTAATATTCCAGAAGGGGTCTCATTTCCATTCAGTCTCCTACAAACTTAACAAACAATATAAACTAAAGGGTGTATGGCTCAGACAATGATGCGAAGGTAATTCCTGAGACTCTACTAATCAAGACGTAGCCCATCTTCAAGAAGAAGAAGAAAAGATGAAGTTTATGATAACAATTTTATTATTCCCACTTTGGCTCAAGCGGTAGAGTTTTTAGCAACAATTGCAACGTATCCTCGGCAGAGATATGTATGGTGACTTATCCTCATCTATTAGCAATTGTGTATGCGTTGTTCTGTGTTGTCTTACTGTGGCTTTGAACAATGATCTGGCAATCACAACACTTGTGAATGTTAGACTACAATATTGGTTAGTTAAAATGCACATAAGAGACTGGAATGGATTAATTAAAGAGTCCTATCCTCAAAAGTTTCTGATAGCGATGACGATTATAATATGTTTATTCAGCGGTTCGAAGACTGGTAGGAACCTTTGACACGAATAAGGCATCTCTCATGAGGCAATTAAGGGGAGAGGATGGTATTTTTTGGTGAAAAAATTGAGTAAATTAAAAAAAAATCCTTTAAAATACTCTGATATGTTTTGAATGCATAGCATAACATTTTGTGGGTATTTGTGCCCTTATCGGATGTTGAGTCGCCATTTTTAAACTTCCTGCGTTATGGATTTTTAAATCTCTCGCCCACTTTTATTGTTGTTTCCGGTAAATTAAATTTTCAAAAAAAAAAATTCTTTAAAATACCCTTTGATTGTGTGGAATGCATTGCCTAACATTTTGAGGGTATTCATGTCCTTATCGGATGTTGAGACGTCATTTTTAAACTTCCTGCGCTATGGATTTTTAAATCACACGCCAGCTTTTATCGGTTTCCAGTAACTTCATTTTTTTGCTACATTGACAGACAAAAATGGATATCATTTCTGAACTATTAAAGATACGTGCATGAAATTTAGAACACACATTCGTTAGACTATTAGGAAACTTTTCTCTGTAACAGAATTTTGTTAATTGATTTCATTTTTGCTAGAAAGGAAATCAGAAATTTGTTATTAAATTTTAATTGTTTATTTTACAAACGTAGGGACTAATATCAAAATTCTGTTACAGACAGTTTGTAGAACATGCTTTTGCAAATACATTGCAAAAAACTGTTTGAATCTATCTTTAAAAACGGTTTAGATATATCGGTTTTAGTACAATCCTGCATTGGGTATATTTTTTTTTTCAAATTGGGCCCCCAAATATTTTTTTTTTCAAAATATTTTTATTTGTGCCACAGCTATGAGCTTTCTACATACAAAAAAATTAATATTTTACACCAAATAGGAAAAAATAAAAAAAAATACCATCCTCTCCCCTTAAGCCAAGAAATAATGAGGTAGTGTGTCCAGTTCCTTTCCTTCTCCGTTGCATACATCGCTGACTGAAACGTAGGGCAGGTGGGTTGGGAAAGTGCGTTAACTCGATAAAAGTTGTTTTCGAGAAAAATAATGTTTAAAGTTTAAGTAGTTTTCGAAAATCCTAATTTCTTTATCTTTACTTTGTGATTATCTTATAGTGTTCGCTAGAGCATTATTAACCTTCCTTAAAAATATCTGAAAGTCATTTTAATTTCAGAATTTGAGTTGAAATTTAACTGTATTCTGTGAAAATTTGGACTTAATGCACTTTAACCACCCAGTTCACCAAACAGGCTTTAGATATATGGAACAAATTGTTCTTATTCTGACACAAAACGACAAGTGAGATGTACTGCCTGGTAATAGATGCATCTGTCAGAATCTCAATCAGAGGTATTGTAATGACTATTTTAACAAATCACCTGACTGTTAAAAATGTTACATAGTAGAATTGAATTTGGCATAAACATCGCTCCAAACTGTTCGTGTTGCGTACCTTCATTGAAGTCTCCGACGTACACATTCTCTACCGTCATCGACCTCCTTCAAGGACTGGGTACATTGGCCGTCCCGTCCCCAGTAGCATGTGATTGTGCACTAGCTTGCTTGGTCATATCTTCGGTTCCCAATAGCAGCTTTTTACATTATTATTTATTGTTTATTATTGATGCTTCAATTCTCTCGTGATTTCTAAATTACTAGTTGAACTAATTTTCTTCAAAGATGGATGAATGCTATCTAGAATGTCAATGAGTACAGCTCATTCTAGACTTTAGAAATCAGCAATAGCGTAGCTCAGACGGTGGGTGTTTCCTTGATGGATTCGGAGGTGCGATCGGGCGTGGGTTCGATTCCTGTTTGGGCTAGTTACCTAATTGGATTTTCTCAGAAGTTCTTCCTAACTGTAAGACGATTGTAACAATCTAATGGCGAATTTTGGACCTTATATCACCAAATATCATCTTAATATTTCTTTATTAAATTTCGTGTTTGTCACTCATACACTCGGAAGCAAAATGGTGATCTCATAGCCTGTTCTGTTAAATTTTCTAAAATTAGGATAAATAAATTAAAAGTTTCGAGAAGTCTCCACGCCCTCCTGGAAATCGAACGGATAAAACAAGCTGTCAAGGACGGTGTTAGTGTTTCCGCTATAACGGACGTAACGTATCAATACGCAGGGTAACCTTGTGACCAGAACTCCGTGAAGTCTACACGGACTTGCTTCAGTGGGCTCCTTTGTAGCGGCCCGTATCATAACCATATTAAATATTGCCAACCAAATTATTCATCATGATAAATGCTGGGGTACGAATAATGACAATGTTCGGTGCAGTTTCTTGCGTCAGTTTAATTCATTTCATAATCTATATAGTCAATGTCATCATCATAATCACCATTATCATCATCATCATCTTCCGTGCATTGAACAGACCTCAAAACCATAGGCTTTATGTTTCTAGCTTTTGAAGGAGCATACAGTGGATCAGAACGCAAATCTAGCTAGATAAAATAAATAACTTCTCTCCTATAAAACAAACTTTTAATAAACTTTTGTACAGGAGTTACAGGTTGCATATATTTTTGTGTAGAAACTCTGATTACGTTTGTATTTTATCTACAACTTCTGTACAACTTTCACAAAAATATGTTAGATAATTATTACTCTTAATTTTGTTCCTCTTATATAACCGTAATCAGAGTTTGTACATAAAAATTATAGGCTAATAATCCACCTGTAACTCCTGCACAATGTTTCATAGAAGTCTATTGGATAGGAGAGAAATTATCAATTTTGTCCACCTGGATTTGCGATTGTATCCACTGCGACAGTTCTGAACCATATTTTTTAAATTTAAATAATCTGAAACACGTAGGCACGTATTAAAATTGTATAAACATGAATGCAATCTATCATAAATACGTACAAATGCGTACAAATTTTATAGGCTAAATCAAGAGAAATAGAACGCAAATTCTCGATATTGGTAAATTACGTAATGTGTAAAATTTTATTTTTATCCTGTTATTTAAAGTCAGGCAGATGTCTCCCTTTCTTTGTGAAAAATTATCATTATTTTATACGAACGAATACAGCAGATTGTCAAAACAGACCCTGAAGATTAGTTTCCATTATAAGAAATTCACAAACACTTTCACAAGGCAAACCACAAATACTCAAATGCAATCTATCATAAATGCGTATAAATTTTATAGGCTAAATCAAGAGAAATAGAACGCAAATTCTCGATATTGGTAAATTACGTAATGTGTAAAATTTTATTTTTATCCTGTTATTTAAAGTCAGACAGATGTCTCCCTTTCTTTGTGAAAAATTATCATTATTTTATACGAACGAATACAACAGATTGTCAAAACAGATCCTGAAGATTAGTTTCCATTATAAGAAATTCACAAACACTTTCACAAGGCAAACCACAAATACTCAAACCAAGCCAATCTATCATAAATGCGTAAAATTTTATAGGCTAAATCAACTGACAAAAGAGACAGATGTCTCCCTTTCTTTGTGAGAAAATGGCAATCAGTTGGACCCTGAAGATTAGTTTCCATTATAAGAAATTCACAAACACTTTCACAAGGCAAACCACAAATACTCAAACCAAGCCACAAATTCAACTGACAAGACGGGAGTAGAATGGCAATCAGTGGGGAAGCTGAGGTGTAAATACTGGGTAGGTATTATTTTATACGACAGATATTTTCCGGCTTTTCTATCAAAATTTTTTGTGACACAGACCTCACAAGAAAATGATGACCACTCATTTTCACTCCCAAACATAACACAGCTAAAACAATATAACTTCTTTGTCTCAGAGCACCCTGTTAGCCAAGGATATTTCTTATACCATGAAAACTGAAAATGTCTATTTTGTGTTCCTCCACCCGTATTTTAATAGGCTATGTAAATGTGTCGTTTGATCTCCTATATTTATAAGCACATTTTGTTTCAACAATTCAAGACTGGGGATCCATTTTTAAAAGTGATTTTAAAGGGAAGGGTTCCGCAATCCTTTGCTAACTGAGAACCACTGAAATAGTCATTGAAGGAAGGCTATAACAGGTTACTTTAACCCTTAAATTCACAAAGTATCCTATAGGATACATAGGTTAAAAGGCTATATGCTATAATTTTAATAGAACAATAGAAAAAAAATTGGTAGGAAAATTAAATTTTTGACGAAAATTTCACAATACTATAATATTGTGCAACATATAAAATATGGATATTGCGATAGTTGTTTACAGTCCGACACGGTTTAATAAACTATTGTGAGAAATGAAGTTTTTCCAATTTAAGGGTTAAAATTAATGACAATTCGTAATTTCCTCACGTCTTGGGTTTCTGCCATCATGGAGAATTGCTCCGAATCAACAGACATAATACGGTTCGTTCTCTCATCGCATCTTCAACCCGTCAGAATGCTTCCTATGAGGAGGTTGGTTGGGTCTCTTCTGATGGCTCTACTAGACGTGCTGATATCATCACAATTGATCGGCAGAAGGATAAGGGTGTCATTCTTGATCCCACAATCCGTTTCGAGATGCACGAGCAACAGCCACAAGAGGTGTGTCGTGAAAAACAAGTCATATATGAGCCTTGTTGTCAGCATCTTGGAGCACAATACCACATCACACATTGGACAGTTTTTTGGCTCACTTTCGGTGCCCGTGGCACGATCCCACGAGAAACTTTAAATCAACTTAATCAATTTAAAACTTCTGATGCAACGATTGATGCCATAGGATCTCATGTGTTAAAATCATCCTTAGTTATAATTAGTAATCATTTGTACCCAACAAACTTTTATTGTAAATGATTTCCTATGTTTTCATATCATTTATCTTAATGTTTTCTTTTTCCTTTCAGATTGTCACACGATTGGTTTTCATGATTATTCTTTATGAATTGATTAGTAGGCCGATCTATTCGAACCCTTATTTAGGGCGGCTTTTTTATTTAAAAAATTATCTATCCTTTTGTATAAACTTGTATCTTTGTCACAGATGATTCAGCATCAAAAAATTACAAGCTAAATAAGTTCTGTGCCTGTGTTACGTAAGGTATAAACTATGAAGCGTAAGTTACTTCTTCGGAGACGACTGTTGGGAGAATCTGACGAACAAAGTGAAAGGGAAAGCATGTGGGACTTTCCATTCAGATAAGGATATCACGAGTTCCTCTTGTATCTTACATCTTAACTGAAGCCCTCCTACATTCCAGTTATTCTTCCTTTGGCCTCGTCTTTTTTTCTATGAAAAAAAAAAGAAAAGAAATAGCTTGATGGTGGGCACGAAATGCCCATGTGAAGTCTTGCACGATGATTCACCATTTTGTAAATATACGTACGTTGAAAGTTGTTCAACTTGTTCTCAAAGAAAGAGAAGTCCAGCACACACGAAGCTAAAGTGCTGAGAGAAGAAGAATTCGATATCAAATTTAACCATTATGATCCATTATTATTTATCACCAGCACCATCTATTGATATCCACCAAAACCATTATTATGATCTTGGTTCGTGAGTTCATATTGTGTATACCCTCCAGTTGACCTTCGGCAGGACATTACACTTTGGGACGGAGTTGGGCTCACTTATGCTAAACAGTCAGGTAGACATAATCGAGAGGTGGGTGACCACTCATATAATTACATGACCGACCATAATCGATATTAGAAAGCGGCGAAGATCGATCACCTTCATATTACAAAATTACGATATAATCTCTCGTGTGTAGTTTTAAAAGCATGTATTTCTATGAAAATGGTTCGGAGGAATGTCGGGTGATTACAGAGTTTTAAACGAAAGCTATTTAAGGGGACAGCTGTGAAGAAAAGTGTCAGGCGTGAGTCACTGTGCACCGTGCCATAGTGTTGCTGACTCAGTGTTCGCGTTGAATACCTGGGACCCATAGTCTTAGGTTCGTATCTTGTAGTGTTGATTTTCAATTTCAATATTTTTTACGTTTCAGATCCCGATAAACAGAATGCCAGGATTTGTTAAGATCTTTAAAAACTGTACCTATTTTTTGGAATTCTGGCATAAAAAGTTCGTAATTAAGTATTTGGAAACCATAGTATCATAGCTGAGACGGTTTTTAAGGCGAGTGTGCACATCTTTCGCTGGTATAAAATATGTAGTAAAATTTTAATTTTAATTTCTATACTCAGTGTTCATTAAATATAGAATATTCCTCATAACGTCTTAAGTTTTAATTTTACAAAAAAAAGTTTTATACAAGCGCTGTTGGAGATAAATTATACAATATGATACCCGTATTCAAAAAAAAGTTATTCAGGATGTGACAGTAAACTGCATTTTTTTAAATTACGTCCTATTTTAAGATTTATATATTCCGGATCTCCATTAAATTTTACGTGTGAATACGTAGAAATTTTTACCCTTTCACCCGTTCCGTATATTTTAACTATGTATTAAACTTGTTTCAAGAAATTCAAATTTGATACAAACAACTATGTAAAATCATGTTCAGTAGAATATAAAACTAAACAAAACACTATCCAGGAATCGATTAATATATTTATTAAACATTATTGCAATTATTAAGTATGATACAACTGTTAAAATTCTACCCAAACTTTACAACAGATGTTGAAAATAAGAACTATTCACAGCCAAACAATATCCCAGTTTATCACGAAATTAATCCATTGTCTTTCTCACAGTTACATAACTGCTCTGTTCAATCTCATATCTAATTCTTCCTTTCAAGTTTTCAGTATTTCTTGGTTTATCCTGATACAACCTGGACTTCAAATAACACCAAAGAAAGAAATTCATACGTATAATTTAATGGAGATTCAGAATATGTAAATCTTAAAATAAGACGAGGGATGGGTGGAGCAGAGAAAAATTCTCTACGGCACCGGGACTCGAACCCGGGTTTTCAGCTCTACGTGCTGACGCTTTATCCACTAAGCCACACCGGATTCCAGTTCCGATGCCAGATTGAATCCTCTCAGCTTAAGTTCCACCTCTTAGCTTTCCTCTAGTGGCCTACCCTCATGCACTGTGTCACAGATGTGTGACAGTGGCACAATGTTCAACAATGTGCAGCGGTGCACTCATTACGAGTGACTAAGTGGCCAGGATCCGACGGAATGAGCGCCGTCTTAAATCACTAAGTGCAGAATTCCTACACTTAAATACCATACGTACTTCTGTACATCACAATAATATTAAAATAGAGTCCCATTAAAAAAATTAAAGTTTACAGTCACACCTTCTATGCCTAAATAACTAACTTTTTTCGAATACTGGTATTATATTGTAATGTATTGTTTATCTTCAACAGCTTTTGTATAAAACTTTTTTTTTTTTTGTAAAATTAAAATTTAAGAAGTAAATAAACACTATATATCCTGAATTAAAGTTGTGCTGGAAAGTATATATTGTATTTTATTACTTCAATTGTAATATAAACATTTCACGCAGTCTTTGGGATTTCATTGTATCACCTGTCACATGTTTTTAAGATTTGAACTGTGTTATGAATTTTGTGCGAGATCGTGCGTATTTGCTTGGTTTCAGCACAAAACCAATCCGCGGAAAGTCTAAAATTCCACATTCAGTATTCCCAACCTAACACACATAACAATTCCCCTCTTCTTACCGCTTAAGTGACATATTGATTTTACCGCTTTAGGCTTTTAACATATTATTTTTAGAGACGTTCAATATAGGCTAGTAATAATTACAAATTGGAAACTTACCACTGCAATTTCACCTAAATTGCACTGTTAATTATTGTTTTTAAATATTTGCAAAAATTAAGTGAACTCTAAATCATTACATAACCTTACCGTTTGTTTTAAGTTCGCATTTATAGACTGGGGGAAGACAGACGTATATCACGGCCTGCTGGAGTATAGTAAACACAGAAAACATTTTATAGCAACAATGTTGAAGATAGATATTTTTGTTTTGCAAATTTGCCGTCATTGAACAGAAACCAAGATGGAGATTTCATTGCAACTACTTAGAAATTCCTCTTTCAGGTATGTAATAAACGATCTTCGCACAAAATAATGTACGATACGCGAGCGGTATGTTTTCTTTCAATTCTCGGAAATTAAAAAAGCTAAGCTACGTTTCGCTTTTTCAAACTTTTCCTCGAACATGAAAACTTCAACATACCGCTCTTGTAACGCATATTACTATTGTATGTATTTATTCACACTGGAAATGATAAATATCCGGTGGCAGTGATAACTAATTACACTCAATAATGACAATTAATAATAAATACAAATAATAATAAATTAATAATAATACTAATAATAATTAATACTAATAATAAATAATAACAATAAATAGCAATAGTATAATAAAATTAACAAGGAGCATCCTAAATTAAATGAAGCACGATCACTTAAAATAACATTTAAAGTAAAGTAAATTTAATTTGTATCTTAACCCTCCCAGCATCGTGATGCACTTGGGGAGTTACGATAGGTAGCGAAATTCGGTTGCGAATACCAGCTATAACGGCTGGGGGGATCATCGTGCTAACCACACGATACCTTCATTCTGGTTGGATGATCGTCCACCTCTGCTTCGGCATGTGGGCGTGAGGCCATCAGTCGGTCTAGGCCCTTCACGGGCTGTAGAGCCACGGATTATTATTATTATTATTATTATTATTATTATTATTATTATTATTATCTTAACCCTAAGTTCGAACTAAAACCCACGACTATGATACGTTCATACATGCACAAATACCTTTCAGCACTACACTCATTTCGCTGTCAACTCACTCACTGCACTGGAACTACGACACATTTCACTGATACTATCCTATTTTTTAAAAAATAATCCAAAATTTAACAGCAAATGTAATTCCTACGATAGCTATAATATGGTTATGTGAGCTAATCCATATGCCTGTCACACAAGTAGAGCATCTGTATTCGAGTCCCTCTCAGGTCAGATAACAAAACTTGTCTTGAAATTTCTTCGGCTTTACTCAGTTCACATTGAAAACTCATACCATGCATCTGATCCATTTTAAAAAACAAATGTCTGTTCTTTTCTTTCGCGCGGCATCCATATTTCAAACTTTAAATGAGCCACCTCGTGACATGTGAGTGACTATACCTTATTTTATTCCAAGAAGTGCAGTTCTGTGGCTCCTTTGAACACCCACTTACAGATTTATGACTTCCTACATAATCACCTCTGACAATTCCATCCTGTCCCCTCGTCCCAACATTGCACAGTTGCCACAATCCTGGTGACCCTCGACGGCATTCTTGGAATTCGGAAAAGACGCGGCAACTCTGCCTCCACGTGGATTTGACGGGAGTCTGTCAATTCTTCTGAACGAGGGTTGTGATTGGTTACTGACAGGAGAAGACAAGATTTCCGTCACAGTAAGGAAGACATTTATTTATGATAACCAATTAGTAGGGGGCAGTAGAAGGTCTGTCGGCAAAGTCCTTTTTATGAAACTGCACTCCATGAAAAAAAAATACAGTATAGCAAAAGAGTGTTTGTCCAGAACAAAAAAATATATAATAAGTTGGTGATGATAGATTGTCCGCAGATATTACCTTCCGTCCCTTTGTTTGCACTGTTTGCCCGAGCGATATGAACGTGCTTATTCCGTTCAATTAACTTTTGAGACGGTGTCGTGTGCAATAAATCCCAAGGTCCTTAGGCGCTAGACGAGGCGCAATAAATAAAGACTTGCTTCATGCCTCTCCGCTGTCCCTAAACACATTTAAATGAGACGTGACCGGCAGATTTGCGCTAAATGGCTCAGCACTCCAGCACAGATGTGCGACTTGCTTAGAGCCCCGTCCCACTCTTCGTTTGCCTAACTTCTGCCTACATTTCTATTGTTTATTCACTTCGATTCGACAGTTTTACGATCACTGATAGTCCATGCCGAGGTTACCAGACATAAAATCCAGTATTATGATGTCCATACGTCAAAATGTCCATGGAATAATGTCCACGTTGAAAATGTCCATGTTAAATCGTCCAGAGTCAAAATGTCCACAGTTCTATAATGTCCACTTCACTCTGATGTCCAGAGTCATAATGTCCATAGCTCTATCATATACACTACATCCATTGTTCAAGGTAGTTATATTAATCTATGTAAAAAGTTTCAAGTACAGAACTAACCAGAACTGAAATTTTTGAAGATGGAACGAAATCCTCAGTTAGTGTCATCACAGAAGGGTAGGCCACTTCTTTCTTTTAGTGGGTACCTGTACCAACATCATGACTTTAATAGAGATAGGAGAAAAATATATTGGCGATGCAGGGAAAGAAAATTTGTAATGCTGCATTGATAACTAACAGCACCTGCATAACATTCGGGTTTCACGGGATGGTACAGATAGGCCTAAGTATTAACATAGTGCCGATGAAGCAGGTATAGAAGTATAGCCCATCTTGAACCGTGTTAAGGCAAAAGGAAGAGCGTTGGCTGTACATCATCCATCCATTTGGCGATTTATACAGTGCCTAAAGCGAGAAGGAAATTAAATTTTGAGACAAAATATTGCAAAAAAGAGGGGGAATACACAAATTAAAGATCCGGTGAATAAAACGTATTTGACGAATCAAAGACAAATTCTCCAGATTGTGAGAAATTACAACAGGTAATTCTCATATAGCTACCTTAACGGTCTTACTAATAAACCGTGTATAGTTTTTATACGAGACTTATGCAGCGTTGAGACAGAAAATGTTACTAATAAACCGTGAATAAGCAAATGGATGTATAAACAGTCTGTAACTATACAATGGGAATTGCTTTCCAGTAGTTATATACATGAAACCCCTTGTTTAAGCGGTGTATATAGAGAAAAATAATGGCCGCCCCTCTAACAGCTGTTAAGTCCACACCTGTGAAGTAACGGTCAGCGCGTCTGGCTGCGAAACCAGGTGGCCCGGGTTCGAATCCCGGTTGGGGCAAGTTACCTGGTTGAGGTTTTTTCCGGGGTTTTCCCTCAACCCAATACGAGCAAATGCTGGGTAACTTTCGGTGCTGAACCCGGACTCATTTCACCGGCATTATCACCTTCATATCATTCAGACGCTAAATAACCTAGATGTTGTTACAGCGTCGTAAAATAACCCAATAAAATAAAAAATATCTAACAGCTGTTCGTATCGACTGTCATTTTATGGTGATGGATGCCTTGTAACCAAAGAAGAACACACCAAAGAGCACAGAATAAGTAGAATAATATTGATGTTGCTTGTACTCTTTGACCAAAATATAGTATGGTAATCGATCAGAGCCAGTTGTACTATCGATACTTTAACACAGCACACTAGAGCGCTCTACCGGATGCAACAGAGAACCTCAGATATTCTATTACCTTTCGTAACGAAGTAATGACGAAACTATGACGTAGCTGTGTTAACAGTTAAACTGTTATACACGACGTATGTAGTGATTATTAGTAAGGAATTTACACACGACGTATAAACGAGCTACTCATTGTATAAGTATAAGACAGTTAAACGTCTGTATATAGAGTTTTTATTAGTAAGACCGTAAAAGTATTGATTACCCTCTTAAAAGTGGGGCTTCGGTTCCCAATGATTAATAACTTATTTGTACGAGTTATGGAATAATATTTATTGTGTTCTATTCAAGCAGAATTTCCCTTTGAACTTGGTGGACATTATGCACGTTTGACACTATGGACATTATGCAAATCTAGTCTTTCAGGTAAAGCTCCCTGTAAAGCAGATTTGAATAACTTCAAGGGAAAAATTGCTCCGGGGCCGGGTATCAAATCTGCTTTACAGGGAGCTTTACCTGAAAGACTAGATTTGCATAATATATACGTCACTGTGTACGTTAACAGAAAACCACAATTCCAAGTCACACAGAGATTGTGTGCACTCGATGTGGGTTTCTGGCGTTTCGTCAGCCCACGCGAGTTGTGTGGAAATAAAGGGAAAAGTTGGAGTTCCCGGGTAGCTCAGTTGGTAGAGCGCTGGTACGTTTAACCAGAAGTCCCGGGATCGATACCCGGCCCCGGAACAATTTTTCCCTTGAACTTATTCAAATCTGCTTTACAGAGAGCTTTACATGAAAGACTAGATTTGCATAATATATACGTCACTGTGTACGTTAACAGAAAACCACAATTCCAAGTCACACAGAGATTGTGTGCACTCGATGTGGGTTTCTGGCGTTTCGTCAGCCCACGCGAGTTGTGTGGATATAAAGGGAAAAGTTGAGACGGTGTCGGGTGGAGTTCCCGGGTAGCTCAGTTGGTAGAGCGCTGGTACGTTTAACCAGAAGTCCCGGGATCGATACCCGGCCCCGGAACAATTTTTCCCTTGAATTTATTCAAATCTGCTTTACAGGGAGCTTTACCTGAAAGACTAAATTTGCATAATATATACGTCACTGTGTACGTTAACAGAAAACGACAATTCCAAGTCACACAGAGATTGTGTGCACTCGATGTGGGTTTCTGGTGTTTCGTCGGCCCACGCGAGTTGTGTGGATATAAAGGGAAAAGTTGAGACGGTGTCGGATGTAGTTCCAGGGTAGCTCAGTTGGTAGAGCGCTGGTACGTTTAACCAGAAGTCCCGGGATCGATACCCGGCCCCGGAACAATTTTTCCCTTGAATTTATTCAAATATGCTTTACAGGGAGCTTTACCTGAAAGACTAGATTTGCATAATATATACGTCACTGTGTACGTTAACAGAAAACCACAATTCCAAGTCACACAGAGATTGTGTGCACTCGATGTGGGTTTCTGGCGTTTCGTCAGCCCACGCGAGTTGTGTGGATATAAAGGGAAAAGTTGAGACGGTGTCGGGTAGAGTTCCCGGGTAGCTCAGTTGGTAGAGCGATGGTACGTTTAACCAGAAGTCCCGGGATCGATACCCGGCCCCGGAACAATTTTTCCCTTGAATTTATTCACTATGGACATTTTCACCTTACGAACGTTTTATCATATGGACTTTCTGTCGTATGGACATTTAGTACATGGACATTTTCACAGTATGGACATTTTGACAATATGGACATTTTGACCTTATGGAGGTTTTATCATATGGACGTTCTGTAGTATGGACTATATACGGTGGAAGCCGTGCCCGAAGGTAAAGTGGCTCGAATAATTGCGTTTCTGTTCACACGGACTCCGTCAGAACTGATACTGCAGCTGAATCGATAAAATGACACTAAGAAGTGAATCACATACTCACAGCAATGCGGTCCTAGGGATTTCAACAGTCATTCCATAATAAGGAAGTCAGCACAATAAGCCTCAGGCTGTGGTGCAAGTCTTCGGGCCATCCTTTGAAAGAAAAAAAAACGCAACATTTGAGAAATTTTTGGGTTAAGATGAATAAAAGAAACATGAATCGAGAATGCCTCTAAACATACAGTCTGATCCGTTTGGGTATGGATAATATTAATTTATTATTATAAAGCTATTATGATAGTAGGAAAAATTTCTTGCTGGTTATATTATAAATAGAATAAAAGATAGGAGTTTCCATATACCTATGACAATCAACAATGCATAATCTGAAAGGACAAATAAAAATCGTAGATGATTAAAATAGCTACTACAAATCAACAACGGGCACAATGTGTTCTTTGGTATGCTAAATTTGAGAGTGTTAAAGGAGTTCAAATGGAATTTCGACGTTAGAATATTGTGTGTAATGTACTTAAATAAGATTCCATAATGTTGTGGTATCGAACATTTGTAGAAAGAGGTTCTGTGTTAAAAAAAAAAAAAAAAAAAAAAAAACATGCAGGAAGTCGCAGGCGAAACCCAGTACGAGAAGCAGCTATCTCTTGGCTTGGTCCCCAAACTCCCCAGATCTAGCCCCTCTTGACTTCTTCATGTAGGGTTTTGTTAAAGACATTGTCTATTCACAGAAACCCAGGAACATTGATGATCTGAGAGTAAAAATTACTCAAGCATTTCAACAAATCACCCCTCTTATGTTACAACGGACATGGGCTGAATTGCATCACCGTTATGAGTTGTGCAGGGTGCGCAATGGGGATCATGTTGAGCTCTGAGGAATCTCCCATCTTTCAGTGTTGTATGCACAAAGTTTCAATAAATAAAGTTCAGTAATAAATGTTTTACGGAGTTTTTATTTTATCCATACCCAAACGGATCACTCTATATTTGTAAAAATATAAAAGAATAACTTTTTACAAGAGCAAAACAGTCCTGGAAAGATTTGGAATAGATGAAGTTCTTTTTTTTTTACTTGGTTATTATTTAGCGACGCTGTATCAATTACTGGGTTATTTAACGTCAATGGAATTGGTGATAGCGAGATGGTACTTGGCGAGGAGATTATAAAGATTACCTGACATTTTCCTTACGATTGGGGGAAACCTCGTAAAAACCCAATCAATAATCAGCCTAAGCGGGAATCGAACCCACACCCGAGCGCAACCCCGGATCAGCAGGCAAGCGCCTAAGCCGACTGAGCTACGCCGGTGACTTAATAGATGAAGTGATTCGCTTCTGGAAGGAATAGGTTAAAGCCTAAATAAAGGAAGAGGAAGACAAAGTAGCGCTTTGGAATTCTGTTTTCACAGATTCGCTTTCACACAAGTTCACTATCTTAATGCAGTACTCGTGTTAGGTAATGAGGAATTCGATTATACTTCACAACACAGGGATAAGACTCGGTTTATACATTCCTCTCTTGCAACACGTTAATGGCTTGAACGCTGAATTAACACTTGAACGATGTAAAATTTGCGCTGTAAAATTGATTGGCATTTTTCTTTCCCCAAGTGTTGTTTTAAGTTATGTTCGGTTATCAATTGCTTGTACTTATGTTCCATCTGTTTATGCAAGTTCAGTGTGTATTTCTGTTGCTGGCGTTGTTTTTGCAGTATTAACTATCCAGGATGTAGCGCACTTAATGAGATTATTATTAATGGTGGTTAGTGTGCATTGATGTTGACGAATCTTAAACAACACTGAAATTTATTGCTGTTTTATTTTAATACAGAAGCATGGCGTCCTCCTCAATATCATCATCGTCATTATCATCATCATTATCACTTGTACAGTATACTCAACATTCTGATCCTCGTGGTTCATCCTTAGATTCGAAGTATGAAACTTGTGTAACGACCTTCGTTTCAGTCTTTCACTACTTAAGTCGCAAAACTATTTATACTTATTGCTGACGTTTGTAAGTTTGAAATGTCGTTTTATAAGTTAACAGAATTTAGAGGAGACTATAGCTATTGTTATGCGTTGCGAAAGTGACAACTGATGCGCTGGATGCAATAACAGCTTAAGTTGAAAACCCATGTTTTGAGAAAAACGATGTCAGAGATTTAGAACTTTGCAGAAATTTTAATAATGCATATAGTCGCATCATTTGCTTCGGATAATGATTTAGACTTTATAAATTATTTAAGCCCAATATCAGTTATAATTTAAACATAACTCATTTTTAATTATCAGTAAATAAAGTGTGGACAGCTTAAGTCGTTATTGCATAGAAAGTCTTAGACCTCTTAAATTAGAGTATCTAGATAATAAAACTAGCAGAAAAGTGTTATTTCACTAACATACACGAACTTTATTGAATTAATAATAAGAAATAATAGTACATTGTCTTCAGCTTATCGAAATAATACACAATAATAATTTTAGCATTATTATTATCATTACTGTATTATTATTATTATTATTATTATTATTATTATTATTATTATTATTATTATTATTATTATTATTATTATTACAGAAGGAAAACAATTTGAACACAAAAAGGAGTGAAATCATTTAAGTAACTGTCAAACATATTAAATTTAATGTAAAGTGTAAAGTAGTATTTGCACCATCCGTTATATTCGTTTATTATTATATCATTTCTTTGTTTAAATCCTTGTTGATCTCAGAAGGAATGATGATTGAAAAATGGTTCACACCCGTAAAGAATTTTTCTGAGTACTTTTATTTTTCTATCACGAATTCTACATGTTGTTGTCCAAAGGTCTGAACCCCACAAGTGATGCCAAGAAGGCACCACTTATGAGGCAACTAGGCCAGTAGATAATGGGGTAGGGTGGCCAGTTCCTTTGCCCCTCCATTGCATATTACACTAGTCAGACTTCAGATGCATACAAATAATTGTTCCTCTGACACACATCGTCAAGTGAGATGTAATGCCTGATAATAGATGTACATATCAGCCAGAACCTCAATCAGAGGATAAAATGAACCCTTTAGAATAATATAATCCTTGCTCTCAGGCGTGGAAAGCTGGTGTCCTAGCAAACACACTGTATAGATCTCAATTCGGTTTTATGTGTTAGGCCTGAATAATGGAGCTATAAAAATCGTGATCATTATACTTTACAAAAAATTGGATACCTACTTGTGAAGAAATATGTGTTGTAATTATTAATTATAAATTCCACTTTCACTGATTATATTCTGAAAATAATTATCTCCGATAGACACGGGTCGTTAAAGTAATATCAGAGTCCTCTGCTTGACTACATGAGGAGGAAATTGATAGTTAGGAACAAGATCATTCCAAGTGAATCTTGTGTTCCAATTAGTCGCATGTGAAGTGGTTCTCAGCTAGTCAGGAAGTGGATACTGAAGAGACCACCATGAAATAATATAACAAGTTTTTGTTACATCCTTTACGAAGATAGCCGGCTGACGTTTGGAGGCGGAGTTGAGAACAAATCATTTAAAACGCTGTGTAACTTTGGCATTTTTCTTCGATGGAATTAAATCACCATTTTTTGTTACGTAAAATTCCTTTTGCAGTAATTTTCTAGATAATTGTAACATACAGCAGAGGTGAAAAATGTGTGGAACAATAAACGAAATGACGGGTTTTTCATCTTGGGAATTAGGAAACAAGAAGAATATTTTTATAGAAATTCTTATGTTGAGGTCTTCAGATAAAATCAATGAACTTGTATTTGCTATATTCTGGACCATTGTGTGTGGTGTGATTATACTTTTTACTTTATATACAGCATGGACCGTGTTACGATGTGGTTAAACCAGAGAGGCCAGAACCGCCATCAGTCTCATAGATAGGAAACAGAAATTTGAAATCAATACAACTATGAAATCTGCATCGACATGGGGAACTACTCGTATTAACAGTGGAATTCCTCAAGGATCAATATTAGGTCCCCTACTTTTTCTAGTGTTTATAAATGATCTTGCCCCCTAATAAAAGATGTAGGTCATCCCATATTATTTACAGATGACACAAGTATAGTAATTACAGCCAATAACTCCAACACATTCCAATCTTCAACAGAGGAAATTCTCTTCAAAATATGTGACTGGTTCTCAGTCAATAAATTAGTATTAAATTGTAACAAAACTAACATAATTCAATTTAAATCCTGTCCAAATTCAACGTCGCAAATTTCTAGCGCAATAATTAATAATAGATCCCTATTTGAAACAACAACAACCAAATTTCTTGGCTTAAAAATCTATAATGTGTTAAATTGGAAAAATCATATTAAAGAAATTACCCCAAACTAAATTCAGCTTGTTTTGCTAAAGATAGTAAATATCAATACCTTAAAAACAATATACTTTGCATATTTCCACTCGGTAATGAGTTTTGGAATAATATTCTGGGGAAATTCCACAGATTGTAACAATATATTTCTATTACAAAAAAAGAGTAATTAGAATAATAGTAGGTGCCAAATCTAGGGAATCCTGTAGGACTATTTTAAAAAAACTACAAATAATGCCCATGGCTTGTGAGTATATCTTTTCATTAATAATCTTCCTCGTATGCAATCGTGAAAACTTTGTAACTAATTCAACAGTTAATAGGATAAATACAGGTCAAAAATGACTTTCATACTCCATCGGCAAGTCTATCGTGCTATCAAAAAGGAGTGCGTTATATGGCAGTAAAAATTTTTAATAGCCTCCCTATCGATATAAAAAATGAAACTCAAAACATAAAATTATTTAGGGCCGAATTAAAGAAGTACCTAATTTCTCACGCATTCTATTTTGTAGGTGAATTCATGACATTCAATAACACTTCATGAAATTGATACTAAAACTTTGTGTTGTACTAGTAGACTATATTGTAAATCTCGTCTTTATATATTTTATCTAAACTGTGACTATAAATTAAGATTTTATAATAATATTAAGTTTTTTGACTTGTTCCATATTCTAGCTGTAAGCATGTATGAATACCATGGAATGTTAATAAATACAATACAATACAATACAGTTCCGAGTCCTATTGGAAATAAATCCCGCAAACCAATCATCATGACTGAATAATTCACGCGTGTCAAAACATAACAAGAAGTGTAAGAGTTCTGTGTGGACGCGTGACCAAAATGAAGTTACTCGTTCTCAAGCTGAAATATTATTTCTAAATTATAGTATTGATCACAAAGTAAATACAAATTAACAGATTATCATCATATTAACTGATAAGTGCAACTTTATATTTCACAAAAATATTACGTATCTCTTGAAGACAAAAGTTCCTGGGCAAATGCAACTTTTCTTGACGTACCTTCGTACATGTTTTATGTAACATTAGTCCTACTGACATTTGTGTGCAATATTATGGAACTAAAGTCAGGGGTTGTATCCCATACTCCACACACACGGCCAATCGTAACTGGCTGCTAACACAAGTATTTTCGTTATTCTTCCTGTCGTTATGGACTCTAGTTATGCTATCAAAATCATCCGAGGGTGCATTGTGGGCGGCAGGACGTTCTGTCGACGCCATATGCCTTGCAATCCTATGTTTGAAAAAGCTAATTAAGAAGGAGATAAAATGTTAGCAACAGCGCTTTGTTTTATTCATTTTGGCATATTTTATTTTTCATACTGTTTGCAACATTGGCTGTTATCTACGCCATCTATTCGTATAATCAGTAACTAATGAAGCCACACTTACAGGAACAGATTATAAACCACTTTTCGATTAGTTGGTGTCAGATGTCTCTTAACGACAATGTGTAATATGAATTGAAATAATGGACAGCAATTTGTGGTGCTTTAAGCGAAAATGAGGCAGCGGAATTTCCGATCAGATTTCCCAGTTGTGTGACAGTGGTAAGAGATTCCGAATGTATTACGTCACGCGCTTTATATATGTCTCTCGAGGTAAAGAAGTGCATGCAGGAAGTTCAAGTAATGAATAATGATACAGCATACTAAGTTATACCTCCCCTCACCCACCTAGACGCCTACCTGCTTCTGGTCATCGTTTTCATGCCCTCCAACTAGTCTGACGCAAAAACGACGGTCAGTTACAACTGCGCCTAGTAGAAAAATGACGACTGCCGAAAAAATGTAAAAGTATAATCTCTGGATTCATTGTTTATAAAATCAACACAAAAGTTTTCATAAAATTCATGTCTTTGACGTAAACAGATTGTTGTTAACTCAATTTTATGAACACACGTAAACACATACACACCCACACATCAAACTACAACAATATCACTATTCAAAATTAAAGGAAATCAATGCAAAAAAAATAAATATTCACGTGAATAACCCAAAGAACAAGAATAGATACCAGAATAATATACAGTGTATACATACACATGTACACACACACACACAAAACCACACACACCCACAAATTATTTTCACTATTATTTTTTAGTAGGTTATTTTACGACGCTGTATCAACATTTTAGGTCATTTAGCGTCTCAATGAGATGAAGGTGTTAATGCCGGTGAAATGAATCCGAGGTCCAGCACCAACAGTTACCCAGCATTTGCTCATATTGGATTGAGGGAAAACCCCGAAAAAACCTCAACCAGGTAACAGGGAATCGAACCCGGGCCACCTGATTTCGCGGCAAGACGCGCTAACCGTTACTCCATCTTGGAGTATAAACGTCGATTCAGTATTCGCAAGAGAATCTCCGCCGAGTGCGATATCAGGTTGATAGTCCTCGTTACATTTCTTGGCATTATTTTTCTTCAGTATTGGAATCAACACAGATTGACTATAAGTACATTGAAATCGGTTGAATAATTTGTTCACAATTAATATTTTAATTCAAATTACAGGGTTACATCGAAGAACCAATATCTCAAAATCTACGAATTTAGAGCTATAAAAGTTGCATGATATTTTAGCATCATAGAATCTTTATTTTTTTTTTTTTCCAGTTCCATGTAATGTAGCTGCAAAAGCTTGGATTCCAGAACTAATTTATAATTATAAAATTTAATTTACTAATTTTTCATGTAAAATTATCTCAATAACAATCATTTTCAGACAATCTTCTCTTCATTCTTGATATAAGGAAATTAGAAATTCTGCCATGTGATTAATATACTGTATTTTGAAATTTGTAATGCAACGTTGTTTTAATATTTCTCAAATTTTTATCTAGAATTAAGATTTTTATTGTCATTAAACTTTTTCAATGTTCACTCTTTCTATTACGCTAAATTTGTATGTAGAATTTTATATAGATATCTTTGATATTTTGAGAAAAAATTAAAGTTTATATGTTGAAAATTTGGAAAACTCACATCTGAGTTCCCAATAATAATAATATATACATACGATACACCTTTACCGAAACACAGTAAAATATTTGTTCTTAGATGAGTCTAATTTCGGTATGTCGCTTTATATGAAGATAACATACTGTAATTATATTGCATGCACTTCATTAATTACTGTACTTCTCTTTTCATAAGCCCATGCTTTTCATTAATTGTGAACCGAAAAAAAACATTAAAACCAACACACAAATATGTCCACATCTGTGGAGTAACGGTTAGCGCGTCGGGGCAAGTTATCTGGTTGAGGTTTTTTCCGGGGTTTTCCCTAACCCAATACGAGCAAATGCTGGGTAACTTCGGTGCTGGACCCCGGACTCATTTCACCGGCATTATCACCTTCATCTCATTCAGACGCTAAATAACCTAAGATGTTGATAAAGCGTCATAAAATAACCTACTAAAAACATAACTATAGTTCCAGTCCCAGAACTGGGTATCGTATTCTACATCCCGGTGTATTCCTGACACAGAGAAAAATCTTCTCCTATCAAAATCCCCAATTGGGTTCTCCTGTAGGTGAACTCTGGTTTGGAGCTTGAAAATTTGACGCTGTAGTCATTCAGTTAACGGTGCGCTATTCAAAACTTTAAGAGGTAACAATTCAAGTTGAAGGTACTTTGTGTTGGCAAAATGCAAGCCGGTTGGCTTTAGGTGAAAACTAGAAGGATAAAGATGGCGGAAGTTGTGGCGTATATTGAAATGTTTGCTAACGCACCTGAACTTTTCAACGACTATATATTTACCTGCAAAAAGTAAACAGACAGACATTGTGAAGTCACGCATTGGTCGGTTCGTCTGCCTATAAATATGACATATATCTCCTCGCTGAATGTTTACCGTTACACACTCCCGTTGTGAAACATAAAAATAAGACTGTGGGTATCACATGAGAATCTTTGACATGGATATCTGTCAGAATGCAGCAGGAAGTGACATCACCACTTACGTGGTCCTCGACGTCAACCTTGAAGCTGTATGTGGGCAGTGGCTTCCATCTCCTAGCAACAGATTAATATTCAACCAAGGTTCCACCATCTGCAACGCCCGTGACTTCTAATGTTGCCTAGGTAGCGTCCATAGACTTAAAATATAATTTTAAATGTCTTGCAACTGAAAAATAATGACATAGTGCAGCTAGAAATAATTAGGCGTAAAATTATTATTTATTATTCGCAAGTAATGACAATAGTTACTCTTCCTTATAGCTTAGAATGTTAGAAAAAGGGATAGAGGCAGTAGAAAGTAATACGACGAAATGGAGATGTGAGAAAGAACTACAAATTGAAAAGTTATGTCCAAGAACTTAAATATATTAATAAAAAAATAAATTGTTAACTTCCTCCCATTGGAGGTAGCCCAGAAGGACTCAGTATACTCTCCTACATGAATTTTAAAATATTAAATATTTACATAAATTTGTTGACAGAAAATTAAAATAAACATATATGAATTATAAAGTGAAGAAAGAGAAATTAAACAGAGTTAATATGATGGCTCAGAATTTGGCAAGAGCGTTTCAAAACTGAAGTTATGTCAGCAGTAAGTGTCTGTGGTAGTTCAAAAGTCTTCCTGAAGCTTTCAAAGAACTTGGGAATAACACCACGAGCTCCAATAAGAAGACCAATCACCTCAATGTCTTCAAACTGGTATTTTGCTTTGAAGTAATCAACTGTTGGCAGATAAATGTTGATCTTTTCTTTATTGACATCCTCCGGCTGGCTACTCCCCGTTTCAATCCTTATGGTAGGATCAATTATATATCCTTTCTTGGTAGTCTGGGAATACGCTATGATGTCAATACGTCTAGAGGAGCTATTAGCAGCAAGGCAAAAGACTTCCTTTTCTACTGTCCAAGACTTTTTTTTCAAAGCTGTTGCAATTAAGGCTCAAACATGATGATGTCTGGCATTTCGGAGGAGCAAACCTCTGTTACACTGTCCTTGGACGTAGGCAAGGGTTTCAGTCTCCGGGCATCCATGTCTGCACCGGGATCCGTCCAAAGAGCGACCAGGTACTCCTCTAACTGCTGCTAAATTGGCGTTCATTTTGAGGCAGGTTATTTTTTATTTTTATTTTTAAGGTCCAGATACTTGACATTGTTCGTTCTTTTCACTGTATTTGTTTGATACGGGACTTAGTGAAATTAATTCCATATCTAAAAAAATGCACAAGAATCATTCTACGAACTGATATTTTAATATAATAATGATAATAATATTCTAAAATTTATTATTCGCTCACTCCCAAAAAAGTCAAAGTTTCGTGCTCGTGCTCGAGAGCGTTCATGGAAAATCAAAATTAAAACTATGCATTAAGATAACATAAATTATAAAATGAAATGAAACTATTAATTATAATAAAAAATGTATATTCTAGTCCATGTTTTTTATACATTGACACTCACAAAACAGATGAGAATAAACTGAACATTTTTTAACGTTTTGAGAATACAATTGAACCGATGATTGGAGAAAAGACTTAAGTCCAGAAAACCTACCTTTGAGGAAAGTGAAAGAAAAAGTGTTTAGCATTTTCAGAGTTACATTAAAATAATTTAGTTATTATTTATTTTAAAGTATACATACTTAGGTATATGTTCACTGATTAAACATTAAATGAAACAAATTTCACTTGCAGCTGTGTCATTAATTTTTAAAACTGTTGGACTTAGTCCTTTCTGCAATCAACACACATTAACAGTTTTAACTGGTTAGTTAATTAATTATGCAACAAATTCCACAATTTGGGACATCTGGCCGACATCTACGGCTGACCACTAGGATCCAGAATACAAATCAGAGGTTAAATTAAAATACAATATGATTGCGGAGAGAATACGGAACAATGATAAATTTAAAAATAAAGTACAATTTGGTGTCGGAGAAACATGAGATGAAAATACATTGAAGTGTAATGAACTGAAGTAAAAAAATATTACGTAGTATTATACAAGTGATTGTGTAAAATGGATAATGAATCTCTCAATACCATTAGACAAATTTTGTTAATGTCCTCATTAGAAAATTTAAGAGAAAGGAGAATGGTTTTGGTTAACTTAAATGAAGTTCCCTAGCGCCGAAAAGAAGTCCTTTCACTTCCCATGTATTAATATTCATTTTGTATCTCTTACTGAAGTAAGGAATACATGGATTGTAAATAGACTTCTTTTCATCGTTAACGTCATTGGCCTGTTGATCATCCTTCTCAAAACGGACAGTGGGGTCAAGAATGAGGCTTCTTTGAGTCCGGCGATCGATGGCTACAATGTCTGCTCTTCTCGTTGACCCATTCTCAGCCAAGCAGTGCACTTCTTCGTAAACCTCCCACTTTGCCTTCCAAAGAAGTGGTTGCGATGGAACTTCTCACTTTATGGTGGCGATTGTTCCTCAGTAGTTCTCCTTTAGGGCAATAACCCAAAACATGCCCAAGGGTTTCTACTTCGCTGCATCCTGGATGACGACAGTTTTGATCTTGGAAGGAGCGACCTGGCACAGATCGTACTGCTGCGATGTTTGTGTACATCTTTATGGCATTGGTCCACTCTGAGGATGATATCACTCTTCTATTACTAATCCAAGAGTTGTTTTTTTGGATCTTCACCGTAAGTTACCACCCCTTTACCTTTTTGTGGAAGACGACACCAATTATTAAACGACCTCAGCCGTAACTCAGATCTTAAACTTCGTCCTATCATCGAATGTGCTTCTGCATTGTTGGGAATGTAAAAGTACATGGAATATGCAATAAGAAGTATATTCAAGTACATTCTTTAACATTAAATCTTTTTTTAACATAGTTTTTCAAAACAGTTCAATCGACATTTACAAGACTCACAAACGATTTTAGCAGGCACTGATTTATCTGCGTTGTTCGTATGTTCTAGCCCCTTTGATTTAGCAACTTTTATCTTATTTGTTTTATATTCAAATGGATTATAAATGCCTCTTTTACGATTATTCACTGCTACTTCTTCGTTGCTATCACTACTAGATGCCATGTTTGCACTTGTATACTAATCAGCTACTGAAATAGATTGAAAAGTTAACTAGCAAATATATCAACAATGAAACAGAATATTATTTCTAAGAAAATGAATGATTCTTAATACTCGTATTACATCGTAAGTATACATGTTTCCCAACATTTGTTTGCAGAAAGGTACGCCAGTTCTGTACTGCAGACCTTTATTATTATTATTATTATTATTATTATTATTATTATTATTATTATTATTATTATTATTATTGTTGTTGTTGTTGTTATCCAAATATTGAAACCCTATTTTACCTTTGGTATATTAGGGTTGTAGTTTGTTACATGTGAAATATATTATGTAGAGATAATACACAATTTTAAAGAAGTAGTAGTAGGCATGAGTCATAGGTACAATATAGATACACTAATTAATAGACAGTAAACAATACTAAATACGTTATGCAATAATTACATTCAGTTAAAACAAAATTAAATAAAATTAGAAATTATAATCGAAGGTGTAGAGAGATTGCAAGAATATTATATAAATTTGCGATTTTATACATAATTTTAAGCAATAGTAAAGAGATAATGCACAAAATTGGCTTAGTTACAAATTAAACACCTATTATATAGTTGGTTTGCGATAGTAAAGAAATAAAAACAAAATTACTTACGGTTACAAACTATATACCTGTCATCAAATACTGAACAATAGTAAAATCTATAATACAAACATAGTTATTGTTGTTATTACTATTATTATGTCCCAAAGAGAGACACCTTGTTTTAGATAGTGCATTAGGATTTTATATCATCATTAATTTACATACACTTAATAGCTACAGTCTTGCGTGGATGTGGTGTATAAACTCTGTGAATTGTTTATAACAACATTTTTTCCTAAGTAAATGGTAAAGGGGTGTGCAGTAATTTAAAATGCATTCCGAGATATATCTTTCTTTCGAACACTGGACAGTGAAAAATCAAATGTTCAACAGTCTTATTGTCTTTGCATATGCACAGAGATTCTTCTGCACTTTTGATCCTAAATCTTTCAAAGCAGGAACCGAATTTTTCACTCAATACTGCAGACCTTTCTGTGCTCGACAGGAAAAGAGAGTAGAATTTCACACATTACAAATGCTGGATTGACTTTCCTTTCTGTGCTCATCGATGGATCTATCTACTGGCCTTAACTCGTTTTTATTTAAAAAAAAAAGTGGACTTAATTCTTTCTGCAATTATCGATTCAATTAAATTTTCAAACATTTCGCGTATTTCGCTAATACCAAAAAATTAAACGTAACTAATGCAAGAAGAATAAACCCGTTAATTGAATAATTCTAAAGTGGTTTGTGATTAAACTTGAATTACCAATCACACCGAAGAATTGCAAGGAAGCTACCAGTGCATCTCGCAGAATATGCACGGAACAGAACCTGTATTGCTTTGCTATAAAGCCATCAGGAGGCTGCGTTTGAAAGTAGGCAGTAACTTCGAAAGGGACCGTGTCCATTCTACAAAGTGGCTATGGAGGGCAGTCCTTCCGAATCAGAATCGCGTGGGATTACTCAACACTCACCGGAAGTGGAAGTGGAAGAACTTGTAGCACCTCTCACTTGCCGACTCGAGTGTGAAGTACACATCAGGCAATTAAAAAGAGAAAAGGGCTTAATTAGTTCGCAGCCTGCAGTGGACTTGACGTAACAGGGAACAATCCCGTGCGCACTGATCTGATAGCCTACATTCTTACTAATGAAAACATTTGTAATTTTATCATCACAACAAACAAGCCGTAACTGCACACGAAATTATTTTTGTAACTTTCTTGTATTATAAACGCTCTCATTATGCAATTATAAAAATATTACACATATTTTCTGAATTAGAGATATTTTTCTTCCTTCCTTCAGCTCTTCCTTCTGGTCTTTGCGACATTCTGTCCTTCTTTCCTTCCTTCTGTCCTTCTTTCCTTCTCTCCTTCCGTTTGTTCTTCATTCATTCCTTCTGTTCTTTCCTTCCTTCAGTTCTTCTTTCCTTCCTTCTGTTCTTCTTCCTTTCCTTCTTTCCTTTCTTCAGTTCTTCTTTCCTTCCTTCTGTTCTTCTTCCTTTCTTCTTTCCTTCTTTCCTTTCTTCCTTCTGTTCTTCTTCCTTTCCTTCTTTCCTTTCTTCAGTTCTTCTTTTCCTTCCTTCTTTCCTTCCTTCAGTTCTTCTTTCCTCCCTTCTGTTCTTCTTCCTTTCCTTCTTTCCTTCCTTCAGTTCTTCTTTCCTTCCTTCAGTTCTTCTTTCCTTCCTTCTGTTCTTCTTCCTTTCCTTCTTTCCTTTCTTCTGTTCTTCTTTCCTTCCTTCAGTTCTTCTTTCCTTCCTTCAGTTCTTCTTTCCTTCCTTCAGTTCTTCTTTCCTTCCTTCTGTTCTTCTTCCTTTCCTTCTTTCCTTTCTTCAGTTCTTCTTTCATGTCTTCAGTTATTCTTTCCTTCCTTCAGTTCTTCTTTCCTTCCTTCAGTTCTTCTTTCTTTCCTTCTGTTCTTCTTCCTTTCCTTCTTTCCTTTCTTCAGTTTCTTTCCTTCTTTCCTTTCTTCAGTTCTTCTTTCCTTCCTTCTGTTCTTCTTTCCTTCCTTCAGTTCTTCTTTCCTTCCTTCTGTTCTTCTTCCTTTCCTTCTTTCCTTTCTTCAGTTCTTCTTTCCTTCCTTCTGTTCTTCTTTCCTTCCTTCAGTTCTTCTTTCCTTCCTTCTGTTCTTCTTCCTTTCCTTCTTTCCTTTCTTCAGTTCTTCTTTCCTTCCTTCTGTTCTTCTTTCCTTCCTTCAGTTCTTCTTCCTTCCTTCTGTTCTTCTTCCTTTCCTTCTTTCCTTTCTTCAGTTCTTCTTTCCTTCTTCAGTTCTTCTTTACTTCCTTCTGTTCTTTTTCTTTTCCTTCTGTTCTTCTTTCCTTCTTTCTTTCTTCTTCTTCTTTCCTTCTTTCTTCTTTCCCTCTTCAGTTCTTTTTCCTTCCTTCTGTTCTTCTTTCCTTCCTTCAGTTCTTCTTTCCTTCCTTCTGTTCTTCTTCCTTTCCTTCTTTCCTTTCTTCAGTTCTTCTTTCCTTCCTTCTGTTCTTCTTTCCTTCCTTCAGTTCTTCTTTCCTTCCTTCTGTTCTTTTTTTCCTTCTTTCCTTTCTTCAATTCTTCTTTCCTTCCCTCTTCAGTTCAGTTCTTTTTTCCTTCCTTCTGTTCTTCTTTCCTTCCTTCTGTTCTTCTTTCCTTCCTTCAGTTCTTTTCCTTCCCTCTGTTCTTCTTTCCTTCCTTCTTTCCTTCCTTCTTTCTTCTTTTTCCTTCCTTCTGTTCTTCTTTCCTTCTTTCCTTTCTTCAGTTCTTCTTTCCTTCCTTCAGTTCTTCTTTCCTTTTCCTTCTTTCTTTCCTTCTTTTTCTTCCTTTCCTTCTTTCCTTTCTTCAGTTCTTTTTCCTTCCTTCTGTTCTTCCTTTCCTTCTTTCTGTTCTTCTTTCCTTCTGTTCTTCTTTCCTTCCTTCAGTTCTTCTTTCCTTCCTTCTGTTCTTCTTCCTTTCCTTCTTTCCTTTCTTCAGTTCTTCTTTCCTTCCTTCTGTTCTTCTTTCTTTTCAGTTCTTCTTTCCTTCCTTCTGTTCTTCTTCCTTTCCTTCTTTCCTTTCTTCAGTTCTTCTTTCCTTCCTTCTTCTTTTTCCTTCCTTCAGTTCTTCTTTTCCTTCCTTCTTCCTTTCTTCTTTCCTTTCCTTCTTTCCTTTCTTCAGTTCTTCTTTCCTTTTCCTTCTGTTCTTCTTTCTTTTCCTTCTTTCCTTTCTTCAATTCTTCTTTCCTTCCCTCAGTTCTTCTTTCCTTCCTTCAGTTCTTTTTTCTTTTCTGTCCCTTCCTTCCTTCTGTTCTTCTTTCCTTCCTTCTTTCTTCTTTCCTTCCTTCTGTTCTTCTTTCCTTCCTTCTTCAGTTCTTCTTTCCTTCCTTCCTTCTTTTCCTTCTGTTCTTCTTTCTTTCCTTCTTTCCTTTCTTCAGTTCTTCTTTCCTTCCTTCAGTTCTTCTTTCCTTCCTTCTGTTCTTCTTTCTTTCCTTCTTTCCTTTCTTCAGTTCTTCTTTCCTTCCTTCAGTTCTTCTTTCCTTCCTTCTGTTCTTCTTTCTTTCCTTCTTTCCTTTCTTCAGTTCTTCTTTCCTTCCTTCTGTTCTTTTTCTTTTCCTTCTGTTCTTCTTTCTTTCCTTCTTTCCTTTCTTCAATTCTTCTTTCCTTCCCTCAGTTCTTCTTTCCCTCCTTCAGTTCTTTTTTCCTTCCTTCTGTTCTTCTTTCCTTCCTTCTGTTCTTCTTTCCTTCCTTCAGTTCTTCTTTCCTTCCTTCAGTTCTTCTTTCCTTCCTTCTGTTCTTCTTTCCTTCCCTCTGTTCTTCTTTCCTTCCTTCTGTTCTTCTTTCCTTCTTTCAGTTCTTCTTTCCTTCCTTCTGTTCTTCTTTCTGTTCTGCTTTCCTTCCTTCAGTTCTTCTTTCCTTTCTTCTGTTCTTCTTTCCAGAATAGAAATTCTTCCAGAAACATAGAGATTATAATGTTCAATTTCAAGTTTATTGTAACTCCCAAAGAGAAATTCTCTCATTAAAATAGTAAACGTTTATATGGATGGTACTGTATTCTTTCAGCTAAAAGCATTGCATTGTGAAAACTTTTTTCTAGAAAGGCAGTTATCTGATATGTGTTGGCGGATAGTGTTTCTCTATGAACAAGTGTACATGTCTTGAGTACAAAGTTGGCTTGCGAAATACCTCATTTGACTTCTCTGAAGGCCACGTAATACTATTACTCAATAAACAATAAAACAGGAAATTTACTTACGATATTAAATTTACACGTAGGTGTAGTGAATTTTGTAATAATGTTTTTTTTTAAGTCATATATTTTTTCACTTCTTTTCAGGTAACGTACATCCACGAAGAGTGACCGAATGTAATCGCTGTTAGAGGAAAGGTGTGTACATAAAGAATAATGACCTAGGACTATTACTGTGCACTGTGTATTGTATAAACTGTTTATTTTATAAATCATTTCAATCCCCCTCGCAAGTTCTGAATGTTAGCTTGCTTTCAATGTTATATAAGCCTACGAATTTATTTATTCATCCATTCATCCATATCCAAATGTCAGTCCACCATCCATACATCCATCCATTCATTTATCTACTTTTTATTTATTTATTTATTTATTTAATTTATTTATTTATCTATCTATTTATTTATTTATCTATTTATTTATTTATTTACTTATTTATTTATTTACTTATTTATTTATCTATTTATTTATTTATTATTTATTTATTTATTTATTTATTTATTTATCCACTTATTTATATACCTATTTATTTATTCTATTTATTTATTTATATATTTATTTATTTATTTATTTATCTACTTATTTATTTATTTATCTATTTATTTATTTATTTATCTATCTACTTATTTATTTATTTATCTACTTATTTATTTATTTATCTATTTATTTATTTATCTTATCTTGTTTATTTATTTATATACTTATTTATTTATTTATTTAATACTTATTTATTTATTTATTTATCTACTTATTTATTTATTTATTTATTTTTATTTTTATTTATTTATTTATTTATTTATTTTTATTTATTTATTTATTTATTTATTTATTTATTTATTTATTTATTTATTTATTTTAATTTATTTTTTTTCCAACTGCATCTAAAAGAATTCTCACCCGTGTGAATGCTTCCATGCAATTTCAGAATTCCCGAATACGAAAATTCATTAGAATTCATTCTTAGCAAGCAGTATGTGACATAACTCAATTGTGAACAAAATTCTAATGAAGATTCTAATGAATCCTTGAATACTTTATGTGATTGATCAATCGTGATTATTAGTATATGGATGTCAGTGTACACTCTTAGAAATACCTAATTTATATTAATGAATATATGTTAAAGTAAATCTCCAGACAAGATTTGTAAGTCTGAATGAGGCCTAATTAATTTCACTTAGATTACGACAAACCTGTAATAAAATATATTTTATTTAGTTTGCAGTTTTATATTTCTATTTTACAAGGTAGAGTGATTGAATGTTCTTTAATAGGCATGTAAGTTCTTTTGACATTAAAGACATCCTTGTCACTGAAGCATGATTTGCAATATAAAGCCCACAAGCAGCCTCGGGTGAAGGCTGACACTTCCACCGGCCTTCACTTGGGATAAACTTCCGTCAAGACTGAGTAAAAAGCCGACAACGCAACAAAATCGGTGTACGAAACCGTGCCTTCACAAGCATATCCAGCTCAAAAATCAACACACCAAAAATCACTTTTTAAAATCAGAAACGCTAATAGTACATTATGCAACGAGCCTATAATGGTAGTAATTAAGACGCGAGTACGTTTATGAAACGAGCGCAAGCTCGTTTCATAATTTTCATACGAGCGTCTTAATTACCATTATAGTCAAGTTTCATACGACTTTTTATGCTCGACCATATTTCTAACTTGAAATTATTCATAAGTATTCATGTTATTCTTATCTCACTGAGGAGCGGAACTGACCTTGTGCAATACCTTGTAAATTGTGAGATGTGCGCAGACGCGAAAGTATTGATTTTTTCCGAGAAACAAATGTCGACATTGACCTTGATAATATAATCTAGAGAGTTGTCTTTCGATTGTATATCCAAGAATAATCGATACTTGCGCTTTCATATTGCTACAATAGTATTTTCTGATTGGTGGAACACCTGAACTTTAATGAATAGGTGTACTTTAATGAGGTCCATTAAAGGGCTGCTACCAGGTGTATAATTACTACATTTCGGCATGGTCGAGCATAAAAGAAGTTATAACTCATGAACATTTTCTGTGGAATCCTATTTATATCGAGCAGGCTGCTTTCTCGTCTGTGAAGCCACCGTTGATCTCTGTGAATTTAAAAAACTGATGGAGTTCAGATAAAATTTCCTTCACTAAAGACATAGGGCCTAAATAGTGGACACAAATGGAAAAAAAGTACTAGTGTTATAAGTAGAGTCTTGCGTTTGATTACATTGAGTACAGGTTAGGTGTACATCGATCATACCAGCTTCCTACGGAGAGCATGTTGCCACGCTTCAGTAAACCAGGCATTCTTTTCCGAATGCACCGGTACTGTGTGTCTACATCTATTTATTCGTGTACCTGTGTGTGTAAGTCGGTGAACAATGGGAATACCACTTGGATTTAATAACAACAATAACAAAGTATAGGCCTATATTTAAAGGCAATTTACATACAATAAAAGATAATTTTATTATGGAAAGACGAAACTAAAAAGCAAATCAGAAGCCAGCCCCTTTATTTTCAGGAGCCACCACATTTCGTCCAGACATGCAATGAGAAAACCATTTGAGCTAAGATAAAGATACATTTACTGAAATATAGTATATTCAACAATATTAAATATCTATACAATGCAAACACACGTTCTCAGAGACGAGCTGAAGCTATGTAGGACATTATCTTGAAATGCATAACAAATGTAACGATATTACTTTAACAAAACACATTCGAATTTCTTCCTACAACCACTTTTGTTAACATTACTCTCTTGAGTCCTGAGAGTATAGTATACTATACCATACTTAATACATGATTATAATATAAGATGTATGTGCAGAGACTCTAAATATAGTGTAATATACCTGCATTTGTGCTCTAACTGTTACATGCAGAATTTTTTCAGCATTTTTCCTCACATCAGTGACTTTTTTTGAAATGTAGAATTATGAACTTTAAAAATAAAACAACAAATGTCTCAGAACTCAGAAGGATAGGAATTACTCGTAGTGACGTAAAAGAAATCGAAGTCTTAAAAAGATTTTAAACTCGATAAACAATTCAAGCACTACATATAATATTTTAGTCATCAGGGCTACCTGGCGCTAGGAATTTGCCTACCCCTGATTTTTATAATAGGCTAAGTAAAACGAATCTAGATACTTCAGATCGAATTGTAAAAGTTTGGAATTGGCAAATGAAAAAATACAAATTTCAGCACAAAACTTAAAATAAAATAAATTATGGGTTCGTGTGTTATGAGTCCCTACGCATTATAATCAATAACTGTAAACATTTTAAGTGTTCCAAATTAAAAATGTTTCCTTCTTTCTGATAAAATACATTTTCTTCTTTCCTAATGAAGTGCTCGCTACCGCTTAGCTTTGTTTTCGTATGTTCACTGAACAGCAGACCCGAACTTAATAGCGTTGGATGCCGTCAAACTTTACTCCATACATACCTACATTGTTGCTTGGAGACTTTGGGTAACCAAACGCAGGACTCTACTTATAAGTCACGAACAGCTGCTGCTGTCCAACAAAATGTGACTTCAAAGAGCGATTAATTCAAGGTGTTACATTGAAAGTCATTATTCATTGCCATGGCTTGCACCGTGAGCTGAGTTGCAGACTATGTCTCTCACGTGTGTCTTTGTGTGTCAGGAAGGCAGTCTTTAACTTGAACGAACACCGAATAATTTCGTTTTCGGATGAGCAAAAGAGCTACGTTTCGAATGACGAAAAATGTGTGGGGAAATAGTTATTCATCTAATACGTAAACGAGTTTTTTTGAGCAGAACGTCCTTTTCTGTCACGGATCCCAAAACGCGTTATGTCCATTTTTATGAAACAACTAGGCTAGTTTTTTTTTTATCCACCAGTCTACAACTGAGCTAGTTTTCAAGTGACATGCAAATTAAACAACCTTTTAGACTAGGATTGGAGTTGTTTTGGAAGAAAACAACTTAAGGGGATCGGGGATCTCCTATTTTAACACATGTTAAATTAGTGATATTTATTGTACCTTTTCTCTGAAACTGTTGGGAGTAGAACACTGAAACTTTTATAGTTTATTTCTAACACTCTTATAAGTAATCTGATGGAAGGGTTTTCAAAAATAACAATATTTTATAAATTTGTGAATTTTTTTAATGTGTAAATTTTTATCTCATTTTTGCTATATTTTTCAAGAAATCTGCTTTAAAAACCATTATTTAATAAACCCCTGTGTCAATTTATGCTACAATACCAACTAAATAATAATAATAATAATAATAATAATAATAATAATAATAATAATATCCAGACGTTTGAGATGGGCAGGACATGCAGCACGTATGGGCGAATCCAGAAATGCATATAGAGTGTTAGTTGGGAGGCCGGAGGGAAAAAGACCTTTGGGGAGGCCAAGACTTAGATGGAAAGATAATATTAAAATGGATTTGAGGGAGGTGGGATATGATTATAGAGACTGGATTGATCTTGCTCAGGATAGGGACCTATGGCGGCTTATGTGAGGGCGGCAATGAACCTCCGGGTTCCTTAAAAGCCAGTAAGTAAGTAAGTAATAGTAATAATAATAATAATAATAATAATAATAATAATAAATAATAATAATAATAATAATAATAATCAGGGAACGGATTTATATGGACTAAAAATATATGAAATATGTAAATATATATGTAGTTATTTTTAAAAATATGGAATTAAATATGGATTTTTACCAAAATATGGAATTAAATATGGACTTAAAATTATAAAAATGACTATGTACGTTAAATATTGGTACATTTTAATCAAACTAAACAAAAATATAATGGACGTACCTTATCTTCCAATGTAGTTTCAACAAAACACAATTTTTATTGTCTGTTACCATAACAATAGGTTACAAACATTTCTTTCAAGTGCTGAAAAGTGAATCTTCTTCTATTGTCTCTGAGGATAGATTTATACTGACTAAAAGAGCGTTCGACGTCACAAGAAGTAACTGGTACATAATTCAATTTCACAATGTCTGCTGGGGATAAGTCCAAGTTAATCTTCACTGTTGATTCACCACTCATCACAGCAACAACCTTTTGTAGTTCTTCATATCCAGGGTTTTTTGAAAGTACAGTGTCCACCTTAGCTCTTACTGCATCTGCAACTTTACCTCTACCATGATTCAGTTGTTCCACAGTACTAATTTCAAAACTTTCAGATAGTGAAAGGTGCCTATTTTGGAGACTTTTGAGCGTTTTTATGATGCATGAAAATGTATGCTGAATGTGAGCTAAGTCATTCTTCACACTTATGTCACAGGTAACTGTTTTCCAGTATCAATTGAGACTGCATCTTCAGAGTCCAATGCAAGGAGAACATTGTTAATAGAGTCTATATGTTCGGCATAATATTCAACTGCTTCTAGCCATGTACCCCATCTAGTTAAAATTGGCTTTGGTGGCAATGGAATTTCAGGGTACATTTCTTTCAACACGTTAACTCTACTGGGAGCTTTGAGAAATACTTTTTCACTGATGAAATCAACAAATCTACTTTAGGAAATTGTCTCTGACCACTTCTGCCACACGATGAAATGCATGCGCCACACAAGTAAAATGAGTCAATTTAGGATATACAACAGATAATGCTTGTCCAGCTTTGACCATATAAGGGGCAGCATCGCTAATAAAGAATAACACATTATCGTACATAATACCCTTTGGCCACAGGATACCCATAGCTTCGTTGAACAGTTTAACTATAGTTTTGTTATTGCACTTTTCTAGAACATCACAATGTAAAAGAATTCGTTCAGAATATTGTTCACTAACAAACCGATAACTACATTACCAACAAGTCTACCTTCTTTGTCGGAGTCTCATCAATGGAAACCCAAATTGAACTATCTTTAATTTCATCTCTTATCTTCTGTATTGTCTCATCGTAGATGGATGGAGCATACGTCTTCCTAAGTGTTGACTCATCCGGGATTGTATGTTGAGTATATTTTTCAAGGAATTCCCTGAAGACCTTATTCTTTAGTTTGTAGAGAGGAATATCAGCAGAGATGAGAGAACGGCACAGGTCGATGTTAAACTCAGATCTTACATTCGATGTTGTTGGTTGTGTTAAAAACAATTGTCTCTGCTTGGAATTTAGTTGTTTGTTGGCCTGATGTTTACTAGTTGTAATGTGTTGTTGCACCAGGAACTTTTGTGTAGATGATATGACACAAATTACAAAATAATATTTTAAGTTGATAAACCATCTTCTTTAAATTCTGAAATGTAACTTGTTAGTTTTGATTTTAAATTGACTGAATGACGTACTTTTGGCATATTTACCGTCTTTACAGTATGATTTACAAAACTGAACCTATGTGTACTCTGACTGGCATTTAACTGTTGAGCTACACAACTGAAGTCTGCTAAAAATTTTAAATTAAATTAATACAGTTTTGTAACTTACTTTCCCATTGTTGATAGGACTGCTAATTTTCAAATAACTCTGATGTTAAAGGGATTACTGAACATGTGTTTAAATCTCTATTGTTGAAATGTATTTTTAAAAGTTAATGGAATTTTGTTTTGTTTTATTGTTAAACCTAATATAATATGGACTGTTTTATATGAAATATGGAAAATATATGGAAATTAACGAAAATATGTACTAAACTCTAAAATATGGAAAAATATGGAAAATAAAAGTAGGATTTTTCAACCCTACATTGTGAAACATAAAGATAATGCAAAATATAAATTATATTAGCTTTATAAGTAAATATGTATTTACATATAAATCCTTTCCCTGATAATAATAATCTGTGGCGCTACAGCCCGTGAAGGATCTAGACCGACCAGCCGGCTGCTGACCTCACGCCCACATGCCGAAGCAGAGGTGGACGATCATCCAATCAGAATGGAGGTATCGTTTGGTTAGCACGATGATCCCCCAGCCGTTATAGCTGGCTTTCGCAACCGGATTTCGCTACCTATCGTAGCTCCCCAAGTGCATCACGATGCTGGGTGGGCATCGGTCCCATACACTGACCGAAATTTCATGAGAAAATTTCTTCCTCCATGAGAACTCGAACCAAAGCGCATTCCGTAATGCGAGTCCACCAACTAAATACACACAGGAAATTTGAAATAGCCTAAGTCTAACCACTAGAAGCTTAGATATGGTACACTTCATAGAGAAAAATAGCCTACAAACTTACGCAAAATGGCTGCCAAAGTTATCAGAACACCTCAGCTGCATATTCCTCACCGTAGATAAAAATTTAAATATATTTTCATAATGATGTACATAAATTATATACCGTTGGAAAGAATATTTTTCAGAGAATATAAATCAATAAAAATTAACAAAAATTGAAAATTTGAGCACATTACGAGATCCCGGTCTCCTTAAAATTTAATATACTGACAGAGGGCTCAAACATAATCATATTGTATAAATAATAAAAATAGCCAAATGAACTGAGCGAGTTCTGGGATCAGCATAATTAAAAGACAAAGTTTAACATACATTTTAAAAAATTCTGCGATATACTTACTTGGTATACTTCGATGTTTGGGATAGCAAAACACAACAGATGCAGAAAAAATAGGCGATTCTTCCAGGCCTATATCGATTTAACCTCGAGAATGTAACGTGTCAGTTTTTTTTAAACGTCGGAGAAATTAAACAAGTAATATTCTATAGTAATGTCACAAGAGGTCTGAAATTAATAAATCCACGAAATCTCAGACCTCGAGTGACATTTATTAGGACTATTTCGTGAATAAAATAAAAATGTAAATAATATATTCCTGAAATTCGCTCACAAAATGTTAATAATTGTACATTTACGAATACTTAACCTATTCAGACATTGTGAAGTTTGAAATAGATGAATAACGATTACTGTAATAAAGAAATTGGATGTTATTCAGTAATGCCAATTTAGAAAAATGAAATACAGGTTTAAAAATATTAATTACATGTACTGCGCTTTTCTCTTGTTATTATAACGTTTTCAGTATTAACATACATTTTAAAAAATATACTTGAAATCATAATTTAATTCAAACATTTTATAATATAATTACAAATAACCTGATTAATACATTAATTAAATGAACAATTCTTATGAAGGAGTATAATTTTCTTTAGATGCAATGGACATAGAATTAGAAGATGAAGATGTAGATGTGTAAGTAGGATTTCGCACTTTATTTAGTCCAATAGATTCATGCTCATCGATTTACTTGGAAACAGTTGGCAACACTGACTAAACAAAAGAACGACCATGCGATAAATTGATAGTGATAAATCGAGCTGCAGAAATTATCGCGATATATGATTGTGATTGGTTGGAATTCAAAATTTCATTACACTTCATTGGCCGAAAATTGAATGACGTCATATAAACGAAATAGTTTTCGTAAATCACACCTTGATCTAATGTGTGACAGATAATTATGGCAACTGCCATTATATCAGTTTATCAAACTGCCATTCCGTAAGAATTAATATACAATCAGTGCCCATGTTTTTCCTAAGTAGAATCTTGCATAAATAGAATCAGAATAGACAATACATTTCTTGAGATCACCGTTGTCAAGGCAACTAATGACGTACTTGTCCCGTTTCGTTCGCCTGACGCCATGGTTCTCAACATGAGTTAGTTGCACCTTTATTTGTTTATTAACATTTTACATCCTACGAGCTTACTGAACAACAGCTATCAATGTACAGTAGTGGCAAAAAACACCGGTCCGACACTTGCAGCTAATTTCAGAGCCTTGTTCACTCCAGAGCACGATAGACTGGTAACTAAGACTTTCGTGGTTCGAATCCCGCCTGAGAAGGAAACTTTTTTTTTGTTCCTTTATTCAAATTTATTCCCAATACTTTTCCATTGCTGGTAAAATTCATGTTCTGTTGTTCTGGGAATAATAAGTTAATTAAGTAGTAAAATATCGCTGCAAGTTTCCTTCCCAGGCAGGATTCGAACCACGAAAGTCTTAATTACCAGTCTATCGTGCTCTGGAGTGAACAAGGCTCTGAAATCAGCTACAAAGGTCGGTTCGGTTTTTTTGCCACTACTGTACAATGTTGTTGGTTAATTCAAAGGAAGAGGTGTTGATTTTTGAAAAGCAACTACTGTACTTTATTTCGTGACCCATTATTTCTCATATTTCACGAGTATGCTTATTTTTTAGACGTATGACACAACTACACATATTCAGTTTGTCAGCCATCGACGTAGCTCAGGTGACAGGCGCGTTTGACTGCTCAACTGGAGATGCTTTCGGGCGTGGGTTCGATTCCCGCTTGGGCTGATCACGTAGTCGAGTTTTTCCAAGAATTTTCCCAAACGCAAGGCGAATCTCAGATAATCTATGACGAATCCTCGGCCTCATCTCTCCAGTTACCATCTTGCTACCCATCTATACTAAATAACCCAGCAGTTGATACAGCGTCGCAGACAAAAAGTCCCTATAATTTCTTGAGACGTTTATGCTGTTCGTTATTGTTATTGTGAGTAAGGTTGCGATTGTAAGTATGTTTGGGATTTGAAATAAAATTTTGATATATCTTTTCATTTCTGTCTTTATACTCCCAACATTTAAATTTAAAAAGGCAGAGTCGCCCTGAGTGGCGCAGTAGGTATAGCGCTGGCCTTCTGTGCCCAAGGTTGCGGGTTCGATTCCGACTCAGGTCGATGGCATTTAAGTGTGCTTAAATGCGACAGGCTCAAGTCACCAGATTTAGTGGCATGTAGAAGAATTCCTGCGGGACAAAATTCCGGCACACCAGCGACGCTGATATAACTTCGGCAGTTGCGAGCGTCGTTAAATAAACCATAATTTAATTTAAACAAGGCAGAGCCTTCTCGTTAATTACTTCATAATCACTTCCTCATTCCATGAGGCCTAGTCTGCAGACAGCAATGCAATTGATAGTCGAAACGATGCAAACATCAATATGACGCCAGTGAGTCGTTTCAAATTATAATGAATACTAATGTAATTATAGAGAATAACTAGATTCATTTGGAAATTAATACCGAAGTTAAGTACTTTAGAATTATTCTATGTTAAATTAACTATTTATGTCTTTTTACTTCCAGTATATATTAATTACTTCTATTTGTGTACGAATAATAAATGCCCATTACATTGAAATTAACTTTAATAAAGCTTTCACACTGTAATAAACGCTTAACGTTAATCTTTTCCAAGTCCATCTGATTCCAAAATCACAGATCTAACTAAATTGTTTTAACACGGTCTCCTTGCAAACATATATAAATTATTAAAATAAAAAGCATCAAAATACGTTATTCACTTATCAATGTATATTTCATCGTTATTGTTAGTATTGCCTATGTAAAAAGACGACATCCCGGATGGCTGGATGATTTAATTCTGGAAATACTGAGCTGCACATAACCTCTTAAAATATAAAAACAAATGAGGATGGAACCGCTAACATTTTAAGTATACAGGGTTGTTTCCGGTCTGTGATAACGAATTTGAATGACGTTATGTGCGTCAGGAATCACACCGACAGCTGAATTGCGGCAAGAGGTGACAGACCAGTAGTGAGTGATTTCATAATCAGAGTGCACGGTGTATCACAGTAGCAATGCCCAAGAAAATCGAGCCTTTTTGGGAGGGGCACATAACAACAATTTCGATGCGTAAAAATCATAGGAGTCTGCAAAATACGTGGTTTCGTTATTTCCAAGAAAGGCATCTTGTGTGTACTTAATAAGACTGGCAAAGCTCGGATGGGATTAATTCCAGATTGGGAAAAGCAAGCAAATCCACCCCCGTCACAAGTCGCCGCACCCCACGAGATGATACAAATTAATTCCATTCGAGCTTTACCAATCTTATAAAGTACACAGAAGATGCCTTTCTTGGAAATAAAGAAACCTCGTTTATTGCAGGCTTCTTTTATTTCACTTAGCTGTACTTGGCATTGGAAAGGGTCGTAATGTACCCCTCCCAAAAAGGCTCGATTTTCTTAGGAATTTCTGCTGTGAGTCGCCGTACACTCTGACTATGAGATCACTCACGACTGGTCTGTCACCTCGCGCCACAGTTCAGCTGTCGTGTGACTCCTGACGCACATGACGTCATTCAAATTCGTTATCAGAGATCGGAAACAACCCTGTAGGTTGCGCATTCCATTTGATCAATGTTATATCTGAAATATAACCTGGGCTATGAGTGAAGAAATAAAGTTCTTTAACTAATGCATTGCGGGAGGCATCTACACAACTTCCGTAAGGGGCAATGTTGCAATTTTGTTACAATCTTTCTCGAGGAAAGCAGGAAAAACGCTCCACGTTAAAGAAAAACGTTATTAGGTGTATGAACCCATGTGTGACTTCTACGCCACCCAGTACTTGAAAAAGAATCGCTAAGGATTAATTCTGTAACTACCAACCTAAAGGAAAAAGGGCTTCAGACAGACCAAGAAGGAGATGATCTTATTTAAGAATAATAATTGTCCTGACGATGAAAACTGAGCAAATTCCTACAAGTATTTAACAAAATAGGAGAGCAAGTGAGTAGAGGGCTAAGCAGAAAATGATGTTCTCGACATCAGAGCATAAGGTTCATGGTACAGTTTCGTGTGCAAACCGTGGAACGCGACGCGATGACCTCATTTGCCTGTATCTGTCGCAACACTTGCTCCAGCCACACAACACACTTTCTCTTCCTTCGTGCAGTTCTAATTTCAAGTTCTTACCGGAATGATCGTAAAATATTCTCAAACAAACGAACCTTGCTTTACGTTTGACATAATAGAGGGATATCATTTTATTGTTACTAAATTTTTTAATATTAACCTGGTTATAGCTTTGGATTAATGGTTGAGAACCGGAAACGCCGCTCGCTACTCCCTTCCACGACTGGAGTTCGATGATACTGGCGTAAAATACAAACAAATCACTTTACTAGGTATATGTGGGAAGAAAAGTAGTGCAATCATTTACGTGAACTAGGAAATACCGCAATTTTGAGTTTGATAATTTTCATTGGGTTTTTGTTTAATCAAAATACAATACAGTATTAACAATAACTGCTTTTACTCACGAACTGAGTTATCCATGCGATCGTATTCACTATGCAGTGTATATTATACTGTCTACAGCACATTAGCGTACAATATAGAGAATGAAGTTAAACTGAAAAATAATCATAATATGGCTATTTAAACATATTTTTGAAAATAATGACCGTTCATTTCGATACATGCTTCAGATCTTTTGTGCATATTATCGCATTATATACTATTGTATCTAATTCCAGTTACCATTTTCGTCCTTCGTACTAGTAACTCATGTTGAAATAATTCTATACGTACTCTATAAAAGAGTTCCTTACGTACTGTACATTCAATCTTCACTTACGTAGTGTAAATTCAATCTCCACTTCGCCCTACCCGCACAGATAAAATTACTCAGACATGCTATCTACTATCCGTCCAAGTGGTTATGTCGAAGGATCGTAGAAAGGGGGGAAATCACGTGATAGTTAATTACTCAACTTAAGTTAATTAAACAGTTATATAATATTACGTAGACGTCCAATTCCTAACAGGAATTAATGTTTTCAGCAAAGAGCTAAGACAGCTCAGCCACTATCCTTTACAGGGGGGGGGGGTTGAGCAGAAGCAGGTGGGGGAAATCGGGATGCGACGTAGGCAAACAGACGATAGAACCAGTGCGAAAATATGATTCAATAGTGAAAGCTCTTTCGTTACTGGAAAAAGCGAACATATTTCTGGAAAGTATTATACTCACTCAGTACTGTTTACTATATGCGGCCTTGGTTCTGTGTAGAGGACAGTTGGAAATTCATTAGTAGAAGGGGTGGGAGTGAAGTACATTATTCAAAAACTCAGGTACAATAAAAATTGAAGTAGAAATAAAATGACGTCCCTGTATAAGAAACCACTCAAGTGCAAGCTCCTTGCAATAGAAGCAATACAATATATTATAACTGTGATTAAGAATTTCAGTTTAGATTTTTTGTTATTCCAAAATATAAGCCATGGAGGTCCATGGGTAGCGAGAGGTTAAGGTTCCCGCCTATGCAGACCATAAGCATTAGTAGTAGTAAGGACATTAGTTCTATGCGCTTGCTATCATTGCCCCCAAGGAAATATCCCTGGTACTCTTTTCTGTTAGAGACTGAGTAAATCCCACAGTAATAGTAATATTAGGGGAAGAAGGGGCAAGTTCATCATGCTAAGAAAAGTTTGCATATATTAGGAGCCTTAAATTTTAATTACGAGGCGTGTTCTTAAAGTAAGTTCCATTTTCAATTATAGCTGTCGCATCGCTGCAATCGTTATTTTGCGCATACGTGTTTTCTTCTTCAGTCCTCAGGCAAGCTGTGCATGCAGTTTCAGAGCTTCAGTCCGTGTGTGTGGTTAGTTGTGATCAGTTGAAATGTTTAAAGTGATCGAGCACCCCGCCGACTGTGAGATGCGGTCTGTTATCCGTTTCTTGAATGCGAGAAACATCAAACCAGCTGACATTCATCATCAACTTTGTGAGGTGTATGGTGATGATGCCATTAGTGATGGAATGGTCAGGAGATGGGTTAGGAAGTTCAACGAGGGCCGCATCTCTGTGCATGACGAGCAGCATACCGGTCGGCCATCTTTGATCAATGACGATTTGGTGCGTGCTGTCGATGAAAAAATTCATGAGGACAGGAGGTTCACAATTTCTTCGCTTTCCTTGAATTTTCCACAAATGTTGCGGAGTAGTTCGCAGGCGGGCGAATTCTACAATGAGGGGATAGAAAGACTTGTGCCACGACTCGATAAATGCCTCAATAATGGTGGAGATTATGTTGAGAAGTAATTGAAGTGTGGGGAATACAATGCTACAAAAATGGTTTGTAAATATTTTCCCGTTTACTTTCTACATCCTTTTGGAACTTACTTTAAGAACACGCCTCGTATATTCCTAAAAGACAATAAGAAAAATTGAACCAAAATGTTTTAAATATGAGAGAAAAAATAGTTCAGAGCACTGGGCAACTACCAACGCATTTATTTTTAAGAGTAACGTCTCCATTTTACTGCACAGTATACTGAACCTTACTGGAAATGCGTTGCTTGTAGTATTTGTCCCGAATGCAGGCGGTTGGAAACCAATGACCTAGAATTATCATAATATGATGTGATGCATATTATGTCATAAGCTAAAACGTTCTCTAATTTCTACAAATATCACAAATGAAGTTATCTTGAATATTTTCAACGTCACAGCATTCTTGATATCGGCCTGAGTAGTGTAGTTAGTATAGCACTGGTCTTCTATGCTCGAGGTTGCGGGTTTGATTCCGGCCCAGGTTGATGGCATTTAAGTGTGTTTAAATGCGACAGGCTCATGTCAGTAGATTTACTGGCATGTAAAAGAACTCCTGCGGGACAAAATTCTGGCACACCGGCGACGCTGATATAACCTCTGCAGTTGCGAGTGTCGTTAAATAAACTATAATTTAATTTTTTAACACTCTTCATGACTCCACTGTTTACACACATGGCACATGATCGTATAATGCTCTTTCTTGACAAGGAGAAAATTGGAGCTGGAAGAACTTCTTTCAGCCAGTACTGAAGAGTAGGCCTTGGAATGTTACATTTTTCTGATACAGAATTAAGTCTATTATTTTCTGTCTTATGTTCTAAGACAGCCTTAGTAAGGTCTCTTTATCATACTTGTCCACCATTTTTCGTATGTAATTTCTCACCATTTTATGATAGTTTAGAAAAACTGTCTGAAAATAATAAAGAAAGAATCATTGTAAAATATGGGTTTAATTCTCAATTTAAAAAAACTGCTTTACTGTTCTCTAAAAAGAAACGAGCATGGGGCAAGTTCGACAGGGGTGATGAACTTGCCCCTAGTGAATAATGCTTCGAAAATAAATTTAATATTGTAGCTCGTCATAGAGGCTAGACACGAGTATGCGAACAGAACAATAGTGTAGCTAAGAACTGCTTTTATCACTAAAGTAATTGAATAAAATATGGTATTTCATATTCAGCAACAAAAATGTCTTAAATAAAATAGTTTATTTACATGAAATAGCGAAAACAGAAAATCTCTTGCAAAACTCTCTGTTTAGCTCTCACAAACGAATGCACTCGGAACCAGTGAAGACTGCTAAGACTACACTTACCTACCCTCGCACAGGGCTACCATAAATTCTTTCTGTGAATTTAGAGCTGATGATGGACTTGCCCCCTATAGTGAACTAGCTCCTTCCTCCCCTAAGTTATTTTTCATTACACAAATGCCGTGTGTAGACAGTAAAATATAAATATTAAAATAACATAGTCGTTGATAAGATCCTCACATTAACAAAAGTATTTACATTAACAGACAGCGTATTCCGAATCTCACAGGACCGGTGGACACCAATGACGTCACGCTGCAGCGAAATAGGAGCAAAACTGCTGGAAGTTTGAATGGCTATCATGGCGGCTGTACAAGTTGTAGTATGTGCTACGCTAGCAAGATTCTGTGAAATTTCCATACTATCATCTCGCTCCAAGAAAAGACAGCATAAACAATTTATTTCTTGAATCAGTAGTAATAATTTATCCGTTGATATGTTCGCTCATAAGCCATTAAAATATTGTTTTTACGTTGTGCTCATTACAAACAATACAGCAGAACACACCGCCATGACACAACAGTGCACGATGTCATTCGTCTGCTAATTCCCGCCCTATACAAGAACCAATCAGATTCACTGATGGCGGCTGATGGATATTGCCATCATCTCTGCAAACTGATGGAACTGATCCGACAACGCTGGAGCATCAGTGACGTCATCGCTGAAATTCGGAAAACCGTGATGCCATCAGACTGCTCAGCTCCGAAATTCGGAATACGCTCAAAGCTATAAATACTATCATCTAGTACCAATTTTTGGACAAACAACGAAAAACCTTTACTGGGGCGGACGATAGATCTGATGTCACACAAACACAGGAGTTGCTCTATTTCTAAGAAACGGAGATCATAATGAAAAGAGAAGTGTGGACACTATTGGTGAAATGACGTGTAAAAAACGGAAGAACCTCGAGAAAATATTCACAATCTTGTTTTTGTCCACTACAAACACAACTCCGTCATCTCCGAGAATTGAAGTCGGGTCCATAGTCGTTGAAAGCTAACGCTTTACCAACTGAGCTAGCATAATGCATAGCTTTACGCATACTTGCCAAGTTTCATCAAAGCTTTAAATTCACTTTTTAGGAACATTTGAATGATTAGTAAATCAGTACACCTACAGTAACGAATAATTAAAAATCAAAGAGTTAATACATTTTATAAAAATTTATAGACATTTGCATCCCAGAGTTTCTGGCAATGTTCTTTATAGCCGTAGAGTCATGGTTGTAACTTAGTTAAATTTATAGCAGGAAACTGAAGGAAGGAGATAGAATGAGTTTGTGACAGGAATGTGTTATTTTATATTAACTTATGCTAATATTCTGTGAGGAGAGAATGCCCGTTTTGCTGCGGTCGTATATCATACTTTGAGAATGCAGACAGATTTTCCTCCGCGTCTCAGGTGTGCCGTGTACCCTAAGCTGTTTGTGGCTGCAGCGTTTTATCACCTCACTTGAGACGCCTGAGAAAACGAAAGTAACTTTTTAAATGGAAGCTAACAAATGTTCTTATTCCTTTGTGTTGAAGTATTCCTTTCATCGACTGCTGAAATAGCGCCATCCCACGATAACAAAAGAGACTGCTGCAAGTGTTTGCTGAATGCTGTTTTCAGGGCTGTCTATTCTAAATAAGCCGAGAGTCGTATTTGTGAACACAACTGGATGACATTCTTCAGAAATGAATCAACAGACTACGTTAAAATACCAAGTCATCTTAGTCTATAATTTTATTTTTCTGCAGTCATTCTACAGTTTTAATTAATTTTTTTCCATGTTGAATCTTTCGTACACTACTTTTAACACTTGAATATAAATAATTGATTAAATGGCGATCTTACTCGCGTTAATTACGTAAGCATGTGCGGCTTACAGCTGTTTCGGTGCTACTTGACACCATGCTCAGAGCCTTCTGTGTCTCGGCGCCATCTCAACTTCGCTGCCTGTTGTGTGGGTACGTTCGTGTGATGAAGATTTGTGTCAAAAGGTGTGTGTGTGTTCTGAAATTGATCTGTGTGTTGAGAATTTGATTAGGATGTGTTTTAGTGTGTCTGTATATTTCATATTGTTCTAGTATCTTGAGTTTTTGGTTTTTGGGTTGTATGTGTAGGATTTCCATGTCTGTATTTATGTTTTTGTATGTGTAGTTGGCATTAGTTATGTGTTCGGCATATGTAGATGTATTGTGTCCTCTGGTTTTTGCTTTAATGTGTTCTTTGTATCGAGTTTGGAATGATCTGCCTGTCTGTCCAAAGTAGAAACTGTCGCAACTATTGCATGTGAGTTTGTATACGTCTGTGTGGTTGTATTTATTTGTTTGTGTGTTGAGATGTCTTTGTAGTGTGTTTTGTGTTCTGTATGCTATGATGTATTTCTGTTTTCTGAATGAGGATGCGATCTTGTGTGTGTTTTTGTTTTCGTATGTTAGTAGGATGTATTTCTTGTGTTCTTGTGTTTGTGTTGTGTTTTGTGTGTTTTTATGTTTGTTGAGTTTTTGTTTTGTCTTCCTTATGATGTCTATTATGTTTGGGTTGTAACCGTTTTCTTGTGCTATGTATTTGATTGTGTTCACTTCTTCATTGTAGTGTTGTTGGCTCATGGGTATGTTGAGTAATCTGTGTACCATTGTCCTGAATGCAGCATGTTTGTGTTGTGTGGGGTGATTAGATGTGTTGTGTATGTGTGTGGTGGTGGTTGGTTTTCTGTATATTTTGAAGGTGTGTTTGTTGTCAACTTTTGTTATGGTCTAGGAAATTTATGGAGTTATTATTTTCAAGTTCCAGTTGTATTGGAGTTTTGGATGTATTTTGTTTATGTATTGGTGTAGTTTGTGTATTTGTCGTTTGTTTCCTTTGTATAGTATGATAGTATAATTTTTTTCCTGCATTGAACTGATTGTTCATTCATTCATCCATTCATTTACAGTTTCTACCCAAGAGCAGTCTTTCACTGCAAACCCAGCATTCTCCAATCTTTCCTATTTTTTGCTTTCCTCTCAGTCTCCACATATGATCCATTCTTAATGCCTATCATCTTCCTCTGCCCCGAACTCTTCCTTTCCTTACAATGCATCCTTCAGTGGTCAGTTTCTTCTCAGCCAGTGACCCAACCAATTCGAGGTGGTGTCCCTCATTGTCCGAAGCCTAGTGAGTTCTAGAGCTATCTTCTGGTTTCCAGTTGTGGTGTTCATGATTGTGTTGAAAAGAGTGTGTGTTTTGAAATTCAGTTGAGTATTCAGGATGTGTTCCGGGTATGTTTTTCTGTCTGTAAATTTCATATTGTTCTAGAGTGTCAAGTTTCTGTTCTTTTGGCTGGATATACTCGTATTTTCATGCCAGTGTCTATGTTGCTGTAGTTGTGATTGGAGTTTGTGACGTGTTCTGCGTAGGTTGAATTGTTGTGTGGTTTGGTTTTGGCTGTGATGTGTTCCTTTTAACGTGTTTGAAAATGATCTTCCATTCTGTCCAATTTAGAAGTCGTCGCAACTACTGCATGTACCTATTGGTTCTACAGGGTCCTCATTTTATTTTTATTAACATTTTTAATGTCAACCTGGCTATACCTTTGGATTAACGGTTGAGAACCGGAAACACCGTTCGCTACCTCCTTCCACGACTGGAGTTCGATGATACTGGCGTAAAATAAAAACAAATCACTTTACTAGGTATAGGAGTGAATAAAAGTAGTTCATCCACTTAAGTAAACCAGGAAATATCGCGATTTTCAGTTTGATAATTTTCATTAGGTTTTTGTTTAATCAAAATACAGTACTGTATTAACAATGAGTGTTTTTACTCACGAACTGAGTTATCCATGCGAACGTATTCATTGTGCAGTGCATATTATACTGTCTACAGCACATTAGCGTACAATATAGAGAATGAAGTTAAATTGAAAAATAATCATAATATGAATATTCAAACACATTTTTAAAAATGGTGGCCGTTCATTTAGATACACGTTTCAGTTCTTTTGTGCATATTATTGCACTATAGACTATTGTACTAATTCCAATTACTGTACCAGTTTAGTCCTTCGTACTAGTAACTTATGTTGAAATAATTCTGTACCTACTCTATAAAAGAGTACCTTACGTACTGTAAATTCAATCTTCATTTCTGCCCGACCCGCACAGATAAAATTACTCGACATCCTATCTACTGTCCGTTCAAGTGGTTATACTCGCAGGATCGTAGAATTTGTTAGTCGTGAACATTGTAATTGGGCTTTGCCTGTTATGTTCATCAACAAATGAATAAAATAAATAAAAGGGAGAAATCACGTGACGAGGCCCTTTTATTTAAGTTATCTTAAACAGTTGTGTAATATTACGTAGACTTCCACTTCCTAACAGAAATTAATGTTTTCAGAAAAGAGCTAAGACCACCCAGTCACTAGTCTTTACAGAGGGACGAGCAGAAGCGGGTGGGGAAATTGGGATGCGACGTAGGCAAACGGACGACAGTACCTTGCAAAAATATGATTCAATATTGAAAGTTTTCGTCACTGGAAAACGCGAACATATTTCTATAGGCTACTGCTTACTATATGCGGCCTTGGTTCTGTGTGGAGGACAGTTGGAACTTCATTAGTAGAAGGGGTGGGAGTGAAGTACATTAAAAAACTCAGGTACAATAAAAAGTGAAGTAAAAATAAAATGTTGTCCCTGTATTTGTTTGTGTCTCTTGTCTGTGTGTTAAGATAGATTTCAGAGCCTATTTGGTAGTTTTATTGGTCCTATTTTAGGCACTTGAAATCTAAGTTTTGGAACCTAAAAATCCGAAGTCTAGTCATAACTCATGTCATGCAAGGACTGATCTCTTCCACGCTGAAAGAGCAAGAAGAAGCCATTAGCAATTGATTCGGGCGCATCTGAGCCTGGTTGTAATGATGGACACGTGGGATAATGATTTCCCGTTAGCAAGGCAGCCTTGTCATTCCTTGGCAGGACCACACCCTGGCTGTGGAGCGGTAACCTTGGTGACCAGGACTTCACTCCACCGTGGGCGACGCCTGATTGCAGCGCATTTATTGACGGAGCAAACGTACGCGTCCGCGAAACCACGTATACATGCAACTAACTTCACGTTCGACAGAGTGGTGTGTAGTTTTAAGAGCTCACAAGTTGCTTTTATTAGGGCATCAGATTATGACTGCTTTTTAACTTCGCTCTAGAATATCCATTAGGAAAGTCCAGGATAACAGAGAGGGTTCGGAATTGAACGGGTTACATCAGCTGCTTGTCTATGCGGAGTGACGTGAATATGTTAGGACAATATCCACAAACTACTGGTTTTTCAGTTCAAAGTGTGTCATGGCTCGCTGTATGCCGTCACGTGGCTAGCAGATGAGCCTAAAAATTCAATCTTCCTACACTTCCGCAGAGATGCATAACCTATGAGGTAGAGATGTTGCCTAGCAAAATTACGGCGTTCATTCTGAAGAGTAAGTACCGATATGTATGGTAACGCCGGTAGTGGCAGGAATGTGAACTGTTTGGAAATACGTACTGTCGGGATATGGGGAGAGGGTTAAGACGATTACTTACGTATTTGTTGACATTAACTTCGACGGTCAACATGGACACGGAGCATTTGATTTGTGTTGTGGAATGTTACCGTACGCAACCGATGATAACAAATACCCTGCGTACGACCTGCCGGCGCAAAACACAGTTCGAAAGAGGTTATGGTAGCACACAGATCTTACAGACCGCCATCTGTTGCTACGACGTTCAGATGTTATACCGTACACGTTCTCAAGTTCAGATTGAAGAACGCCTTAAATAATAGGCAACTTCTCTAACATATAGCTGAAACTCGCTTCAAATCGGTGACCCAACAACAGTGACGTCATGACACACTTTGAAATGAACACCCAGTTTTTGGGAAAACACGGGAATTTTACTGGAAGCAAGTTAGGAGATCGGTTTGGAATTAAATCCCGAAAAAATAAGATATATGATTATGTCTCGTAATTAGAACATACAGTCTGATCCGTTTGGGTATGGATAATACTAATTTATTATTATAAAGCTATTATGATAGTAGGAAAAATTCTTGCTGGTTATATTATGATTAAAATATGAGAGTTTCCATATATGATAATCAAGAATGCATAATCTGAAAGGACAAATGAAAATCGTAGATAATTAAAATGACTGCTACAAATCAACAGCGGGCAAAATGTCTTCTTTGGTATGCTAAATTTAAGAGTGTTAAAAGAGTTCAAAGGGTATTTCGATGTGAGTATGGTGTGCCTAATGTACCTAAATACGATTTCATAATGTTGTGGTGTCGAACATTTCTGAAATAGGTTCTATGTTAAAGAAACCTGTAGGAGGTCGCAGGCGAAACTCAGTACGAGAAGCAGCTATCTCTTGGCTTGGACCCCAAACTCTCCAGATCTAACCCCTCCTGACTTCTTCGTGTAGGGTTTTGTTAAAGACATTGTCCAGTCACAGAAACCCAGGAACATTGATGGAGTGAGAGTAAAAATTACTCAAGCTTTTCAACAAATCACCCCTCTTATGTTACAATGGGCTGAATTGCATCACCTACCTATGAGTTGTGCAGGGTGCACAATGGGGGTTATTTCACTGTTGTATGCACAGAGTTTCAACAAAGAAAGTTTAGCAGTAAATGTTTTACGGTGTTTTTATTTTATCCATACCCAAACATCACCCTGCAGTACGAAATGGAAATATAAAAATTGGAAATTTATCCCTTGAAAGGCTAGAAAAATTCAAATATCGTGGAACAATAGCAACAAATATAAATGACATTCGAGAGGAAATTAAACGCAGAATCAATGTAGGAAATTTTTCTAATTATTCGGTTGAGAATCTTTTTTACATTCAGTCTGCTTTAAAAAAACTAAAGGTCAGAAATTATATAGGCCTAACAGTTATATTACCGGTTGTTATATTAAGAATGTGAAACTTGGACTCTCAATTTGACAGTTTGATTCTAATAGTCACTTTTAACGCAAGATTTTAGTAGTTTTGAGGGCATTTTGGAGCTAAATCATGGCAGTTGTATGTAAAGTTATATTTCAAGAAAGCATGGACACAGAAAGCTTATCCAGAGGACGAGAGACGTTTTGAAAATAAGCTCCTCAAGTATAATGACACAGCTCCTATTCGGTTAATGTTTTTAGTACAATTAGTTCTACAAGGCCTCGACACGCTGCCCCTTATAATTATGGCGGAAACCGTATTACCTTTGTCCTTCAAGCATTATGAGGTTTAGTGCAATTAAATCTAGATTTAAAATGTTCTGAGGCTAAATTTGCAGCTAACAGTAATTTTAGGAACAATAAATCATCATTGCCGGATTTCTCCAAGTATTGTTAGAACATTTAATGGACACCGGCAAATTAAATTAAAATAATTAAAAATAAACTAAATTAAATGAATTAAATTAAATTAATGCCGTGGCTCAGATTGTAGAGCATCTACCTGCTGATCCGAAGTTGCGCTCGAGCGTGAGTTCGATTCCCGCTTGGGCTGATTATCTCTTTGGGGTTTTCCGAGGTTTTACCCAACCGTAAGGCGAATATCAGGTAATATATGGCGAATTCTCGGCTTCATCTCACCAAATACCATCTCGCTATTATCAATTTTATCGACGATAAATAATCTGCAGTTGATGCAGCATCATTAAATAATTGAGTCAAAATAAAACATTTTATGGCTGTTAAAGTCTAAACAGTTTATTAAACATAATTTTTCCAAGTCTTCAACACTAGTTTGCCTTAACATAATGGTAACAATTTGTTTTGACTGCCTCCGTGGTCTGTTGGTCAGCATGCTGGCTTCCAGATCAGAAGGTCCCGGGTTCGATTCCCGGGCTCGGCTTGGATTTTTCTTGAAGAAGAAAAATTCCCTGGGTGTCTATGATCTGGAAATTTGTATGAATGTGATTGTGAGTGTGTCGGGTTAATATTCATTAACCAGTCATCACAAATATAAAAATACATCGCTGGGCGGTAACCTGAACACACGTTTCAGCGTCACATTGTTGACAAGTAACTCCAGCTGTTAGCACAACCATAAAGCATCTAATAGATGCTATAGAGTTACCAACAACAACAACAAAAAACTGTTTGTTAACATTAAATGTAGGATTTTAGCCAGTTAGCTCATTTGAAAATAGTTCAATATAGCAGTGACACCACAGCTGTTCAAACAGAAGTTGTGACTGTAATATTTTGAGACCCTCTTTAGGAAATGTTTAGTCATTGGTAACATAACCTTTAAAAGGTACCGTACGTCTACTTTGAAATGTTTAATAAATGAACGTTAACATAGGGAAGATGATCTTTTAAAAGTTAACTGATTATCATATTGGCTGTTTATCTTTAATGAATTTAAATACTATTATAGTCACAATCATGCCATGGTATGAAAGAAAAATTTCACAATCTCGAGCGGGAATCGAACCTGCGACTTCCTGTTCCCGCTCGAGGTTGTGAAATTTTTCTTTCATACCATGGCATGATTGTGACTATAATAGTATTTAAATTCATTAATATGTCACATCAACGGACGTGTATACGTCACCAAACATCGTAAGATGAAGAATATGTTTATCTTTATTTTGATGCTGAGCTATTATATACTGAATATTTAGAAAATATGGGACATGAACGTGGCATGGTATGTAGGAATGACGATTTCTATACTACACTCAATTTGTTACACGATGTAGATTTTCAAAACAAAAAGACCTAAAATGTTGCAGTGAGTTGAACCCCGACTTGAGTATCCTACAAACAGAAATAGATTACCCAATTCAGCAGCTACGAGTACTATTAGCCAAAATATTTTATGCTACTAGCCCTTTTTAACTAGCTATAACAGATTTCAATAGTGCTTCAAATTTTACAGTAAGTAAATAATATATAAAAAGTTTCAACAGCAATTGTTTCTTTTAAGCAACATTACATACAATTTCTATATGAACCTGGAGCAGAAAGAGTGATTCGATAATTTTATATGGAGCGGAATTTTCCTGGAATTTTGGGTAGAGTTGACTACACCCACATCTTCTCACTTGATGGTCTCAATGCTGAGATTTTTCGAAATAGAAAGTCATATTTTTGCATCGGAACTATAATCTTACTTTAATAAAATTATTATTTAACTCTAGTCACCTATAACTCTCATTTGTTAATTTTTGTTTATGAACCATGGCCTACTGTGACATTCTGATTTTACACATGTTTCAGAAGTTTATAAGAAATCCAAAGGTTTAACCCTCTCGGAATGGATAGACGCCCTTAAAATGGTAGGCTATGTCGCTCCGGTCCGAGCTGTACCGGGTAGAAGTCGGGATGGTACCCGCTGTAGGCGCTGTCTCAGCGAGATTGAAACTCTTCCCCATATCCTTGGCTTCTGCCCTATAGTGAGGCCCTTCGCAACATCCGTCACCATGCTGGCCGAGGCACTGAAGGAAGTAGAGTTTACAGTCCATCAAGAGGTGTAGGGACTAGCCACACAAGGAAGTGTTCGGCGAGTTGATATCATTGCCATTAAGAACAACTCGGTATACATTCTCGATCCCACCATCAGATTTCAGACACATGCAGATCAACCGCATGAGGTGGACAGTGAAAAGAAACGGATCTATGAACCAAAAATCCCGTTCTATAAAGATAAATGTAGCCTGTCCCATATTGATGTAACAGGTCTGATGGTGGGAGCACGTGGTATCATACCCTCCTTCTTTGCCAACAAATGTAAAAACCTGGGGCTAACACACAGCATTGTGAAGGAAATAGCCATTAGTGCCCTCAAAGGATCGGTTCAGATATTGAGAAATCATTTGTATGAGAGTGATAATGGAAATTTCAAGTTATCTTAACCGATGGCTGTTGTGGTTTAGATATCAATCCCAATAAATCCATACTATTATTTTTCTCGCGGTATATCTGATGATATGTTTCCCTTTTCTTAACTGTAAATGAGCACAAACGCTACTTAGGTGTAAATTTTTCTGACATTTTGTATATTCGATTCCCTAACCGTTTCAAATGTATATCATTTTACCTTTTAGGTGTGTTTCCAAGTTATATGTAATACGCTTTGTCAAATCTGGCAACCTTTTCATAAGGGAAGCTAAATTTATTATATTATATTACAATACAGAATTTAAAGAATAATATCAGCCTATCAAAAATTGCCTTACATGTGCAAAATCGTAACGAACTATTTTTTAGCAATTAAAATATTTCTAAAAATTGTTTTTTGTTTTCAACAAAATTATCTAGAAGCAATGAAAATACGTTAACAAAAATTAAAATAAACAGGCTGTTAATTTAACATTTGTTAAGCCAAATTAATCAATAGGTCTACTTAGAGAAATTGGCCATCAGTGTTGTGTTATAACGGTTCTCAACCTTTTTCGCACATTAGCTGTACCAGTAACCAAATTTATAATGGAAAAATCGTCAAGTGGCGCTTGCAGGATCATAATAAATACTTCTATGCTCTAATAACAATAATTGATTGTTTTATATTGGCGTGTTTCATTAGAAACTGTTGCTATTTGAATTTATTGGATGAAGTGTTAAATAAAATATACAGAAAACAGCTATATGTATATATTTTATGTTAATTTATGTTTTTATTTCACACTTTAAATACCACCCAGCAGTGGCTCACGTACCATCAATGGTACGCGTACCATAAGTTGAGAACCACTGCTGTGGTGCGTATTTGTGCGTATATTGATACCATGAGAGAGACTTCTTAGTTATGTCTGGAAAAATCTGGAAGACATTAAATGTCTTGTCCATTTTGCCTACCCCTGTCAAGTTTGCAGGATAGCTTCTTATTGATTTGCTTCGTGAAACCGAATAGCCTGGCAGACAATAGAGCACAGTCATATCCGGTGACAGGTGGTTGTTCCGCTAGGGACTGACGCCACCGAGGTCTTCAGTTTCGTGATCAAGAGCTGGACCACTCATTTCATCCAAGGCGATTTATTTAACATCCTATTTTATGAACCGGGATTATGTTATTCAGCAAAGCTACATATATAAACTACGTTATATTTGCGTCTATGGCATCGGTGAAAGCGAGATGGTATTTGGCGAGATGAGGAAGAGGAAAAATCTCTGAAAAAATCCAACCAGGTAATGAGCGCAAACGGGAATTGAACCCAAGCACAAGCGCAACTCCGTATCAGCAAACAAATGCACTACTTCCTGAGCTACGTCGGTAGCTAACCGTGATTATTCAGAGGGTGTTTATCAGTGTGAAATTTGAATAACAGTGCAGTAGCTTTCGAAGAATCATAGAATTCATAGATTCTGTCACATGAATGAATATCCGAATAAACCAATGAGGGGTGAAGAGAAGGAAAATATACTGAAGAGCACCCTTCCTATAGTTTTGGAGTCATTCCTTAACTTTCATGTGAGCTCCTACTCTGTGATATTCTGCTTACTGACCTAAGCGTTACTTCGGCGCAGAGACTACAACGTGTTCATAATATGTGCGTCCGTTTCGTCTGCAATATTCGCCGGGCTGATCACGCAACACCATCCCTCGACATGTTGTCCTGGCCCCGTCTAGAAGATCGTAGGAAAATCCACTGTCTTTCCCTTCTCTTTCACATATTGCATTTCTCCACTCCTGTCTGTCTTACGTCTCGTTTTCAAAATTTATCCACCCATCATAACCTAGACACACGATCACAACACTCCTCAATATTATCCATTCCCTCCCACCGAACATCCTCATATTCATCTTCTTTCACAGTGGCTGTTCCTCGGCTTTGGAATTCCCTACCGAGTAATGTCAGGGACTGTTAGACATCAAACCAATTTAAGAATAGACTAACGAAATATTTTTCTAACAATTCTTGTTAACAATAATAGCTGTTTCAGGTTTCTCAATGTTTAATGGTTATATAGCCTATATCACAGATAAATATCTAAACTATTTCGTTATTATTATTATTATTATTATTATTATTATTATTATTATTATTATTATTATTATTATTATTATTATAACTATTTCTTACCAATGTTTATTATTGTCACACTAACATTACTTATCCAACTTTCATTATTTACTTTCATGTTGTTTTATGGTCTAGATATTAATGTAATAACTATGTAACCAATTGTATTCAATTAGAATTAGAGTCTGGCTGGGCGGAAGAGAAGGCCTACTTGCCTTAGCTCTGCCAGATTAAATAAATAAATTATTATTATTATTATTACTCTAAAGACCAGGTGTCTCGCTTTTTCGATCACCCGTCCCTAAAAGTACTTGACAAAATTTGCCAACTCTTCTTTGTCAGCCGAATACAAGTGAACGTCATAATTTGTAGGCCTACACTCAAAATAGCTACGGAGGAGTGGGCTATTTTTAAGGTTCATGCAGACACTTGCATTTGTCTTAACACATTAGGAAAACCACGGGAAAACCACTGGCAAATGAGCGTTCTCAATTTAGAACGCACTATAAAGTAAATAACAGAAAAAATAAATAAGTAAATAATGAGATCAATGACTTAGTACTCGCACAGTAAATTGTAACGGATCAATAGGCCTATATTTATTTTCGTCGTTAATCGCATGACAGAGGTATCTTTTCAGATACAGTTATAGCAAAGAAAATCTTTTCCTAACGAGAAGCTATGTACCGTAAATGGAAAATGATGACTTTGCAAAGTCCCACAGCAATATTTTTGTTTGGTCGAACTCTGGCTATTCACTGTCACGCACTACAGTTTCTGCCAAAAGTTTAAGGACACCCCTTCGAAAGTGACGTTTCACTCCTGACCAGGGGCGGCCCGTCATGTGCTACAGTGCTACAGTACAATGATAATTTTTTCTCAAATAATGTATTTGTAATTCCATTGTATTTGATCTGTCATTTGCCAGTTTCCCGTGGTTATGTTCATGACGCGTTATAGAGTGTTTAGTCTTCGCTCTTTGGTGTAGACAATTATGCGCATGTGCGAAGCTGAAATAATAATAATAATAATGATTTATTTAACCTGGCAGAGTTAAGGCCATACGGCCTTCTCTAACACTCAACCAGGAGTAAAAACTGCGTTATAGAAACACTACAAATTTACAAAGTACACACAAAATTGAATAAGATAATAAAATTAAATGTAAACAACAAGTAAGAAGAAATCAGACATAATATATAACATACAGAAAGAAATTACCTCTCTGATTGGCTATTTTTACGCAGGAAAGTGCTGTAGTCAGCTTCAGCACGACACTGCTTGAGATTGCAAAAGTAAAACGTAAGGAAAGAATGTTTTTTTGTGGAAGAACTCGGAACTATTTACAATGTATTTGGTAATTCGAGCACATCTTCTTCAATCTAATTCGACATGTTTTTGTATCTTTCTGACGAGAAATAAAAACTGTTCTTGAGTTTCACTTAATCATCACGTCTGGGTCACCAATATTGTAGCTACAATACAATATACTGATTAAGTGAAACTCAAGAACAGTTTTTATTTCTCGTCAGAAAGATACAAAAACAATTCACAACAAAACCGTTGCCAAGGAGAGCTGAATTTCCATAGCCCACCTGTTGTATCATGAACATGGACGTAGGCCAGTTGTGACTTCAGAACTCAGAGCCCTACAAGTATCCTACTGCTGCTGCCATCTACCTGTTTGAGATTCCTCCTGAATCAGCCAGCAAACGATGGCAAATGGAATCCAACAAAATTGAAGCCGAGAAAGATGTGATCTTATAATTCAGGAAGCTACTCACAGTTTCCAGTCTTTAAGCTACCTAGACGCAACAAAATTGTTAAACAGCAACATTTTGGACAATTTTTCGCATAATTTTCCAGAACACGAACTTGAAGTTGCTATGAACTGCTATAGGCCTAATATACTGAACTAATGAGTTAAGACAACTTGGAATTCTAATCGGTAGACCCGACTTCCGAAATATAGATGGCTGTTCAATTGTTACAATACATAGTTTTCAACAATTTACAGGATTCATTCTGTGAAGTAACGACGTTGTTAAATATTTTGGTTACAACACCAATGACCACTCCTGAGCCAGAAAGATGTTTTCTTGCTCGAAACGCATAAAAACGTTTTTAAGGAACACTATGTCCTAGGATCACCTCACTGCCCTTGCAATACTGTCAATAGAAAAGAGTATGATGTCCAAGATGGAGGGGTTAACACCAGGATAATTGAAAAGTTCTGCACTAGGAAGGAACGTCGTATGGACTTCATATTTCGTCACTAGGCGAGTCTCGATTTAAGATAAATGCATGTAAGTGTATACAGTAGGCCGATATAGAGATTGTAGCACACTCATTATTTTGACCACCAGCCGCTACTGCTCCTGACTTTGTACTTGTGTGAAACCAACTGATCCTTATACAGGGAGCAAATGTATGTGAAAAATGAAGTTTTTGCGTTAAACTCAATCTCTCTATATGTTCCAAACTGTGGATTATATTATAACAATTTTTCTGTTATGAAAACTTATTGAAAAATTACATTTTTGTGGAAAAAAATTAATTACTCCAGAATGAATGTACTTAGATAAAGGAATTTTAGAATAAATTTAGATATATGCAATTATCACTTTTTATTTAAAAAATTCGTGACAGCTCGTTCATACATTGTAATCCAGATTTTTTCTTTTCTTTCATTTAGGAAAAATTGCCAGTTTTTAAACTTCTATTGAGATTTAATTCACGGCAAATTTATCAGGAACCGACACTTTACATCATAACATTGGGAGTTGGTGAAAACTTGTCAATCAGCTCATTCGCTGCATTTTAGTAAACAGTTGTGGAGTTTACTACAAGTGTGAAACGTTGAGATTTATTCCTTGAAAATAAAAGTGAAAATGGGTCGAAATTCAGTGAGTATGAAAATATAATTTTTCAATACGTTTTCATGGCAGAAACATTGTTATATTATTTACAGTTTATAAGATAGAGAGACTGGATTTCAACCAAAAAAACTTCATTTTTCACAGGAATTTGATCTCTGTTTAAAAATCAGGGTTTTGACATAAGTGTAAGGACAAAAGTCAAACATCTCTTTTGAGAGGTGTCCTTAAACTTTTGGTAGATGCTGTACTTTTATTCAATTTCGCGCTACTCACATTCTTCAGTTTTAAAGTTCATTCCTTGAAACAGTAAAGTCAATCAAAATTAAAGTATGACAGGGAATTTAGTTTTTGGAAGTGAAGTGAACCAATAAGAACTGTAATTTATTTATCACCAACCATCACAATCATCACCATCATCACATTTCGTGCTGCAAAAGCCTCTTCTATTATATTCTTCAACATTGTCATACTGTTGCATTTAATACTTTTCCAACTTTAACGTTGTTTTCCTCTGGGTTGTTTTACTTCAATTGCCATCTGCCCTATATATTTTTGGCTCACTCCTTAGCTAACATTTCTAAGTTATCTTTCTGTAAATCTTCAAAGCTTCACTTCTTATAATCTGGAAAGAAATTGTCTAAACTGCAGGCGATAAAAACCAACCAGAAGTTATTATAACATTCTTCTAATATAGGAAGCAATTCAGCGCTACATTTCTTTAAGAGTTATCCATCTTTACAGCATTTTCTCACCGTTGTGTTTAATTTATTTCCCTCACCAAACTTGTTACAGGAATTTGGAGCTCGAGCAGTTATAAATACCGTTTAAAGTATCGAAATGAAGGACCACTGTCTCTGCAAATAAAAAGCTCATACATGTTGATTCGTGGGTGAAATTCATTGAACTGGACAAAAGAGAGTCATTGACCGATTTAGAACGCAGCGGAATGTCATTTTATAAGAAAAACCTTCATAATTATTCTGGCTAGAAAAGATCGCAAGATATAATATCATGAAATATACATAATCTGTAAGCCGTTATTAATGCCTTTAGAGTAAGTGACAACATGCAGTTACATGCTTAATAGTTTCAGATGACTATTCCACTCATGTATTATTTACCAATGAAGTGTAAGAAACCGTTGAATTTTAACCAACCACAGCTATCTCTCACTGCAATATTACAGTTTTAAATTATACTTTTTGTCTTATCGTTACTGAATGGCAATTCTTTGTTTCTATGTACATAATTTAGATGGCCATGACGGTCGCACTGCTATGAATAATTCTGTGGCCGGGAGGAAAAAGGTCTTAAGTCAATTTTTTGTGAAAATGAGATTTTTATATATTCTGAAAGCGGTAACAATTCTCTACAGTCTGGTAAAACGGGTAAAGTCAAATAAGACTCCTGACTGGATTTATAGAGCGTTACCAAATGTCTTAAGTACTTTTTGAATCGAACACACACAGAATAAAGGACTTAAGAATATTTAATACTTTATACCTTACAAATACTTTATACCTTACACACCATCACGTGTTTATTTTCCACGCTTCCCTATCAAAAAGATCTAACTTGTACTTTATCTATTTTATCACATACTGATGCCCTTTCCTTTTAAAACTTTAAGCACCAGGGTAAACAGTCCTATATTTGTTTAAGACCCATTTTGCATTCCCAATAATTTACATTTCTCATTTATTTTTGACATGAAAAAGGTCTTATGTTTAATAGTCCCTTCTACTCAGTTGAATGTTTTAAGTCTTTTGGAATTCCTTTAAATATTATGAAAATTATTGCTATAGACGTAGGCCTAATGAAATATTCTGTTCACATTTTACGTAATCACCTGTATACCTAAATTTCCTTATATTCTATTTGATTACTAATAATTCTTGAATAAAAGTACTTTCCCAAGGGTAGCTTCCATTTGAAAATAAACATCGCAAATAGTGATAACGCAAATGTTTATTTTTATTTTATTTGTTAGTATGCTGTGTCTTTTGGCAACCCTTACTGAAGGGCAGCTGCCCTTGTGGGATATATATATACATATTGTTATTTCATTTAATTATTTATTCTGGCGGTGTTAAGAGCATGAGGCCTTACCTTCCACTCAGCCAGAAACAAAAGAACATAGTAATGTACAAATACTTTTGTGCGAGATCGTGCGTATTTGCTTGTTTTCCGCACAGAACCAATACGCGGTAAGTGTGAAATACCACATTCACTATTCCCAACGTAACACACATAACAGTTTCCCTCTTCTTACCGCTTAAGCGCGACATTCATTTTACTGCTTTAGGCTTTTAACATATTATTTTTAGAGACGTTTAACATAGTAATAATTATAAATTGAAACTTACCACTGCAATTTCACCTAAATTGCAATGTTAATTATTGTTTTTAAATATTTACAAAAATTAAGTAAAGTCTACTACTCCACGAAACTTATTGCATTCCTGATACAAGTAACATTAAGGAAGCCGTGAAAAAATCAACAAGATTCCAGATGCCGATGTTATTACTGCAATATATTATATAAATAGGCTAATATTGTTAAAATATTAAAATGAAAAATAAATCATTACATAACCCTACCGTTCGTTTTAAGTTCGCATTTATAGACTGGGGGAAAAAAAAGACAGACGTATATCACATTTTATAGCAACAAGATATTTTTGTTTTCCGAAGTTGCCGTCATTAAACAGAAACCAACATGGAGATTTCATTGCAACTAATTAGAAATTCGTCTTTCAGGTATGTAATAAACGATTTTCGCACAAAATAATGTACGATACACGAGCGGTATGTTTGTTTTCATGTTCTCGGAAATTAAAAAAGCTCAACTACGTTTCGCTTTTTCAATCTTTTCCTCGAACATGAAAACGTCAACATACTGCTCTTGTAACGTATATTACTATTTTACTTTGTCTATCAGCACCATGCCAACCTGTTGGGTGAATGGTTTTTATCCGAGAACTATCCCGGCTCAGTAAATTAATATAAATATTATTGGACCCATTATTTTCGCGCTCAAGATCGTAACCATTTTCATTAACTCATTATGAATAATCGATGATCTTCAGAAGAGCCTTGGACTCCAATTAAAATACCTGACATAGAATAACATGAGATGTACATACAATAGCCACTCAGGAATTGAATTCTTTTCAAGTGAGGTGGATTGTTTTGCAACTGGAAACCCAACGCGAGCCATCTGGTGCGTGTTTCGTGAAGGTAAGCCAATCCATTACCGTGTTGTAATAGCTTGTGTGGGTTACTTCACGTGCTGGCCAGCAGCCCTCCCGTCAGAACGCCTTATTTGGAAACCCGACTCTAGAAACAATCCAGACGGCCAACAAAGAAATGTAGCCTACTGGCGAACAATATTCTGATCTCCCACAAGGCCACACGCGCCTTCATAGCAGCAATCTGATGTCTCATGAACAAGTTCCTTGTACGAGTAGATAACAGTTTTACACGCAGACTTCAAAGTTGTGTTTTGGGTTGAATATCAGAATTCCTGCTTCCTGTTAACGTGTTCAGTGTCGCAATGGTTTTCCAGTCTGTTATTCTGGCAGTCAGTTGAATACCACTAAAATTACATGAACCAATAATCATAAAAAACACCATGACTACAAATGCTAGCTAGTTCCGTTTTAGGGATTCCGTCTTAGGGATGATAAAGGAGATAATTATGAACAACTTTATAATAATAAAATGATACAAATAATAATAATAATAATAATAAAAGAAAGAAAACAGAGATAAATGAATATTGATAATAATAATAATTAATTTAATCTGACAGGATTAAGGCCATAAGGCCTTCTCTTCCATCCTACCAGATAGCACATATAAATACAAAAAGAAATACAAACACTGATGAAAATGATACAAATTAAGTTAAAGCCCTATAGAGGGTCAACAGAGTCAAAAGTACATTATAGTGCTCTCATCAAGCTAATACAACGAAAAGAAAGAAAACAGAGATAGCAATGATGATATTGATAACTGACAATAATAATAATAATAATAATAATAATAATAATAATAATAATAATAATAATAATAATAATAATAATAATAATAATAATAATAATAGGAACCTATGTCTGAAAACATTCCGTTTGGTAGTTACAAGCCTAGATATGTTAGTCAGTGCAACCAGCTAGAATCGAACTCAAAGATATCCTTTTGAAGTTTGGTTGCAGACGACCTGTTCCTGCAAACGTTGGTGACTTCTCATGAGCATGGTATAAGCTAGCTGGCATCCTAAATCATATTTTGACTGATTAAACCTTGCAACTTTCCTTCCATTGCCTTTTGCTCGTCCATAAATAAAATTCATATCAGCAAGTTGCGAGAAAAGTTGCAAGATTTAATCAGTCAAAATATAATTTACGATGCTAACTGGCTTGTACCATGTATATGAGAAATCACCAACCTTTGCAGGAATGGTTGTCTGCAACGAAACTTCAAAAGGATGGCCTTGAGTTCGATTCTAGCTGGTTACACTGACTAACATATCTAGAACTACCAAACAGAACGTTTCCGAACATAGGTTCCTATATGAAAGTTATTCATAATTGTATTCTCTATCATCCTTAAGAGTTTATAATACAGCCACTGAATCACCCTGTATATTAACTGACTTATACTAAACAAAAGATGAAATGATTTTGTGGAATGGAAAATACACTGGCGTTGTCATGGAATTGCTTACGTCACATCCGATAAACAATAATGTCAACGAGTCCATTTCTAAAGAGTTCGCGTATATACGTATCCATCTTGGAAGAGTTTATTATTTTCCATGGGGACAATATATTTAAAAGAAATAATGTTATTCAGTTGTGATTTGACATGGACACGAAACATGTGTAACTATGGAAAGTTAACGCAAGTTTGGCGTTACTCACATACAGATGGATAAATAACAATAACATTAATTACGGAATATTCTAATATGCATACATACAGTATACTATTATTTTGATTGTTAATTTATGTGTGACTTATTATCAGAAATAATTCTATATTTATTTGTTCTTTTAATATTACTTTCTGTTTTAATGCATTATTATTATTATTATTATTATTATTATTATTATTATTATTATTACTATCATTACTATTATTTGGTCATTTTCTGTCATTCCTAGCTTATTTTAATTTGTTCATTACATAGTCAACACCCAAATATTATTAGGCTATTAATATTATTATTGTTATTATTATTATTATTATTATTACCACTACCAATATTATTATTATTATTACTATTATTATTATTATTATTATTATTACTATTATTGGGTGATTTACTGTCATTCCTAGCTTATTTTAATTTGTTCATTACATAGTCTACACCCTAATATTATTAGGCTATTAATATTATTATTGTCATTATTATTATTATTATTATTATTATTATTATTATTACCACTACCAATATTATTATTATTATTATTATTATTATTATTATTATTATTATTATTATTACTATTATTGGGTGATTTACTGTCATTCCTAGCTTATTTTAATTTGTTCATTATATAGTCTACACCCAAATATTATTAGGCTATTAATATTATTATTATTATTATTATTATTATTACTATTATTGGGTGATTTACTGTCATTCCTAGCTTATTTTAATTTGTTCATTACATAGTCTACACCCAAATATTATTAGGCTATTAATATTATTATTATTATTATTATTATTATTATTATTACCACTACCAATATTATTATTATTATTATTATTATTATTATTATTGGGTGATTTACTGTCATTCCTAGCTTATTTTAATTTGTTCATTACATAGTCTACACCCAAATATTATTAGGCTATTAATATTATTATTATTGTTATTATTATTATTATTATTACCACTACCAATATTATTATTATTATTATTATTACCACTACCAATATTATTATTATTATTATTATTATTATTATTATTATTATTATTGGGTGATTTACTGTCATTCCTAGCTTATTTTAATTTGTTCATTACATAGTCTACACCCAAATATTATTAGGCTATTAATATTATTATTGTTATTATTATTATTATTACCACTACCAATATTATTATTATTATTATTATTATTATTATTATTATTACTATTATTGGGTGATTTACTGTCATTCCTAGCTTATTTTAATTTGTTCATTACATAGTCTACACCCAAATATTATCAGGCTATTAATATTGTTATTATTGTTATTATTATTATTATTATTATTATTATTATTATTACCACTACCAATATTATTATTATTATTATTATTACCACTACCAATATTATTATTATTATTATTACTATTATTGGGTGATTTACTGTCATTCCTAGCTTATTTTAATTTGTTCATTACATAGTCTACACCCAAATATTATTAGGCTATTAATATATATATTTTTACCTATTTATTTATTTATTTATTTATTATTATTACGGAACTATTATTATTATTATTATTATTATTATTATTATTATTACCAAATTTGTTATTATTATTACCACTACCAATATATTATTATTATTATTATTATTATTATTATTATTATTACTATTATTGTAGTGTTTTGTTTGGAGTGTTGCATTGTACGGGGCGGAAACATGGACATTACGACGAAGTGACTCGAAGAGAAGTGACTAAAAGCATTTGAAATGCGGATATGGAGAAAATTGGAGCTTGTGAAATGGAGAGACAGTATAAGAAATGAAGTTGTGTTGGCAAGAATGTGTGAAGAAAGAATGATGCTGTAACTGTGTAACTGATCAGGAAGAGAAAAGGGAATTGGTTGAGTCATTGGCTGAGAAGAAACTGTCTGCTGAAAGCTGCACTGGAAGGAATAATGAACAGAAGAAGAGATCGGGGCAGAAGAAGATATCACATGATAGATACATTAAGATATTTGGATCATATGCGGAGGCTAAGAGGAAAGCAAAAAATAGGAAAGATTGGAAAAAGCTCCGTTTGCAGTGAAAGACCTGCCCTTGGACGGAACATTATGTAGTCTATGAATCAATTATTATTATTATTATTATTATTATTATTATTATTATTATTATTGGATTGACTGTTATTCATATCTTATTTAATTTCGTTCATTACGCACACTTAAATCTCACAGCGAATTGTATAGATGTTAATACGTAATTTCCTCTAATTCCTGGTAGAAAGACACGTGGCAGGTCCTCAGTAATGTGGATGTCAGTAATTTACTTAGAGTAAGCCACACCGTGAACAACAGAGAGCTTACCACATTATTATCAAGCATCCATGTCTTCACTGGAACTCGAACCGACGACAGTGATTTCCGCGAAACGTTTTGCAAACAGTAATGGATAATCTGAAGTCACAATTTGCATATTGCTGGTCGATCTCGAAGTTCGATTCATTCTCCACCGCATTGTTTTATCCGACTATATTACGCTTGTAAGCATTAAACAAGTGAATGCACAATGCTTCCCTTGTGCATAATCACCACGCCGAAACAATAGAACATCGCATTGTCACGTTCGAAATTAATCCCAATGAATAACGAGAGTTGATGGAGAACAAACACGTCTGATTTTTAAGCGTCAGACAGCTTTTTGTTTTATTTTTCTGCCGCAAGAATGAGTTTCGATCCATGGTCATTGTTCCTAGACCGAAGCATCCATGACTCAGCAAATGTAATACACAAATTATTATAGTTACATAGGTACACACTGGCAAACTTAGAGTCATTATTTTCGCAATAATAATTATACTTTAATTACTGTACAGTATGTACATTAAAATTGAATTAATTTGGTATCATCAACATTATAACAATCTACAAGGTTTATCAAAATGTTTTTGGCAGCACGTTCAGTGCAAGCAATTAGATGGGCCAGACCTCAAATTTTTAACGTGTAATGTTTATGCGCTTGACATTTGAGAAGGTGACGTCATTGTTAAAAATGTTATGTTTTATTTAACGACGCTCGCAACTGCAGAGGTTATATCAGCGTCACCGGATGTGCCGGAATTTTGTCCCGCAGGAGTTCTTTTACATGCCAGTAAATCTACTGACATGAGCCTGTCGCATTTAAGCACACTTAAATGCCATCGACCTGGCCCGGGATCGAACCCGCAACCTTGGGCATAGAAGGCCAGCGCTATACCAACTCGCCAACCAGGGCGACTAGAAGGTGACGTCATTGTATTGTATTGTATTTATTAACATTCCATGGTATTCATACATTGCACAGCTAGAATATGGAACAAGTCAAAAAACGTAATACTATTATAAAGTCTTAATTTATAGTCACAGTCTAGATGAAATATATACAGACGAGATTTACAATATAGTCTACTAGTACAACACAAAGTTTTAGTATCAATTTCATGAAGCGTTATTGAATGTCATGAATTCACCTACAGAATAGAAGGCGTGAGAAATTAGGTACTTCTTTAATTTGGCCCTAAATAATCTTATGTTTTGAGTTTCACTTTTTATATTGATAGGAGGCTATTAAAAATTTTTACTGCCATATAACGCACTCCTTTTTGACAGCATGATAGACTTGCCGATGGAGTATGAAAGTCATTTCTTTGACGTGTATTTATGCTATGAACTGTTGAATTAGTTACAAAGTTTTCACGATTACATACGAGGAAGACTATTAATGAAAAGATATACTGACAAGCCATGGGCATTATTTGTAGTTTTTTTAAATAGTCCTACAAGATTCCCTTGATTTGGCACCTACTATTACAGTATTCTAATTACCCTTTTTTGCAATAGGAATATATTGTTACTATCTGTGGAATTTCCCCAGAATATTATTCCAAAACTCATTACCGAGTGAAAGTATGCAAAGTAGGGTAAAGTTGCCTATTTCCGTGATACACCTAATCCCGTGACACTTTTTAAAAATTGAATGTCAGTCAAAGCTTTTCCGTTCGACCATAGCTCCTTACATCTTTCTCTAAAGAGTGCATCTTTCGCCTACTTTTGAGACATCGGTGAACTTCCTAGCAAGATACCTAATCCTGAGACATTCAGTGAAAAAAACGTATCATGGAATTAGAAGTATCACGGAATTAGGCAACTTTACCTTATATTGTTTTTAAGGTATTGATATTTACTATCTTTTGCATAGATCTAATAGCAAAACATGCTGAATTTAGTTTGGGGGTAATTTCTTTAATATGATTTTTCCAATTTAACACATTATCGATTTTTAAGCCAAGAAATTTGAAATTTTATTACAGTGGGTCTTGGATGACTGAAACTGATGTGTTTAAATCAAAGTAATTTCCACTTCAGACAGCCATGGTGAAATATAAAGGGGAAACAAATGTGACATCACAATTAATTCATTATTATTATTATTATTATTATTATTATTATTAGGCCTATTATTTATATACAAAGGGGGTGATTAATAAATGCGGGGAGTTGAAAGTCAGAAACATAATCTAATTCTAAAGTACGTAACTGTGATATTAATTTCGAAATGAATTCAATTCTTTGTAATGCTATATTATTATTCATACAATATTTTAATCAACTCATTGGCGTCGTATTGATGTGCGAATCGTTTCAACTGTCAATTGCATTGTTGTCTGTAGACTAGGCCTCATGGAATGAGGAAGCGATTATGAAGTTATTAACGAGAAGGCTCCCTCTTGTTAGATTTAAATGTATAAAGACAGAAATGAAAATAAATATAGAAATTATGTGTGAAATCCCGAACTGGCGTACAATGCAAACCATTCTCAGAGTCCTGCTGGAAGAAGAAACGTTGGCAGGCAGAGAGAGGATTCGATAGTCCGACTATACTTTCCTTGAGGCTAGATTTTAAACAGCGACGACGACGACGACGACGATGATGATGATGATGATGATGATGATGATGATGATGATAGGTTCAATTTTTTTACGGAATATAATATGCAATATCTTAATTTAGAAGCTTTGCTTTATACGTAGACCTACGTTACGTTGTGTTGGTCATATAATTTCTAGTCACGGAGACTTGAATGCGAGGAAAGAACATAAACCTATCTGTTGGGTGTGAAATGCAGCTGGCCTTGCACTTTTATATTTAGAGCACAAGTTATGACCGCATTTGCTTTATAGCCGGTCTAATACAGATAGAATATGATAAGGCGGTTGTAAATTATCACATAAAATTCATGGCGCAGCCAATCTCCTCCAGCATCGCATCGGTTGACGTATGGAATAATCTTGTTGTGAAACGCTAACGATAAATTCTAAGATTCGATAGCTCTTCGCTACACCACGCCGTATTCGAAGGGTGATGAATATGGTTGAGGTTTGTTCTTACGTAAGTGTGTCTAAATATTCATGTTGTCGTAACTGTGAAAAATAACAAAAAATACATCGTCAACGTCCATTTCGTTACAATGTTGCCAACTTAACAATTTACGGCCAAACATAGCATAATTAGTATAACAGCAATAAAAATTCAAGAATCCTTGGTTTCTTTTTATCTTGGTTTCTTTTTCGATAATAATCTAAATTGGAATTTTCAAGTTAAAGAAACAATAAAAAATCTGTTCCTCCATTCGCTGTTCGAGTCGCTTAAGAAACTTCTTGCAACTACAACTTACCCTAGAACAAACCCTAGTAATGCCACACTTCGATTATTGTGTCGTTCTGTAAAGTGACCTAAGTTCTTAACTGTCAGTCAACTCACAGCGAGTTCAGAATATGTGCGTCAGATACGTGTGCAACATCTGACGATATGATCACATATAACCGTCCTTCGCAAGTCTTTCTTCGCTCCGACTCAAAGAACGTAGAACTTTACTCTCTTTGTCTATACTCTTTCGAATTCTGCACATCTCAACACCAAATTACCTTTCGACTCTAACCACGACGTAAATACCAGATCACTTATCTGTGGCGCGCTAATTATACCTCTCCATACAACATCTCGTTATTCATCATCTTTTACAGTATCCACCTCGCGACAATAGAACTCCTTGTCACAAAGTATTAGGGGCTGCAACACAATGAACATTTTTAAAAATAGCTTAAAAGATAACCTTCTTAGCAATTCAATTTAATTATACTGACTTGACGGTCACTGACTATATGGTAACTTCTTTCTTTAGACATGCATCCTGATAGCGCTTCAAAATTGTCTCTCAATAATTGTTTCCTATTATCTAACGTTATTTGAAATATATTAACATTCTATGTATTTTAGTTGAATTCTGTTACACAGTCTGTATTTCATTGTTTAATTAATAGTTCATAGTATTTGACAGTTTAATTCATAAGTAATTCTTGTATACACGTAGCTTTTTATCGAAATCAAATTGTTGCATTCTTTGTAGTTCATACATACGTATGTATACTTTTTGCTGGTTGAGTGGAAGAGAAGGCCTTACGGGCTTAACTCTGTCAGCTAAAATAAATCATTAGCCTATTATTATTATTATTATTATTATTATTATTATTATTATTATTATAGCCTGTAATACAGCATTATATAGCATTCTGGGCAGAATTTAGCTTTTTACTTCTTCTTCTTCTTTTTTATAAAATATTTATTCCTAAAATTTACGAAAACAATGCTTATATGAACCATTTAATTAAAATGTCATATTATGAATGCTTTAAATATTTAATATCGTCTCACTGTTTGATTTGCACACAGCACGTATGAGTCATCTAGCATCAAAATCGGCCAAGTCACAATATTTAAGAAAATGAGTTTTAAATATAAACTGAAAGTAGTAGTGTATCTCAATATGGTGAAACAAGAATTTGTCACAAAATCGGCCACGTCATCGGATTACTGATCACTCAATATAGGGTTATGCAACAAAACGGGCCAAGTCATCTAGCCAGTGAATTCAAAACAGGCCAAATCAAGGAGCGACTTAGCGTGATCCTGTTGCGATGTTTTTGTTTTGAATCCTATAATGCTGCCTTATGCAGCAATGTTACGTGATTTGGTAACATTGGTACATAATCCAGCATTGTAGGATTCAAAACGGAAAACCTCCTTCTTACCGTTTTATTGTTCAAAAGTAGTATGACGTAGTAAAATTGTAATAGTCAAAATAAATCATCCACTGCTTCCAGACTTTTAGTAAATCTACTCCAAATACAGTACGTTCAGGGTAACGTCATGGATAAATATAATAATGGCATGCGAAACTGCGGTCAGCACCATCTGGCGGCGGGGGGCTAAAATAAGATGATCAGCGCCCAACGTCGTAGGTGGTGAACATTAGAACTACGTGTTGGGTACATTACCCAGAGTTCTCTATTTATCCGTTCGAGATATTGCTCGAGGACTCGACGAGGAGCCAAGATGGCAGACAGAAACTTGCTAATAAGTGAACATAAAGTGATACTACGTGTGTGTATAAGCAGTGTATGTTAAACAGTGATGTTGATGGACGTTGTAAAAATAATGTTGTTGAATGTATTGTAAAGTAATAGTAATATAATAAATTGAACTATCTAAGTAGTTCTTGCAGACTTTTCCATTGCGCTGTACGATAAATACCAAAAGAATACAATCCCAATTATCTAACCTTTTGCTTTATTTTTTGTCTCTGTCTGGTTATATTTTAATCGGGTAGTGTAAAATAGATCGTCTCTTTTATCTTCCTGTTGGCTCCGGTAAGAATTTTCAGTAGAAGCTGCTGTGAGGAATAAAAATGTAAATGTTTTATTTTAAACTAGCCGTACCCGTGCGCTCCGCTGCACCTGTTAGAAATAAATATAAAGTAATTACATAATTAAAATAGGACGTTTGATCCAGGGAACAACTTTTACAACAGCGCAAGATAATCTGCTTCTCTCATTACCCAATTTTTTTGCATTGCATTTATTGCATATATATTTTATGTATTTTGACACGATTCAATTGAGCATAGTTAAAATTTGAATTATAAAATAATGGATTGCTAAAGTAACGTATTATTACTGCATACAAATCAATACAATCTCGTTGTTCGTTAATTCTCTGATATTAAAATGAGTGTACATAAATATTATTTTAAAAATACAGACAACGAAGGTACAAAAAAATCTATCAAATTTTCTGGCCAAATCAAGAAGCGATTTTAATCTTTGCCTGTCCTTTGTTTACTCAGACGTTACTGTAATAACAGTATAGCATTGTATGTCCATCTAGAAAACTACACTTTCCAATTGTGAAATAATCATTAATTGTATACAAATCATCCACTGTTAATTTAGCTTCTGGTATGACTTCATACAAACACAGAAATATTCTCTGTAGGCTACGTTTAATAGCTGGCGATGAAATAAGATGTCCAAGGCCCCGTGTTTCGATTAGAACTTGTCGTGGCCCATTAGACGAAGTCATTTGTTCTTAATTCATTGCACGAGTCTTAGATGGCGTTATTTTAATTTTAAAACTCATTTATCTCATTAAATATCTGTCCTTAAAATTTTTCATGGACGTTGTAAAAAATGTTATTGAATTTATTTTTAAAGAAATTTGTTATAATAAATGGATTTTTCTATCTAAATCAATAATAAGCAGATTTTCCATTGATTCAATTAATTCAAAGAATACAATCCCAATTATAACCTTTTGCTTTAAATTTTTGTATTTTGAATTTTAATATAGTACCTAAAATAGATCGATCTTTTATCTTCCTTTGGCTCATAAATCGGTTCAGCCATTATGCTGTGAGGAAAAAAATAAAAACATTTTAAAAAGACATTTAACGAAACAAAAATTTCAAAAATGCGATTTTGTCCCACAGGTTTTTTACATGCCAGTTAATTATATATCGCATTTAGGACCAATTATTTTTGGAAAGTCCTTGAAAAGGCCAGAAAAATTTCGCCAACCAGATTTATTATTAGTATAGATTGGGTTAGTTTTGAATATCTATGAGGGTGGGAGGGAATACTTTCTGCACAGTTTAACATTTTCGTCACCAGGTGCGCTGCTAAATGCATGGAGTAATTACTCTTTTCGCTACTTGGTGCACTGCTAGATGTAATAACGCCACTCCCTCTAACAGGTGGCAGCAAGATCATTTTCTACAACAGCGCCTCTAGTATGTATTACGGGAAACTCGGTAAGTTTCGCATCCTATTATATATTCATCCATGATAACGTCCTCAAAAATTATGCTGCCCTCATGCAGCTGGTTGGTTTTAATTTGATGCCAAGTCTACAAAAGGTGGAATAGCCCACAGTACGATGCGGTGGCAGGAATATAATTACGTACCTCCCACGGTGGGTCTTGTGGTCGCACCTTCACAAGAGAATGCTCAGGCTTTTGTGTCACCAGACCGCCACAACGGGCGCTCTTTATGGCCGCAGATTAACTTGTATACATTGCGTTTACAGCACCGTCTTTCACGCTTCCTCAATTTCTGTGTGTATGAAGGACGTTGTAAAACTGTTAGCAGCCTTCTAAAAGTGCGACCGCGCCGGTGCAATTCATAATTCACTAGCCTATGTATCATAACGGGACCGAGGCATCACACAGCTGAATGTTACAAATGTGTGAGAAATCACACCGCGTGAAATTTAGTGCGCGACTTCCAGGGGTGGTAAAATCAGTCCTTTGTTGAGAACTTTCGTCAAAAATCAGTTCGGATATTAATATAACGTTCATTCAGCTCCAAGATCTAGGTTATTTATATATTTGGTAAGTGAACAGTACTTACTTACTTACTTACTTACTGGCTTTTAAGGAACCCGGAGGTTCATTGCCGCCCTCACATAAGCCCGACATTGGTTCCTATCCTGAGCATGATTAATCCATTCTCTATCATCATATCCCACCTCCCAAATCAAATATTATCCATTTCTCGGCCTCCCTAAAGGTATTATCTTCCTGGATTCATCTACGTCTCCCATCTCAAACGTCTCCCTAATTATATCAGGTGAAGAATACAATGCGTGCAGTTCTGCTTGTTTTCTCTCCATTCTCCTGGCCTCCCAAAATATTTTCCTAACTTGCTCTATATGCCATTTTCTGGAATTCCATCCATCATATCCTACCTCCCTCAAATCCATTTTAATATTATCTTCCCATCTACGTCTCGGCCTGCCTTTTTCTCATCTCAAACCTCTGGATTCGTCCATGTTGCCCTGCCCATCTCAAACGTCTGGATTTAATGTTCAGTCAGTGAAGAATACAATGCGTGCAGTTCTGTGTTGTGTAACTTTCTTCATTCTCCTGTAACTTCATCCCTCTTAGCTCCAAATATTTTCCTAAGAAGCTTTGCGTTCACTCTAAAGAACATGGGCAACTACAGTATTTAAAATTTGGTTTCGTACAATCCCCTGACACTGACCAATTGTCACACCTCAATGTGTCATTTGTGCTGCTGTCTGGGAAATGAAGCTATGAAGCCATCGCAACTTGTTCGAGATCTCAACACAAAGCGTTCCGATTTAGTCAACAAGCCTATTGAATTCTTCATGCAGTTAAAATGGAAAAGAAAATTATTTCCCAAGTTTCGACCACTGATACTCTTTAAGTCTTAAAATTACGTACGCCATGATTAATTATTAATACTTCTGTTAGTTAAATGTACGAACTTTAAAAAAGATTGAAAAGATATTTACTATAGACCCGTCGCTCTAATTTCCGGCAGCCAATCACGTTGCAGGTCGACTACATTTAAATGCGTGCGTCTTGTGATTCGCTGATGACGAAATTATTCATTTTTCTAAGACTGAATAAATACTTAATATAATCACCCGCCATTTTGGCTCTTTCGTTGGCGTACACAGAAAGCACATGGGGACGTTATTTGCCGCTCAATTATTTGAAGAATTACAGTGCGTTTGATTTATTATCATAGGAGCTACGACATGATAATGTTTAACGGTGTGGCAAATAGATTCCTCGTCTGGTAGCTCGGCAACGAAAGAACAAAAATGGCTAACGATACTATCTACCTAGACATTATAGAGCCTTCACTTCCTAAGACGTGAGCAATGAGGAGGAGTCACGCCGGAAATAACAGCGTCGCGACTATAGTAAATTTATTGGGATCGGACCCTCGTCTTAAAGAAAAATAATTTACCGACCGTGGCACTAATAGGTTGAGAACCACTGCTCTGAAGCATATTGACGAGTGGACAATGCTCGCGTGGAAGGAGATATGCAAAAAAATTACTGTGGTAAATGCAGGGCTCTAGATGATGTTAATGACGACTAGCAAAAAGTGGTACTTAAAAGTGCTGATACTCCTTTTACCAACCCTGGCTTGTCTTGTATTTGTTTTGCGTGGCTAACTGTACCAGTGGTGTAAAAGCGTGCGTGAATTGAAGCGAGAGGTTTTAAAAAGGAAACATGGTCTGCTGTGAGCTGTGGTAAGAAGAAAGCGGACATGATCACTTCACTCGAAAAGTTTTCTCCTCCCCACATTTGAATCAGCAGTGGAGTGTGAATGTATTGTACAGCCTTACATTAACTTTGTTTTGTTTGGAAGATCGCAGTTCTGTTCTTCATTTTTCCGCCTGTGAATCCATAATTCGAGAGAAAATCAAACATCCACACAAGGACCACAACAGCATACATGTATTCAAAATATCGAATATTGCAAAATATCGATAAGTTGCCATAAGCAACTTCATTCGTAGAGATGTAGGCCTGTCATATTTTAGTACAAATATTTTAATAATAATTTATTTTATTTTTATTTATTTATTTAGAATATTAATGTGCAAAACAACAGGACAAGGCCAATTACAGTTCAGCACAAGATACAGAACAAAACAAAACAGAACAAATGATTATGAGAATGAATGATAGAAAATGGCAGTGAGATGAAATACAATCAATATAATAGTCAACATTAATCATTGACCAAATGCAACAAAATAAATGGCAATATCTAACAAATAATAAAAGATATTAAATAACAAGTAAGGATATATCATGCATAAGTAAAATCAAATCAGATCTTGGAAATCAGCACTTTTAATACACCTGGCTACTGGAGAAAGGGATTTAAATAATTTAGTGAAGAAAATTCTTTGGCCACGAAAACCTTTCACGGGAATTCTAAGATAATAATAATAATAATAATAATAATAATAATAATAATAATAATAATAATGATTAATGTAGGCCTATGTATATATTTGTCTTTAAGCAATATACCTTTTGGTGAGGCGGCACTTCACATTATTAGTATACAGTGTCGTCTCCCAGTTCTACAAAGCCTCTCGTACAAGTCATTTAGATCGTTACTTATTTTTAATTTATTATTGCAATTATTCCTCTAGTCTTTTCTTGTCCGTCATCAATTCTTCCATTACTTTACTCCTCACCCTTATTATACCAAAAATACTATTCTTCTAATTCTTGATCTCCCTTCTCTATGACACATTTCCCCTCATTTCACATTCCTATCTATTTGCACTTTTCACTGCTAACTTTTCCACATGGCTACTTTATTTTACGTATTAGTTTTCTTTTCTCTCGGTTTATTTCCCCTCCATACCATTTCCTTAAGTCATACTGTTTTTTTCACCTTGTTTTCCCCTCTTCCTTCATCACTGCTCCCTGAACTATCTCCTACTTGCGTTACTCTACTTCTCGTCAGCCTCGATTTAGATCTTAGTTCCTTCACCCGCTTCGGAATTGCTCCCATCTGATGTCCACTATTTCCATTCGATTGCACTGAGGTTATGTTCTGCTGTGCTTGCTGAATACTAGTTCTCGTCCCTCCTATTTCTCCTTCAGATGACGTCATTGCCTGCTTTCCGGAAGTTAATAATAATAATAATAACAATAATAATAATAATTAAGACTTTTAAAGAGAAGGGAGACTGTAGCTCCAAAATTGTTCTCAGTAATAAAATAATGGAACAAATGTCAAATTTCAAATATTTACAAAATAAAACAAGACATTTTATAAAACAATGGCAATCCATATTTTAAGATATGGAGCAGAGAACTGGATTGTAAACAGAAGACAAGACGCTAAATCAAGTCTACATAAACGAGATTTTTACGATCTACTGTTGAGTATTCCCTCACACACCAGGTGAAGAATACAGATATAGAAACACAATTGCATATTTGTAATCTAACTGAAAATAATCAAACCAGACTTTCTAAGTCAACTTTTTATCAACATAACGTTCTTGTCTGGCTGAAACCAGACTTTCTAAGTCCATCTTTTTGATTTTGAAAATTCAAAGAAATTTACTTTTGTGTTTCATTGAACTACAACTGTTCCAGTTCTTGTCTGCATATATAAAAAAGAATCATTCTCAAAATTGTAAATATTCCTCTACATAAGGTTGCTGTGAAGCTATTCCAAATTGTTTTGTGAAGCTTTGAATGTCAGGAGCTTAAAATAGCTCTCCTGAAAAAAAAAATAGTAAAATGGACTTGGAACAGTCTGGTTCTGGGCCATCGATATATTATTATAGATCACCGAATCCGAAAGGATTACAGTGATGGGAGTCGATCTCGTACCAGATGGAACGAAAACTTCCTTTGATGTCGGAACAGGTCAATCCTTGCAGTGCAAGAAGAAGAATAAGAAGAACATATCTGATATTTTTTGTCGTTAGTACATCCTTCTTTGTCTCTGCCTTACAAAGTGACAAATCGTAGTTTCAGAAAAATTAAGACCTTGGCTTGTGCATCTTTAGAAACAAGGAAGTGCCTCTAAAGATGTACGGTCAGTTGTACACTTGACAGTTCCTGGATTGCTTCAACACTTCTTACTGATCGAGCAACACGTTGATACAGACCCACACTTAACTGCCTACACACAACGATCATTGTAAAGGGAGATACAAGGACATCCACGCACAATTCACACAGTTAAAAGGGAGGTCTTTGTGCAGAAAGAAACAAGTCCAACGGTGTTTCACGCCTACTGTGCCAACTACCATAGCGTCAGTAGAGTGCAAAAACTGCTTCAGACAACTTCGACGACTGGTTCTTCCTTAAGCAGAGAGTTGTCTTTGGTGTTGTTTCTTTATTACGATATACAAATAAACCACATGTCCATATTCTTCTTGTTGCGAGACAATTATTTACGATACAGCACTCTAAGACTACAGCTTGAAATACCACAACATAACTTGAATATAATAAGTTACAATAGCTCACCGTTAGTCAACACCGATTCTTCACTCTAGGGTCCCGAGTTCAAATTTAGTTGAGTTCAACTGAAATCGGAGGTCAGCAAACAGTTGAAACAGATTTTTCGTAGAATTTCTCTTCCTTCTGTCGAAATTTAATAATTTCTTCATTTTCATTTATTTGTTTATTTATTTACTAGGCAAAGTGAGTAAAAATTAAAATTATAGAACAGAAATGTTTCTAGCCACTACTGTAAGAGCCAGGCTCGTGTACAGGGTGGTCTTAGTCAATTACAACATAAAATTTACAAAGACAGTTTAGGCGGAGAAACTGCAGCTAGTGTCCCGCAAGAAATTTATACAAGTTGAATTACGTGATACTGCGCATGCGTAACACACAGGTAAGTAAAGGAGCTACCATCCCATAGATAATGCTAGTGACTAACAATGTCATGTAATTACAGCACTATAGCACGCACATTTCGCAGTAGCTGATCATACCAAATGGCGGCCGTTATGATGCAAACGTTTATTGTTTCATCTATGGAATCGTCGACGACGCAGCCTGACCAGGTTTCGAGAGGTGAATGAGGGCAGTATTTCGTGCGTTCGAGCACAGTAAATTTGTTATTCTTTATAATAACGGTGAAGGAATTCCTCGTAAAATCCTAGTTAAATGGGTTCAAACTGTGTACTGATTTAACAGAGAAGGTTCATTATGTATACAAGTTTTTAGATTTTTTCTTTTTTTATACCTATAATGATGAATTATATATTTTCGGTACTCGAACTCGTCGTTAATACGTTCCTATGTTGGCGGTTCCATAGATGAACCTTCCCTACTTCAAACACAATCTTTGGAATAGGACAGCAGTCTTTTAACTCTTCGCTCGTCTTGTACTCTTTGTTCGACCTGAAGTGGATTTTTATCGAGAGGAAGATTGGCATAAGTAACAAATTTTGTCACAGTGGAGGCAAATGACTTAAGGTTGGTAGCACAAAATGCGCAAGAAGTATGTTGGCACTCCTTCAGATATTAGCGCATAGAGGGACAAATACTGCAGTTGAGCCGTTTAGGCCTACATAATTGATAATCGAAGTAAACCGCAAAAGGCAAGGTACTGAACTGAAGGGAACCGGGATTTTGGATTCCCTCTAAGAATATTGTCGATCTCTCATAAGATGAGATTTTTGAAGTAGCTATTTTAATTAATGCTGATTTCAACTGCAGCATTTATTTAACGTGGACGAATGTTGGTCGAAAATATTATGCCTGGTACCGTACTCTACTACTCACAGGATTCTCTTAGTACTGTACTCTAAATCCTCGGGTCCACAGCTTCAATTCCATTCCAACGGAATATATGCTAAGGACTTTAACGCTGCCTCGCCAGGTTTGAACCTCGTATCCAGAGGCTAGAGGCTAGACTACTGTGGATTAGAGTTGGGTCGATTCGTGAACGAATCGTTCATTCGAACGACTAATTATAAAGAATCGTAAGAATCGATTCGTGGTATCAACGAATCGTCGTTCAAAAGAATCGTAACGAATCGTTGTTCAAAAGAATAGTAACGAATTGACATGGTATCGTAACCCACGATTCTATTTACTTGTTTGATGTAACCTGTCAGCGGACATTTCCGAACCGTGCCGAGTACTCCCGAGCGAGAGTGAAATCAAAATACTGCATTTGTTAAGTATGGAAAATAATGAACACAAACCTGAAATTTGCATAGTTAAATAGAGATGTAATGCAAAAAATGTACTTCGTAATAAGGTTGATAAATTATAATTTAGAAACATTACCTTGGGTAATTTTGTAGACTAATGGAGGTCATGCTGAATGGTTCCAGCCAATGAGAAAGAGACAATCCAATGTCTCGCCTCTTATGCCATCTATGCGAGAGATGTAGAACGTTTTTTGTTCTACGCGTGGTTTGCAAAGGAAAGTGTCCTGTAAATCGTTCGTTGACGAATCGTTGGAATCGCAGAGTAGGAAGAATCGTGAACTCGTTGACGATTCAAAAGAATAGTTGGAATCGCAGACTGAGAAGAATCGTAAACGAATCGTTAGAATCGATTCGTAATGTATGATTGAATCGTTGGAATCGACTTCTGAAAAAGAATCGTGTTGCCCAACTCTACTGTGGATGGCAGAGAGCAGTGAAATTCCCATTACAGCAATAACCTCTCTTTATTTATCTTATTTACATTCCAACAACCATAAAAAATGATAGAGACGCTATTCAAAGGATGACAGAAGAAGAAGAGCGTCATTGGGAGGCGAAAATGATGTAAGAACTAAATTTATCACAGAAAACATCCCACAAATCCCAGCCAAAGGAATAACAATTGAGGTATACACTGTTCTGAGGGTTAATACCGCTAATTTAGCAGTTCCGCAAAGACGTCCTTGAAGACGGTAGACTGCATAGATGGAATTACTGGTAACAATGCCCAGAGACACTCATCAAGGATAGCTACAGCACTATGATGAATTTGCAACTGGACCAACTGGTTTTTTACTACGACGCTTTGTTAATTAGAAGCAGGGGTTAACAAAATGTATCTAATTATGATGATGATACTTACTTACTTACTTACAAATGGCTTTTAAGGAACCCGAAGGTTCATTGCCGCCCTCACATAAGCCCGCCAGCGGTCCCTATCCTGTGCAAGATTAATCCAGTCTCTATCATCATACCCCACCTCCCTCAAATCCATTTTAATATTATCCTCCCATCTACGTCTCGGCCTCCCTAAAGGTCTTTTTCCCTCCGGTCTCCCAACTAACACTCTATATGCATTTCTGGTTTCGCCCATACGTGCTACATGCCCTGCCCATCTCAAACGTCTGGATTTAATGTTCCTAATTATGTCAGGTGAAGAATACAACGCGTGCAGTTCTGTGTTGTGTAACTTTCTCCATTCTCCTGTAACTTCATCCCGCTTAGCCCCAAATATTTTCCTAAGCACCTTATTCTCAAACACCCTGAACATATGTTCCTCTCTCAGAGTGAGAGTCCAAGTTTCACAACCATACAGAAGAACCGGTAATATAACTGTTTTATAAATTCTAACTTTCAGATTTTGGACAGCAGACTGGATGATAAGAGCTTCTCAACCGAATAATAACACGCATTTCCCATATTTATTCTGCGTTTAATTTCCTCCCGAGTGTCATTTATATTTGTTACTGTTGCTCCAAGATATTTGAATTTTTCCACCTCTTCGAAGGATAAATCTCCAATTTTTATATTTCCATTTCGTACAATATTCTGGTCACGAGACATAATCATATACTTTGTCTTTTCGGGATTTACTTCCAAACCGATCGCTCTACTTGCTTCAAGTAAAATTTCCGTGTTTTCCCTAATCGTTTGTGTATTTTCTCCTAATATATTCACGTCATCCGCATAGACAAATTATGATGATGATAATAATAATAATAATAATAATAATAATAATAATAATAATAATAATAATAATAATAATAAAAGGGTATATTGTGCATAATTATAGACCACATTATATGATGTACTCTCTAGTTTCACGTTAGTTTTCACAGAATTCCGTTAAGGAGACCGCTCTTTTGGTACAGTCCATTACATGATACCTTCCACAGTCTTTGCCGCACAGCAGACACATACGCAGTGATCGTATAGGTTATAAAATTTACCCACGCTGAAGATTGTGCCACAGTCTAGTATATACAGTTACGAAGCTTGAGTTGTGAGGGTGCTAGGAACAATAGACTGTGCCGGTACTATGTGGCACTGTATTGTATTGTATTGTATTTATTAACATTCCATGGTATTCATACATGCTTACAGCTAGAATATGGAACAAGTCAAAAAACTTAATACTATTATAAAATATTAATTTATAGTCACAGTCTAGATGAAATATATACAGACGAGATTTACAATATAGTCTACTAGTACAACACATAGTTTTAGTATCAATTTCATTAAGTGTTACTGAATGTCATGAATTCACTTACAGAATAGAAGGCGTGAGAAATTAGGTACTTCTTTAATTTGGCCCTAAATAATTTTATGTTTTGAGTTTCATTTTTATATCGATAGGAGGCTATTAAAAAATTTACTGCCATATAACGCACTCCTTTTGATAGCACGATAGACTTGCCGATGGAGTATGAAAGTCATTTTTTTGACGTGTATTTATGCTGTGAACTGTTGAATTAGTTACAAAGTTTTCACGATTACATACGAGGAAGACTATTAATGAAAAGATATACTGACAAGCCATGGGCATTATTTGTAGTTTTTTTAAATAGTCCTACACGATTCCCTAGATTTGGCACCTACTATTATTCTAATTATTCTTTTTGTAATAGAAATATATTGTTACTATCTGTGGAATTTCCCCAGAATATTATTCCAAAACTCATTACCGGGTGGAAGTATGCACTGTCTGTAATGAGGCGATATTAGCGATCCTAGTGGTTAGCAACTATCTATGGATGCATATTTACTATGCATTGAGATTCATGACTATATATACTAGACTGTGGTTGTGCTATGAAACCCGGAGTTCCGCCAAATATCCTTTCTCTTTGCGTGTAATTCCTGTAGCAGTTGTTCATAAGTTTCGGTAGATGGCAGAAGCAGGCAGTATCGAATATCTTTTAGGAGTGAAGTTCCCCTGACAGCTGTCACCGGTGTAGCTTCGGCAGAACGCGTTTGCCTGCTGATCCGGAGTTGCGGTCGGGCGTGGGTTCGATTCCCGCTTGGGCTGATTACGGGGCTGGGTTTTTTTTCCGAGGTTTTCCCAACAGTAAGACAAATGTTAGATAAATAATCTGTGGTCAATCCTCGGCCCTATATCGCCAAATACCATCTCGCTATCACCAATTCCACTCAGTAGCTGATATGGCGTCGTTAAATAAACAAGCAAAAAAGAAGTTTAATAATAAGTATTTAATGAATTTCAATCTTAAGGCATATAAACTTGCAAATGTTTATTTGCTATTTAATAACAATATATGAACGTTTTCGCCGTTTAGGGCATCTTCAGATATAACAAAACATATTATCTGGACCTATGATAACATATTATGCAAATAACAAGGAAAATAGAGAACAATATATGTGGTACATGAAATTCATGAGCTTTATGTAGATATAACATGAAACAGGATGAATATTGAGATAATCTTTGAATTTGAACTTAGACTGGACGAATATTTTATTTTATACATATAGCTCATGTTACAATTAATATACAATGTTTAAAATTTGTCAATGATGTTATATGCCTTAAGATTGAAATTCATTAAATACTTATTAATAATTTACCAGGCATATTGATATATTAAAATGAATTGTAAATTAAAAAAGAAGTTTCCCTGGCAAGTATGAATGTAACACGTTTTGACGTGTACATAGCTCTTTTCAGGTATGTTGCTTTGACTCGCTCACTGTCGGTTAGATTCCTTTTCTTTAGGTGCCTCCAAATAATTTCTTGCCCATATGTGATGATGGGTACGACCTTCAGGTTGAAGAGTTCATGGCGGTCGTCAGTGGCATTTGATTAAAATATTTTACACTGTTGATCGTTATGATGGTCAATGCGACTATTTCCTTTACCTGCAATGTAAAGACAATCAATTTACATTATGATAAAATGAAAGAGTGACAACTTTCTTTTGGTTCATACAGTATGTAAACTATATAGATTGCCAAAAATATTGGTGGTAGAACATAAATAACTGAAGAAAAAAAGTCAAATAACGTTTTTCTCTGTCAAGGTTTTTCCATAAAAAAATGTGTTTTGTGAGTCTAACAAACTTTATCGGTATGCTGAAGAAAATGTCTGGTGAATTTAATTATTTCTTATAATTTTATTTTTTTTATTTGTAAAATACTGTGTTTTTAAGACTGATACTAGTCTAATATTTCTTCACATTTCCACTGAACGTGAATGCATTGCCGATGACCTTGCGCCCAACATATAAATAAATACACAACAAAGTAACAACGAGCGTTTCAGTGTACGTATCGGGAAAACTAATGACTGTCTGGTTTTTACGTTCAAATGATATAATGAATATACAGGTTAATTTTTGATGTGACTTTCACAGACAAAGGGGCTTAAGATGTTTTATTTTTTATCATATGTGCAATTATTAACGAGTCCTCTGAAGTTAAGTATTTAGCCATAATTTTTCACTATCACTTAAAATGGAACCAACACATTAATTAACATTATAATAAATTACGTAAAATAATGTATTATTTTGTTTTATTGAGGAATTACTTGTCAATAAGTTTATTACGCACAAAATACTTAACTTTATTTCAATCGGTAATAATGTATGGAATTATAGGATGGGGTAGCTTATTTAAATCCAATTTTAATCCACTTTATTTATTACAGAAGAAAATAATTAAAATATGTCTTCATAAACCTATTGATTTTCCATCTCAAAAATTGTTTTTAGACTTTAATGTTTTTAAAATAAGACAAATTTATTATATTGTATTAATAAAATTCATACATAAAAATCGAAATAATTTTGAATTGTATTCGCAAAGTTACGAAACAATAGGTATGAATTCTTTGAGATTGTTTGAACCAAAATGCAACACTGCTACAGTATTTAATCATAGTAGTAATTTAGGCCCAAGAATACATAACAAATTTATATTTAAATATCCTAATCTTGTCAATTCTAATAATTCTAGTATTAAATTAAAAAAGTTATGTATGGATTTTATAAAAATTATAAATTTAAATTTAAATATTCTTATTGTGTAGTAGATATAAGACAAATTGTATAACAGACAGCCGAAATAATTGGTCCTACGATCAGATTTGAAATCTCAGCCACTCAACCATCTGAAGTGAAGGAAGAGAAAAAGAAACTCTACGAGCCCACGATTCAGTACCTAACAGCGAAATACAACATAGAAAAAAAATCACAGTTACCGGTCTCTTCTTTGGAGCGAGAGGCACCATTCCGAAAGCCTTTGTAAAGTGGAGGGAAAAATACAAGCTGACGAGAAATCTTCAAGATGCCATCGTCACCACGATTATAAAATTTTCTGTAGCGATATTTCGTCAGCATCTTTATGGCGTACATTCAGTTTAAATTATACTTGGTTCTTTTTTTTTTATGTCTTAATCACTTCTGTCTGAAACCTGTTTATATAATTTTTCATTTTAAATTTTATTGTGAGCTATTCTGTATCGCAGGGCAAACCCAAAATATTGGGTCAGACCAATAAATAAATAAATAATATTTCTTAATTTCAGTTCAATAATCCGTCCCTGAGCACGAGTTCTACTCTTTCAGGGGCGAGCTAAAGTTTTTCTGTTTATTTATATTTTATGCTCGACCATGCCGAAATGTAGTAATTATACACCTGGTAGCAGTCCTTTAATGCATGTCATTAAAGTACACCTGTTCATTAAAGTTCAGGTTTTCGATTATTCTCAGATATGCAATGGAAAGACGAGGGAAACGTCACGGAGGCTGGAAATCCAATACTGTCGCAGAAGGCCATGTTCTGTTACTATAATAATTAGCATTAATTGTAAATAATATTCAAATAAATTCAATTTGTCATCTCGTTTTTCAATTCTAAATCAATTTCCAGGTTATACATTCTCTGCATTACATCAAGGTCAATGACATTATTGTTCCTCGGAAAAAATCAATACTTTCGCGTCTGCGCACATCTCACAATTCAAGAGCTATGAACAAGGTCACTTCCGATCTTCTGTCAGATACAAATAAAATGTATACTTCTGAATAATTTAAAGTTAGAAATATGGTCGAGCACAAAAAGTCGTATGAAACTTGCCTATAATGGTAATTAAGACGCTCGTATGAAAATTATGAAACTCGCTTGCGCTCGTTTCATAAACAAACATACTTACGTCTTAATTACTATCATTATAGGCTCGTTGCATAATGTACTATTATGTTACAATTATTAGCAAATAAATGAATGAATGAATAAATAAATAAGTAAATAAATACATTTTATATTCCTTCATTAGGGGAGAGTCGGGTAGTATCGGACATCGGGTAGTATCGGACAGTGCGTTTCTTTCATCTACCACCATATGGTAGTACCTGAATGACATGGTTACGTTTGTCTATGCGACATCACAGAAACGTAACCATGTCAATCAGGTACTATCATCGTGTGGTAGATGAAAGTAACTCACTGTCCGATATTACCCGATGTCCGATACTACCCGACTCTCCCCTAAACCCGTTTCTTAAAAGAGATCATATAACCAGTGACGTCAACAATAAAGAAAATCATGAAATAGCCGAAACATGTCACTTTTCGGATTTACAACAGTTGTTTAAATCTTTGTAAATTTTGCATAGAGTGACTTAAGCCCACCAGAGAATTACTGTCTTTGTAAGTACGTGCGATATATAAGCAAGTTTCCTAACGTGTATTTCGCTCCTCGTGCCGCAGATGCTGGGCAGATGGACGCACGTCGTCGCGGCGCTCCTGTGCGTGGCGCAGCCCGGCGCGTGGGCGCAGTCCAACTACGCCAGTCACGCCAACGACGTGGCCTACATCGGGGACGGACTACCCGACTCCGCGACGCTGGACGGCAAGGTGACGAAGCTGGACGACCTGTCCTCCGTCATCTTCCTGAACAGGACCAAGGGCACGCTGAACTGCGGCGCCGGCTCCATGCAGGTGGAGCTCAAGTTCAACGAGCCCTTCTTCGGCATCGCGTACGCAGACTTCGACCGCAACAGCGCCTGCCAGGTGGCCGGCAAGGGCGCCATCAGCTACAGCCTGGAGCTGCCTCTCAAGGGCTGCGGCACCAAGCAGGTGGGGATACATCATATTTAAAGGGGTACGGAAGTGCCCATCTTAATAATGTTAAGGGTATATGTACGTAAACGACCACAAATATTATCAGAAAACGCAGGCTCCAAATTTCAAAATGAACTCACAGTTGGACAAAAATTACAAGGTACCACAACAAGACGTATTAGACTTAAATATCTGATAAAAATATAAAAAAAGGTTACTAATAATCAGGAAAGGATTTATATGTAAATACATATTTACTTATAAAGCTAATATAATTTATATTTTGCATTATCTTTATGTTTCACAATGTGTAGGGTTGAAAAATCCTACTTTTATTTTCCATATTTTAGAGTTTAGTACATATTTTCGTTAATTTCCATATATTTTCCATATTTCATATAAAACAGTCCATATTATATTAGGTTTAACAATAAAACAAAACAAAATTCCATTAACTTTTAAAAATACATTTCAACAATAGAGATTTAAACACATGTTCAGTAATCCCTTTAACATCAGAGTTATTTGAAAATTAGCAGTCCTATCAACAATGGGAAAGTAAGTTACAAAACTGTATTAATTTAATTTAAAATTTTTAACAGACTTCAGTTGTGCAGCTCAACAGTTAAATGCCAGTCAGAGTACACATAGGTTCAGTTTTGTAAATCATACTATAAAGACGGTAAATATGCCAAAAGTACGTCATTCAGTCAATTTAAAATCAAAACTAACAAGTTACATTTCAGAATTTAAAGAAGATGGTTTATCAACTGACAATAAAATATTATTTTGTAATTTGTGTCAGTGTGCAGTATCATCTACACAAAAGTTCCTGGTGCAACAACACATTACAACTAGTAAACATCAGGCCAACAAACAACTAAATTCCAAGCAGAGACAATTGTTTTTAACACAACCAACAACATCGAATGTAAGATCTGAGTTTAACATCGACCTGTGCCGTTCTCTCATCTCTGCTGATATTCCTCTCTACAAACTAAAGAATAAGGTCTTCAGGGAATTCCTTGAAAAATATACTCAACATACAATCCCGGATGAGTCAACACTTAGGAAGACGTATGCTCCATCCATCTACGATGAGACAATACAGAAGATAAGAGATGAAATTAAAGATAGTTCAATTTGGGTTTCCATTGATGAGACTCCCGACAAAGAAGGTAGACTTGTTGGTAATGTAGTTATCGGTTTGTTAAGTGAACAATATTCTGAACGAATTCTTTTACATTGTGATGTTCTAGAAAAGTGCAATAACAAAACTATAGTTAAACTGTTCAACGAAGCTATGGGTATCCTGTGGCCAAAGGGTATTATGTACGATAATGTGTTATTCTTTATTAGCGATGCTGCCCCTTATATGGTCAAAGCTGGACAAGCATTATCTGTTGTATATCCTAAATTGACTCATTTTACTTGTGTGGCGCATGCATTTCATCGTGTGGCAGAAGTGGTCAGAGACAATTTCCCTAAAGTAGATTTGTTGATTTCATCAGTGAAAAAGTATTTCTCAAAGCTCCCAGTAGAGTTAACGTGTTGAAAGAAATGTACCCTGAAATTCCATTGCCACCAAAGCCAATTTTAACTAGATGGGGTACATGGCTAGAAGCAGTTGAATATTATGCCGAACATATAGACTCTATTAACAATGTTCTCCTTGCATTGGACTCTGAAGATGCAGTCTCAATTGATACTGCGAAAACAGTTACCTGTGACATAAGTGTGAAGAATGACTTAGCTCACATTCAGCATACATTTTCATGCATCATAAAAACGCTCAAAAGTCTCCAAAATAGGCACCTTTCACTATCTGAAAGTTTTGAAATTATAAATAGTACTGTGGAACAACTGAATCGTGGTAGAGGTAAAGTTGCAGATGCAGTAAGAGCTAAGGTGGACACTGTACTTTCAAAAACCCTGGATATGAAGAACTACAAAAGGTTGTTGCTGTGATGAGTGGTGAATCAACAGTGAAGATTAACTTGGACTTATCCCCAGCAGACATTGTGAAATTGAATTATGTACCAGTTACTTCTTGTGACGTCGAACGCTCTTTTAGTCAGTATAAATCTATCCTCAGAGACAATAGAAGAAGATTCACTTTTCAGCACTTGAAAGAAATGTTTGTAACCTATTGTTATGGTAACAGACAATAAAAATTGTGTTTTGTTGAAACTACATTGGAAGATAAGGTACGTCCATTATATTTTTTGTTTAGTTTGATTAAAATGTACCAATATTTAACGTACATAGTCATTTTTTTATAATTTTAAGTCCATATTTAATTCCATATTTTGGTAAAAATCCATATTTAATTCCATATTTTGGTAAAAATAACTACATATATATTTACATATTTCATATATTTTTAGTCCATATAAATCCGTTCCTGCTAATAATATTTTTCATACCAGTTTTATCAAAGTATGAAGAAAAAAAAACAAAAACAAAAAAATTATGCAGTTACATCATTTGGTAACCATAATATTACGATGAAAGAGTAATGGAACGGAGAAAAATTCTTTCCGGCGCCGGGATTTGAACCCGGGTTTTCAGCTCTACGTGCTGATGCTTTATCCACTAAGCCACACCGGATTCCACCCCGGCGTCGGAAGAATCGTCTCAGTTTTAAGTTCCAACTCTTAGGTTCCCTCTGGTGGCCGCCCTCTGCACTACGTCATAGATATCTATGAACCTAGGACCGAAGTCCACACATGTGCTGAGGTGCACTCGTAATGAGTGACTAGTTGGCCGGGATCCGACGGAATAAGCGCCGTCTTAAATCACGAAGTGATTTACGCATATCATATATATTATTTTAATGTACCGAAGTACATATGATATTTCCATGCAGATATTCTGCGCCGGAAATAATTTTTCTCCGTTCCATTACTCTTTCATCGTATGATATGCGTAAATCACTTCGTGATTTAAGACGGCGCTTATTCCGTCGGATCCCGGCCAACTAGTCACTCATTATCACCTCAGCACATGTGTGGACTTCGATCCTAGGTTCATAGATATCTATGACGTAGTGCAGAGGGCGGTCACTAGAGGGAACCTAAGAGTTGGAACTTAAAACTGAGACAATTCTTCCGACGCCGGGGTGGTATCCGGTGTGGCTTAGTGGATAAAGCGTCAGCACGTAGAGCTGAAAACCCGGGTTCAAATCCCGGCGCCGGAAAGAATTTCTCTCCGTTCCATTACTCTTTCATCGTATGATGACGCAGAATATCTGCATGGAAATATCATATGCACTTCGGTACATTAAAATAATATATAAACCATAATGTTGTTATGGTCTCTCCATCATCTTTAATATTTTTCCTGCATGTAATAGACACTTATTTCTGAAAAGTAGACTACTCTCAGACATGTAGAGTTGTTTACTTTAATAAAATTAATTTTTTATTATCCTATATAAAATATATTACAATTTACATAATGTTTTTTGCCCTAATTTTTCTATTTTCAGAGAAGTGGGCATTATTGTAGTCTACCTTTTGCATAAATGCATGTTAAATCAGTGTACAACATTTCAGAATTCTATCTCTAATGGTTGTGGAGTTATCAAATAATATGTGTAAAATTTTCAAATTTTGGAAAATTTAATTTAAAGTAAAAAGTTAATTCTAAAAAAAATATTATTATTAACCTTTTTTATACTTTTATCAGATGTTTAAGTTCTAATAAGTCTTGTTGTGGTATCTTGTAATTTTTGTCCAATTGTGAGTTCATTTTCTTATACAATTTTAGAAATTTAGAGCCTGCATTTTCTGATAATATTTGTGGTTGTTCACGTACATATACCCTTAAACTATGTCTTACGTATGGAAGTTTATCTCGAAAAGTGTTCAAGCTAGACAGCTGATTTTTTACTGCTCATGTACAGTAGTGGCAAAAAAAAACAGACCGACCCTTGTAGCTGATTTCAGAGCCTTGTTCACTCAGAGCACCATAGACTGGTAACTAAGACTTTCGTGGTTCGAATCCTGCCAGGGAAGGAAACTTTTTTTTGTTCTTCATTCAAATTTATTCCCAGAACTTTTCGATTGCAGCGATATTTTACTACTTAATTAACTTATTATTCCCAGAACATGAATTTTATCAGCAATAGAAAAGTATTGGGAATAAATTTGAATAAGGAACAAGAAAAAGTTTCCTTCACAGGCAGGATTCGAACAACGAAAGTCTTAGTTACCAATCTATCGTGCTCTGAGTGAACAAGGCTCTGAAATCAGTTACAAGGGTCGGTCTGTTTTTTTTTTTTTTTTTTTTTTTTTTTTGCCACTACTGTGCACATAGCATTCATGCAGCATTTCCTCAATGCTGAAAACACCAGTTCTGAGCTTATAATCTGAAATCTCACCTATACAGAGTGATTCACGAGGATTTAACGCCACTTACGGAGCTCATATTCGAAGACATTCTGAGCAAAATATGTCGTATAAACTTGTGACCTATTTTCAATATTTTCGGAATTACACTAATTTGAAATGTTAGTAAAATACCTTTTTTCTTTAGTTTTAAGGGTAAAAGAATATTACAAATAGAGAATGAACTATTCACAAATATCATTTCTTTAATTGGCTACTGTTCTGAAGCTAAAAATGTGTTGTTAATAATTGCTTTGTACAGATTTTTGGTTTTCAATTTTAACTAAAAATTACATTATTCTTACATAGTTATCTAAAAAATTGTTACAAATCATATCACTTTAGGAACTTGATTGTTTACAGTTTAATTATGTATCCTAATGTACAGTCTTGAAGAATTTACAAGATTGGCGTGATTTGTAACAATTGTTGTGATAAGTGAGTAAGAAAATGTAATTTTGTAGTTAAAAATTGAAGAAAAAAAAAACTTCTGTACGAATCAAGTAAGGAATTCACAACACATTTTTAGATTCAGAATACTAGCCAATTAAATCAATAATACTTCTGAATAGTTCATTCTTTATCTGTAATATTCTATTACCCTTAAAACTAAAGAATAATGATATTTTAAGAACATCTTCAAATTAGTGTAATTCTGAAAATATTGAGATTAGGACAAATGTTTAAATGACTTTTTTTTTACTCAGACTATGTTCGGAAATAAGCTCCGTAAGTGGCGGTCAATCCTCGTGAATCATCCTGTATATGATGGATTTATTTAACTGATGAATTGTCGCACGTCTGCTCAGGAAGAATTTCTTCAGATACCCCACACTCAATAATCTTCAAGTTTGAAATCTGGCGATCTTTCAGGCCAAGATATACGAAAAATTGCCTACTGATAACACGGCACCGAAAGTATTATCTGCATAAAAATTATTTTGTCAGATTAGAGATGTGAGAAGGCCCATCATCCTGCATGGATGTGATATTTTCAATGCTTTGATCATGTAAAAGATAGTATCACATAATTACGTAGCGTACTGAAGTAACGTTGTATTAATTTTTGTTATGAGTGTTAGAATTCTTAGATTGTGTGAATAATAACAAAAATATAAGCAATCAACACTATGTCTTATTAAAAAAATCTTACATGTGTGTAAATTCTCCAAATGTTTCGATGATTCTGTATGCCCTCACTCAAAACATGGTATGACTATGTCGCAGTACCGAACTCAACACTTCTGTGTGATCCTGCTGTCTGCCAGTATCGACCGAAAAGAATAGAATAGATATTATTGCATTCCCAGTAAAATACTGTCGTAAGTCAAAAATCACATATTACTTCCGTAAATTATTTTCAACACTGTTTTACTAGTTGGAGGTATGAAATTATAATAACCTTCTTCTTCTACTTCTTCTTCTTCCAGGGATTAAACCTTATTGGTTCATTCCGGCTCCAATTATTAAAGCCGTTGTATCCATCTCTTTCGTGGACGTCCTTGGTCACTTTTTCCTTCTCTCGGTCGATAGTTTAAACTTCTCCAAGCCATTCTATTAGCATCCATTCTACAGACATGTTCATACCATTGTTTCCTACATTCTTCTATTTTATCTGTAAGGCTAAATATGTTCAATTCTTTGCTAATATCTTCACTTCGTTTTTATCCATTAAAGTGTCTTCCGCCACAAATCGTAAATATTTCATTTCTGCAGCTTCTATTCTTTTAATTGTTTGCTTTTTACAGTCCATATTTCTGAGCTATACAACATTGCAGGCACACCCAACACTTTATAAAATTTTATATGTGTTTCTTTTCTTACTTTCTTTCGCGATGTTCTCTTCAGTTTACCACACAAATACTGGAACTTTTGTAATTTACTGTTTATATCTTTTTCTCTGTTACATCCTAATGAAACAAATAGATAGTTGAAATCCTTTACTTGTTCTAATGTTCTCTCATTTAAAACTATTTTTGCTCTTTGTAGTTCTTTGCCACATTGGGCTATCACTTTTGTTTTTGTTGAGGAAATTTCTAAGTTATATTCTTGTGCAATCTTGCTTAATTTAAAAATGGCTCTTTGTAGGTCATCCTCTGAGGAAGCCATTATGGCCTGATCGTCAGCAAAGATTAGTGTATCAACAGGGATTGTTTTTTTTTTTTTTTTTTTTAGATTTTTTTAAAAATTAGTTGCCATTTTCTGACAACTTTGTCTATATGTAAATTAAAAAGAGTGTCTTAATCCCTGATATGTTAAAATTTCATGTGTTGATTTTTTGTTTCCACTTTTTATTTATAATAATAAAATAGTAAATTATGAAAGGTTTTGATATCCATTTATTAAAATATATTTATAGCAATATTTTACTGGAAAATAGCGTATCTTTAGAAATCACAATTTTCGAGTTACGACACTATTTTACTGGGAGTGTGTTATAAAGAAAGAAATGTCGCTCGATGCCCACGCGCCTCGTGGGTGGAACGGGAAGCAGAGGTCTGAACCCCGAGCAACCGGTTCGCACCATGATGTCACCTCACTGGTCTGAAAGTTTAACACAATTACAGGAACGGGATAATGATGGGAACGCTCCGACATGCACCAGGAGCGCCTTTCAGATGTCACCCGAGCGTCATGTCAAGCTGAACCGTCTGCCGCCGCCTTCTGGTGGAATGTAACCTCACACGACTCCTCGACGCAGAACGTTTGGTTCCAGTTCATTCTTATAACGCCAATCAAACTTGAACTGCTGCTATTAGATATGATGTAAAATGTTTAGAGGAATGAAACAAATGAACTGGCTTTTGTAGTTAAAAGAGCTATGAGATATTCGATTGTATTGGAAATATATATAAGCATCTGTCGACCAAAGAAAAAATGAACACAACAAATATTGGTCCCGCAACAAACTTAAAAACTTATAGCTTGCGAAACAAGAATATGAACAGAGTAATGATTGTAACTGACGTAAAATAATTGGAAAAAAGAAATGAACAATGCACAGATACTTTGAAAATATGACTTAGATAATACTACCTAGGGTATATGCGACGAACTATTTATATTTTACTATTACTAATTAACGAGGGCCATGGCGAAACAAAATGAAGATCGGAACAAACTGATTCATAATTTTAGATTTAGTTTTTAATGGAGCGTTGGCCGATTCCACAGCGTGTTTTCTAAGTGTAGCAGTTTATAAAATCGGGATCAATTTGTACAAGTTCGACTTGCAAATGGAGGAAGTCATCTCAAGGAAATAACTTCAATAATTGTGTAAATAATAAATAAAATTCAAACGTATAAATAAGCTGTTAGGTTTTTAAATATTTATTCAATTTATTGCACAAAGTTTTACTACACTTTAAAAATAGTTAGTTGAAAATGCCCTACCTTGTAGAATTTATTCTAATTAAAGTAACTAATTGTTATTTGTGTCGAAATGAAAGAAAGATCACACAGAAGAAAGATGAAAATTTTAAAACCAGAACAGGAAAAAAGTCTACTTTTCATATGATGATGATGATGATGATGATGATGATTAGAGACAAAATATCCGTATCATATCAAATCGTAAAATATGCATGTATTTGTAATTTACTGGCATTGAATAAATAAATAAAATAAATAAATATAAATAAAATATATATATATTATCAAATATAAATAAAATTCATGCATTATCAAATGACCAAATATGCACAATGAACCAAGAATACCAAAAAATGAAGAACCAAACTTAGGCTACATTTTATTTTTGAATGGCACAATGTATTACTAACAGTCTTTCCGAATTTTCTACAGTCAAGTTTATGTGTTTATATGTCAAAATGTGTTTGTACATAGAAAATTAGCTTCCTGCGTTACAAGGCGACACAGATGCAGCTCACAAATCAACTGTATGTGTAGTACAGACATACTAGATGTAAGGGGAAGTATGTTGGAGCAATTGTCGACAAACTACAGGTAGCCTACTAAGTATGAGAGGGATGCACGAGAGACATTCTTCTAATAATATATTTAGCCTCAGGATGGAGTTTGTGTAGAACAAAAGTGGAGGTCTGGAATTTGCAGTGAGACACTACAATGAGGGGATTAGCTGGTAAGATCCAGGAGTTTTGAAGTAGAAGCCATGCAAATCGTTAGTGATTCCACTTATATTTTTCAGAAGATACACTCAAATATTGTAAGCTGAGAAATACTAAACTCTGAAGCAAGATTTATATAATGTAGTAATGTGCGATTTACATAAAAATAATATGCACTAAAACTATTAAAAAAATGGACTAAATATGCAAGATGAACTTGTAAATATCCTTTATTTAAACGTGAAATCTTAAAAATATGCATTATGCACGAATTTATCTATAGGAATCTCACACCTCGAGTGACATTTATTAGGACTATTTCGTGAATAAAATAACAACGTAAATAATATATCACTAAAATTCGCTCACAAAATGTTAATAATTGTATATTTACGAATGCTTAACCTAATCAGACATTGTGAAGTTAAAATAGATGAATATCGATTGCTGCAATAAAGAAATTCGATGTTATTCAGTAATGCCAATTGTGAAAAGCGAAATACAGATATAACAATGTTAATTACATGTACTGCGTTTTTCTCTTATTATAATAGAAATACATTTCATTATCTGCTGAAATTATAGTTTAATTTAAACATTTTATAATATAATTACAAGTAACCTGATTAATACAGTAATTAAATAAAGAGTTGTTGAAAACGCAGTTATCAAATCTGAATGAAGGGATGTTCAGATAGCCTACAATGGGCATGGAATTAGAAGATGAAGATGTAGGCGTAGATGCATTTTAATGGATTCATGCTGATCGAATTACGGGTAAACAGTTGACGACACTAAATAAACAAAAGAACGACCATGCGATAAATTGATAGCGATAAATGTAGCTGCAAATATTATCGCGATGTATGACTGTGATTGGTTGGAATTCAAAATTTCATTAAGTTACACTTCATTGGTAGAAAATGAAAATACGTCATATAAACGAAATCGTCGCTAAAAAGTCTAAAACATGCAAATACCAGAGAAAAGTGTAGGTACCAGTACTTATTTCGATTCACTAAGCCATGAAACAGATGCTTACAAAGTTCGAGAAATATAGCAAGCTTTTAATAAAAACATGCATTTGCATGGAAATCCTGTCTTTAATGATGATGATGTTCATTTTTAGAAAGGAAATTATAGTTAGTAAGTAAGGTAACAGTGTTCTGTGTGTTGACAGGATCCTCAACGCGTGTTCACCAACAATATCGTGGTGAGGTTCCACCCCGGCCTGGAGATGGACGGAGATGAGATCATCACCATCGTGTGTCGCTACCCCCCGCCGGTGGCGCCACCCCCAATTGTACCTCTGCCCATGTGAGCATACTTGTTTGATAATAGTGCTTCGTATCTGTGTAGGACCCCATCCGAGTGTTCACTAACAACATTGTGGTACGCTTCCACCCCGGCCTGGAGATGGATGGAGACGAAGTGATCACCATCGTCTGCAGATATCCTCCACCTGTAGCCCCGATTCCTGCAGGACTTCCTAGCTTCATGTAAGACTACTAACCATTAACATCTTCAGTGTACGCTCTCACATCCAAATAGACAGTTACACGCCACGTAAACGTGTGGAAGTCATTCCGATAATGAAGTTAGATTTTTAAAATCCAATAAAATCTTAAGAATTATCTGGGCAGTAATGAAAATAAATACATTGTGTCCACAGAAACATTTATTTGACGTATAACTATCAGCGAAACTATTATGTTCTTACCAATCTTTTGGAACAAAGAAAAATAACATGAAATTTGATATATAAACTGAAGAAATAACGACACAGATTAAATTCATCGATAGATTTGAGACAATATTAAATTAAAATAACATAAAAATCTAATTTTATTTTCATCAATGTAAACGGGTTACTTACTATGTCATGATATTTAGAAAATCATTTATATCGTAACACAAGTATATAGGACAAGTTATTTTCTGTTTATATCAAAAACATAATATTCTAAACTTTTTTTTCAATGTTAATTATTGTAAAATTCATTGAGCGATATTTTGTGTCAATTGACAAACCCCGTACATTGGGTCAGACTTGAAATTTATTCTTGACTATAATGATATACTTGACATTTAATTTACTGATTTTTTCTTCTTTCATAGAGTTCGTGATGTTTCCATAAGCAAGGTAATAACGTTCAAGCTTGAGGTTCATATTACAAATTCTTGAGAGCGTACTTTAACATTCTTTTCTGTCGTTGCCTGCATTATAATTAATAGTATTGTATTAGATTAATTAAGTTGTATGACATTTCTATACATGTGCTGTTTCACTAATATCTTGCCGCAATCACTGTCTCTTTTGGAACAATATTATCCGGCATCTTATTTATCTGTTAGCTAATTCCGCTTGCTTCTGAAGGATTTTTCCATGTAATGCAAGCATATACTGTACTATTGTAACCTGTATGTTAAATGTAGTCCATTTATAATTTGCAGAAAAGAGGTTCAAAGTGAAACTTAAGCCTTAAATCATTCATGAAAACTTTCAACTGTTGTTAATATTTTTGTGTAAATGGATATCATATTTAAAAAAGGAAGTACAATATCTCAGATTTTCACGACCATTACGCTCCAGAAAGATACAGGAGTATAATATTATCGATACATTGGGTCAATAATATTAATTTGATTGAGTTTATCGTGGAAGTTTATCATTGTCACTTTCCTGCACTGTTTGGAATAAATGTTCTTAATAGTTACAGTTCTGTAAAATGGCGTAAAGTATTAATTAAAGCTTAGTTATTAAAATTAAAATTGCAATTATGAGAAATGATTCTTCGTAGTCTATCATAAGCTCTCTTCTCACAATGTTCTAGAGCAAGTAGAAATGTACCTAAGCGTCACAAATGAATTTTTATCATAGTACACAAATTTGCATATTTAAAATGGCTATCCAACTGAACTTTTCTCAATATTTGTGCAAGTTATGCTTTTCAGTGTCGTTGTGTTAGCTTGTAGTAAGCAGCTTCAATTGCATTCAAGATTCACAGCATGAATTTGCATCCGAATAAAGTCTTAGTAATATGTGCTACTTCTGACCTGTAACCTTCCGCTTGTTGTAGCAAGTAAAACATATCACATTCGCTCATAATTTCATAAACATCTTCATTTATTTGTAGTGCTTACATATACAGTAGAGCATCGATTATCCGAAACAGCTGAGAACGGAGGGTGTTCGGATAACTGATTTTTCGGATAACCGATCATTTACGAAAACAATTTGTACCGGTGTCATACGAGCAGTATGAAACAAAGAAACTCAGATATTAAACACAAAACCGTGCATACAGCATATATTTTGTATCACACGTCTTACAAATAACACAGAGAACTGACTAGCATAGTTTGACAAGCTCAAAATGATCAAGAAAGTAGTCCTACAGTTAAGGAAAAGAAGTGCCTATATATTTTGCTTCAGAGCTGAGAATCGTTTTTTTGCAGCGCTTGCGGAACTTCTGCATGGCGCGCGCGCAAATTCGAATTTGCCGACTGGAACGCTTTCGGTTAACTGATGTTTCGGTTGATCGGTATTCGGATAATCGATGCTCTACTGCATCTCAGACTGTTTCTCAAACTGTTTCATTGTATCATGCCCAAAAACTTAGACGTGTCTGCAGAAAAAAGTGATTTCCATGGTTACTTGCTACGTGGAACATTTGCAAAAAAAAAAAAAAATGCTATGAAATTATTATCTTGGGAAACAGGTATGGTATTGTAGTTTACAGTTATTTACCGTAATATTAACAAGAATTACTCTAAATTATGGAACTACAAATGGACATCGAAAGGGGGTATTTCAAATCTGGTTATCTCCAGCCAGTTGACTAACCCTTTGCAGTTTCTTAAAGTGTAACTACAGAAATTTATGTATTTTTATATGTCGGCTGAATTTAAATTGATGTATTTTAAATTTTCCTAATACAGACGTGGACAAATTATTAGCAAAATTGGAGATTTTTATTATATATTTTTACAAACTATGATTCTTCAATTTAGACTACAGTTGACATCTTTGGGCATTTCCAAATTATTAGGAAAATCGAAGATTTTTATTTTATATTTTACAAAATTTCACTCTTCAATTTAGACTACAATTGATATTTTCGCATATTTACAAATTATTAGCAAAAGTGAAGATTTTTAAACATATTTTTACAAAATTCAACTCTTCAATTTGGGCTACAGGTAACATTTTGGATATTTACAAATTATTAGCAAAACTGAAGATTTTTATTATATATTTTTACAAAATTTTACTCTTCACTTTAGACTGCAGTTGACATTTTTGCATAATATTTACAAATTATCAGGAAAATTTAAGATTTTATTATATATTTTTTTATAAAATTTGACTCTTCAATTTAGAATAGCCTACATTTGAAATTTTTGCATATTTCTATGTACTGTAATGATAGAAATAAGCAAAATTGTCAACTGTAGTCTAAATTGAATAGTCAAATTTTGTAAATAGAATTAATCATAAAAATCGTCAATTTTGTTAATAATTTGTCCACGTCTGTATATTACTTAATATTTTTTGCAATATTAAATTTTGAAAAAAATTAATAAACTCTAGTTTTTCAGAATACTTTTAGGAACGTAGGATACATCAGGAGTATCAATATAAAGGCAATGGTTTGGGAAACATTAATAAACTAATAACAGAATATTTTATTCCAGGTTTTAATTGAATTCGTCTACTATAATTTAAAAGATTTCTATCTTTAATGGACGAAGAATATGTAATACAAGGCTTTAAATATCAGTTATGTAAAACTACTAATAAAATTTTAGCAAAACAGTAAATTGTCTTCTATTTCAAAATTATTTATCACTTTTACATAGCAGTGCGAGGTATTTTGGTTATGTGCTATAATAGCAGTAAGTACATCGAACGTTCCGGAGCTACAGTGCTTGGGAACCCCATTCCTGGTAAGAGAACCAACATATACAGAAGAGGCCATAGAGATCAAGCTGGAGAAAAACAACTTTAACAGAGACAGTGGACTCCAGCTCAGTCAGGCATGGACACCGGCCTTAGACCAACTCAGGCCCTCTTATAATCAAGGTCATGAAGATCACGGACCGAGGACGGCAACCGATTCCAACCGGCGGAACAGGGCTCGCCGCCCGCCAAACTTCACGCAGGAATCCCGGGAGGGCGGAGCTTACGAGCGATGACAATTCCCGGCCCCGGATTGGCCGATCCGCCAACCAATCCCGTTTCACCTGACACAGCCTAACATCTATATAACCTTTCGACTTTCTGTTCGGACATCTATGATCCTAGGTTACGGCGTAGACACCAGACAGGTCCATTAGCTATACTATTGAGACAGGAGGACAGGGAGGCTGGCGTTACTCCCAGGTTTTGGTAGCTACGACTCAACTCCATGAGACTCCTTGGATAGTGCAACCGCTTTAAAATGACCTTGTCTTAACTGGGCTAAACAAAATCCCTCCATAACATTATCTACATTTGTTGATCGATGGAAATCTAATAGAGCCAATTGGCTAGTATATATCCATCGATTCATAGAGTCATTCAACCTAAGAGCCAACTGGCTAGTCTCTGATATTGAGACAACTCATCCTGCCTAAGGTTTTCCGTGGTTTTCCTAAGGCGCTAAGACAAATGTCGGGATGAGCCCTAAAAGAAATGGGCCACGGACCTGCACTCATATCCCCATGAATCTCCCTAATTAACAATTACATCTCTCCCCCTCTTCGCAATTGAGCCATCATATAGCCAAATGGCTGGTCTCGAAATTGAGACAAATCAACAAGGCTCATGACCTCCTACATAATAGCCAAATTGGCTAGTCTCTTATATGAGACAACTCATCCTGCCTAAGGTATTCCGTGGTTTTCCTCAGGCGTAAGACAAATGTCGGGATGAGCCCTATAAGAAATGGGCCACGGACCTATATGCCCTTCCCCATATATATTCCACCTTTATTATAAATTATGTATGCCCTAGTTCAGATAATATTAATAGTCTATTAAACATACGAGGTCACTCAATAAGTCGCAAATTGAAAGGACAGGGATATCTCAAATTGCAGCTTAGATTTCACGGCGCTTCTTCCGACGGCCTTCACCTGCTTTGTCATCGAACAACAGATGACGGCGTCTTGCCATCCTGACGGCAAACACCAGCCATCTCCTCCTCGCCCCGTTCCGTGATCAATTGATCAATCTCAGCCCCCTCGCGTATGTGGTACCTAAGAGGTTACGTCCAATTTCGGCTTCCCCTTCAAAATTTTCTAGAGCTCCTTCAGGGGAGCAGCGTAACCCGGAGTGAGACTAGTGGCCAACAGGCTTGGAGCTCACATATTTAGTTTTGTACAGCCCCAACCCCTTGCAAGGACGCGTTTTGCGTACCTTTTAAATTTTCCTCCCAATTCTCCTTCGATTTTTCGATTTTTTCGTTCGGACATCACTTCCCTGAAGATGGCTGCAGAGATAGCAGTCGAAAGCTTGGAGCATTCCAAAATCTTAACTCGGCTGATATCCCGCGAAAACATATTAGCGAACCAACGCCGAGAAAGCCTCAAATCATACATATACAGTAAATTTCACTTTCTGCTGTCTACCTACAATCTTTACAATATGGCTCCGAAACGTCGGAGAATATCGCACCACGTCGAAAATAGTTCAAACCTTAAGTCATACTGGAATATAATATACTGTATTCAGTTTTCCTACTCACAGACTACTATGTCATATTATTGCTTGCCGTCGGCAAGACAAGTAATTTTCCATGATGTAACTACAATTTTATAAGATTGTTAGTGTTTATTTCTCGACTGTTTATGTGCGCCTCGTATCATTGCTCAATACAGCACTAAGTGACGTAATACTAAGAAATGCATGTATAATTTCCGTCAAATGACGTAAAATCGTTGAGTGTTATTAAAGCTCATGATAATATTGTACATCTCTGTGTAAAGTTTCAAGGTTTTATGATATCACACCTCTTCAATTGTGTCTGTATTAGTAATTTATATCTCAGTCCCTCTCTCTATTGGTAAAATGTTTTCCTGAAATTTCTTAATTATTTTGTTGAGACACTAATAAAGAAATTACTCAATCGAGGCTTTTCATGATTAAATTTCCTGCCAAATGGATGTCATCCTTTACGAGGTACATTTCCAGCAAAGGAAATAGCCCGAGGAAAGTGTTTTATATTAGTGCCGAGGAAATAAATATTAATTTCTGCATTAACATTCGTCATATGTTTGACTTTCAGCTTGGAACCAGTTGCACCAGTGCCTGTTGTTGAACCGCCTTTGAAAGGATTCCACATCCTGCTTATCATCTGTGCAATCCTATTCCTGTCGCTTCTGCTTTTGGGTCTCGGGTGTTCCTACATCTGCCTCAAGAAGCGTAATGTGACAGTTGTAAGAAGGCATCCCTTCTCATCTGCCGGCACCGGATCAGAAATCACAAAGCTGTCTGGCTCCAGCCTGGGTAACATATCCATGTTCGAGGGTCTCAAGATTCCTCGAGCGCATGCCGCAGCTACTGCTACAGGCAGTACTTCCGGCTCAGAGACTGCTCTCATCATCCAAGGCAGTGGAGAACATTCCGATACCTTGCCCAGTGACTATCCCTCTGAATCCCCAAGCTCGGCTCACTCCGAGGTCGAAGACGTCGACACGAGGAGTTTACGTCGACCCAGCATTGTCAGCTCTGCAGGATCGTACGAGAACAAAGCTTACGTGCACCAGGAGGCAACGTCCAGTTTCTATTCAGAAGGGTACGGACAACACACAGAGGCGGAGATGACTGCTGCCACAGCTGTAGCAAGTGTTGTGCCGAAACCTCCCATCGCTGTGCCTGTACCACCTCCAGAACCAAAATTCGACGTGTCTGTTCGCGTCAAAAGGGCTCCGCCACCGCCACCAACGCCAACACCACCGCCATCAGAAGTTGAGAGCACTATGAGCACCCAGGCAAGGAATCTCACAACCATTTTGGAACGCGAAGAGATGCAACGCTCCTTTGAAGACATACCCAAGCCTACGACAACAACATTTACTTACGTTCCAGAGCTGCATCCACCGCCACCACCTGCCAAGTATGCCCAGACACCTCCTGTATATTCTCGCATCCTGAGACGTCAACAGGAGCAGCTTCAAACCCGGGAGGCAGCAGATACTTTGTCACAAAGGTCGATTCCAGATAATGATAATTGGTCTCAGGGGGAGGACTTGATTGATGCTCCTCAGAGACGCATGTCTATCACATCGGCAAGGTCTCTGACGAGTCTCAACACAGAAATGACTGACACGAGGTCCATGACAGAGATTGTCGATAACACCCACAAACGGTATGCTCCTGTATCCACCAGCATTGCACCACCACCGCCACCACCTCCACCTATCGTCCCGTCCACACACTACACAAGTGAAATCGAAGATCAAATCAACACTATAGAACTGCTGGAGCCTCCAGTTGTCGTGTCCCGTCGCCCTGAGATCACATCTCATGTAGTAGACGACGTATTCTTGAGGACCATCACTGAGAAGCGCACGATCGAAGACATCGAACGGCACAGAAGACAGGTGACGGAGTACCACACCAGACCGCAGCCACCACCGAACCCTAAGTGGGATGTAGTTATTCGCAATTATCCGGCCCCGAATACCCAAGAGGCCACGGAGGGCAATGATCCTGGACCTGACTGGGAGAGCTATTCAGAAGCATCTTCAGTATCGGGATACCCAACAACACCAATTGCAGAGCGTCATCAGGCCCATGTGGATATAGAACGTAACTATCTGAGTACTCTGGAAGTACCTCCTCAAGATCCTCCAATCCCTAACTGGGACGTTTTGATAAGAGTCTTGAACCCACCACCTGTAGAAGAACTCCAACCTCAAGCTCCTTCAAATGAAGTGTTCAGGGAAGAAGCTGTGTTGACTATTGAGGACCGCGAGAAGTGGCGTCAGATTATCACGACGGAATCGACTCTTCGAACCTTGCTCACGGAGGCTACAGTACGTGAGGACTACGAACGAATTCGAAAGGATCAACGTTACGAGAAACTCTTCGAGCCGAAAAAATGGGATGTTATTATTCGCGTGCTTGCTCCACCAGAGAAGCCGTCTTACGATCAACGTGGAGGGCCTTCCAACCCTCGTTACAGACGCAAGACGGACTGGGACACACGAAGTCGCAGAAGCTCTCTTCCCACACTGTACGAATACGACTCCGACGGAGGATCATCCGTCCGTACTCTCGTTCCAGACGTCGTCCCTCCACCTGGGACTTCCGGCCAGCCTGGCATGGATCCTGCACTGCGTTCCCGTCGCACTTCTCGATCCAGTCTCCGTTCTGACATGGATGTTCGCTCTATGACTGAAGTCATGGTCGACTTCGCTCGTCCCGACGTCGCAGACACTTTGAGTGACGCCAGCGGACCCAGTTCCTACTACAGACCAGGAGGACCTCGACGTTTCTATGACGACGATGACTTGCTCCTGATCACAGGTCACGGAACTGCATCAGAAGATGAAGACTATGGCGGAAGAGGTGTTGAGACGGGGAGTTTGGTTCGGTCTGTGAGCCAGCCTTCGCTCGCGCGGTCTGCCTCAGAATTTACTGAGCACTGGGTTGCTCCCGGACGACGGCACTGGGACGCTGGAGACCTGAGCAGTCCGGAGCACTCCCCCAGGTCCGCGAGGAGCCGCACATCGACTGCAATGAGCAGTGTGAGCCAACACCAGGTGCTGCCTCCAGGATCGCAGGTCCTATTTTCCAGGACCACCACTACGATGAGGGAAAGCTACCAGCAACAGGGGTGGTTCGGTGACGCCGATAGCGAGGCCAGTTACAAGTAACCTCCACTCAATGCTAGACCTATAGACATTCATGGGGAACATTTCTTTCCCTATTACACCTATTCAAATCACATTTTCACTATATCTTGACACTAAGCGTTGTTTTCTTTTCTCTCCCTTGGTAACAGTTCAGCATTTACTTGCGAATAATACTACGAAATTACGACACTAATTGTTGAAACTTAAGGACACACTGAGGTGAAAATTGAATTTTCCGGACACGTTTAAGCTAGATATTTGAAAATTTGTACACATGTCAAGCTGCATATAAATATGCCTCTGCACAAAGTTCCATCTCAATCAGTCCAAAATTACATAGATTATTAAAGTGTTTGTAGATTTAAATTGTATTTTGAAAAATCACTGATTCACCTACAAATTTAAACACTTTTGCTGAAATTGCTTCACGTACCTTTCAAAAATCCCTTAAAAATGAGTTATTACTTTTTTCTTCAGATTTTTCTTCACGAGCTGAGAAAAAATTATTTGATAAAGTCAAATATGAAAACAATTAAAATTGCGAGGTCTAGCAGAAAAAATGTTTCCCCCAAAATCTTGAGGTTTAAGGAAAATCATGGTAACAAGTTTTGTTAAGCAAACTTTTAAGAAGAGCTACAAATAAAATTATGCACGTAGTACAAAATTTGGAGAAGGAATATCATTTTTAATAATGCAATGGGTAAGAAAATTGCAAACGGATACAACTGAGTTTAGAAGTTTAAAGGGCCACCTAGAACTTACAACGTTTTAAAAATGGAGGACGAGAGATCTGATTGAAAGATCCTATATGTATGATAATTTCTGGAGAGGTTTTCTGTACCAAATATAATTTTTATGTTACAAACGAAAAATAGAATTTTTTCAACAAAATTAACAAAAATGTATCTCAGTGTAAGCTTAATAGTAAGCTCTCTTAAAGTTTTCAATTGTACTTGAACTGTCCTAAATTGTCTTTATTTTACAAGTTAAATCCAGTTATATTTGAAGTGATTTACTTGTTGTAGTAACTTATTTCATTTGTTTCCTAATGGAATTCTTATGATTTTCGCAATCTCATCTGTGAGTGATTTATATTTAAATTAACATTTAAATTATATTTTGTGTTATTAAAAATGGCAAATTTACACCATTTGTAATTATACTATCATGTTCAATGACGTACGATTATTTTACATTTCTGAATTTTTTCTACTTCAAGTATATGTATAAGCATTGTACGCAAATCTAATACAATCAATTAATTATTTCCTAAGTGTTAACTGTCCCCAAGAGGTAAGAGGGAAAGCAATGCATAGAATTCAGTCTATTGGAACATAATACTATGTCTGTTTGAAAACAGCGAATTTGTTGTGACTAAATAACAACTTTTAAACCGAGGAATCAATGGACTTGATTTTTAATATGCAAAATTGCATCATTTTAGATGCCTTGTATAACCATGACTGACAACGCCGATCTATTATAGGTATTTCAAAATTGTACAAAGTTAGATTTTTTATGGAGGAAATCGGATAGGAAAGTGACATAGCAAGAAATGACTTCTCCTTTAACGAACGAGGCTGTAGCATCCTAACAATATTCATGTGCCAAAACAGGTATAAAATGCCTGTGTGAAGGTGAGGGTCCTGCAAATATCAGGTTATACTTACCAATGCAATACTCTACCACTCACAAGTTTCATGCTAATGTAGTGTAACTGTTTTTGGTTTAACGATAGATCTGCCATCAAGTTTGAGAAACGATTTTTTTTACCTATAAGGAAATCTTTTTGTGAATATGAAAAGTATCCCCTTTTTTAAAGTATGAAATATTTTTTTTGTATATTACAATGAAAATTAATACATCGAATTATGAAATTTTGAAATATTATTTTTACAATAATGTTTGTATAGATTATATTTTTATAATTAATTTTATCTGTTTATCATGTATTACTAAATGCTGTGATAACATTTTATATTAAAGGAATGATGGAAATTGATCTTCATACTGCCAATAATGAAAGAAAAAAACATTGACAATGTTATATTAGTTTTATTATAACACGAAAAAAGTATATGAATAGCGTAGTAATATATTTTAATTATGTTAAAATACTTTGAATACAAGACGTGGCATGTTAAAATGACAGAAGAGTGCATAAAATATTGTGCACTCTTTTATGAAGGGAAGATTAATACATTCCAGTAAGATGTTAAATTCACATATATAATAAGTAAATGTTTTATAAACATGAGTGCAGTGAATGTAACGATATTACTAGAAATGAATCTGTAATGTATCGTTCTCCTTGTAATATCACAAATGTTTTGCTTCAGACGTGGTAGCCTACAGATCCAAGTTGAGATATTCATTAGCAACAACTAATATTCAAATGATCCTGACATTACTAACTGATTGAATATTATTACTAAATTGCTCCAAGAAATGTTGCTAAAGGAAATATATAGTGGAAACATAATTAATTTTAGAAATGGTATCCATTTCGAAGATTTGCAATGATATAAAATGCTTACATTCACAATTAATTGTGCAATAATTGCTTCCTGTAATAATTACTTAAATTTAGTAGTTAAGTGACGTTTAATTTTAAGTTGTTTGGTCGTGGTACTTTCAGTAGATGTTATTACAACTTCGAGCTACTAATTTGTCATAATTTACTCTTTCATAAAAATGTAAGAGGTTTAATATATCGCTATCAGAGTAACAAAGAACAACATAAACTGGAAATACGATGAAACTTTTAATAGCAAGTAATGTTATGTTTAATTTGAGCAACGATGAAGTATGTATTCTTCTTATATAGAATAGAATCACTTCAGTTTTATAAAATAGCAGTATAATGTTTACAGCTCTGTATAATGTATAAATTGATCTCTTATGACGACGAACAGCTACATAAAATAATAGTTTTATTTAGATTACTCAATTTAACAGTGGGGGAATGTCCATAAATTCTTCCTGCATCTTTTGGGATAGTAGTAATAAGGAAATAATCTTATTGATTTTTACGTAAATTAAGAAATTATTAACAGAAAAATATTCTTACTTTATACAGAAATAAGACACAGCATTATTACTTAGCAATATTACTTATGTGGAAGGTGTTTGAGACTTAAATGCATAGTGTACTAATTTCATTTTATTACGAAGTCCAAGCACCTTGTGAATATACAATATGTATAACGTTATTAGTTTTCAAACCTATTAAAATTGTTGACTGAACTTTATTCGTTATAGATATTGTAAGTTTTATAAATGTACTTAATTACTTTTAAGATAAGTACTATCATTCCAAACCTGATTTGCTAAGCAACGTTTGGGTTACTATGTATTACATAGTACCTGATTTTTCATTCATTCACTCGGTTAAATAACATTTTCTTCTTCAAATATTAACTTAGGATAAATTATAACGTATAAAATTCTTCTATGGCCAGAGTGGAACTGGAGAATCGGGTGCATCAATTAAATATATAATTATCTCATTTGATAATTCAACTTAATTCTGTGAAGTGACATGTATCTTTGTCTATAATACTTAACACTTCAATGTTACTTCCATAGTTTGTAAGTTTCTTAGACATACTGGTGAGGGCTCGGGGTTGAAGGTGGTGTGTGCTATTCTATTGTTTATTTCACTTTTATTTTTGTCAGTTATACTTTATTTACTTTTCCTTCCCTTAGTCTGATATTTTTCTGTCATGGACACAGATATAAAATGTCCACAAAGGTACATAATTTAGGCTACTAAATTAAGTGTGTTATATAAGCTCATAAGTAGAAGTGTTGTAATTGGTGCTACATATTTAAAATTAAATTTTATAATTCAATATTATAACAGTAATATAACCAGAATATCTTGAAAATAAATTAGGTACAAACATACTTACTATAAAATGACAGAAACCTAATAAATACCGTCCACTTGCAAGTACGTTACAATCTTAAAATGAGTGACGTTAATGAAATCATTTTTATTGAGGTGTTGAACAGTCAACGCTTCTAATAAAGAAAATAATTTTGAGAGAATATTTAAATTGTATTTTGATATATTTCTGTTTTAAGAACTGAAGCAAATTACATTTTTAATACTTCTTCTATTAGATTTAACTGAAAGTTTTATTATGCTATGTGCCTTTTTACATAAAATTAAATTAAAAACATAATTCGCAAGTATGAAAGGTTCCATGTGGACAAATTATTAGAGAATGGTCAATTGAATCTGAAATAGTAATAATTTAGACTTCATTAGGTTTCTGTCTTTCATACATTGTTTGTAATTAAACACAATAAATGTATGTCAAATGTAATACAGCCAATTGTAATTATAACACAATAAATGAAACAGCTTGTTAAGTAATGTCAAGTAGTTGTACTTAATTTCCTATTATCAAATCTGGAATTATTCCCTCAAGTGCTACCATAAAGATACAAATGCTGTACAAGTTCAATGTTGTCCACAGTTCACAAATTTATATTTCTACGTATTTAGAAATTAGGATCGGGAGTTACGTGTGCGTTATTCTCATTTTATTAACCAGCAGGATATCATACAACAAATTTTGATGTGGAAATAATGGCTATTCATATCTCACTCCAACACCTACTATACGGAATAGATAAATTTCAAAATGCTGTCGTTCTCTCTGATTCTAAAGCAGCATTATATGCAATAAATTCATATAAAATGATGTCAATCCAAATTAAAGAATGTCACAAAATGATCCAACAACTTCAAAAACTACAGAAAAGAATTCAATTGCAATGGATACCTGCACATTGCGGAATTGCTGGAAATGAAACTGCTGACTTTCATGCCAAAAAAGGATCCAATTTAATTCAGAATACAAATACAAACCTACCTTTTACATCCATCAAAAGACTAATTAAAAATAAATATAAAATCAAGCAAAACCAAGTACTCTGTACCATAGCCAAAGATAAAGAATGGAGCATTTTAATAAAAAAAAAAAGAAATTATTCCAAAATCCCACGTAAATCTGCAGTAGCAAAATTCAGATTGCTTACAGAGCACGATTATTTGGCCAACCACTGAATAAAATAGGAATTTGCACAAATCCAAATTGCCCTCTATGCAACAAAGAAGAAGAAATGACTGAAGATCATCTACAAACCTGTGAAGTTCTACCTGATGGATCCACCACAGAGAAATATTGGAGAGCAAGAACGCTAATGGTTTCGTTGCCAAAGCCCGGCACTAGATAACAACAACAACAACGTATTTAGAAATCCTTCGAAGTGATGAATTTAGCTGCTACTGCAGGAGCCTATATGTGTTACAAGTACGAAAACAAACCAGACTACTCTATTCTTAAATACATATGTTTCTTTTATGGCAGAAATCTCATTTATACCAAAAATATTTCGAAGAACAACAAAATTTTTGTTGTATGAAATTATTTTACTGGTATAGATTAATAAAATTATAAATTATACATTAAAGCAGAAGAAATTACTGAAACATAATATTCTTAAACAAAATTTAAGAGTTACACCAAAATAAAATATTTTGTAAATTCAGTCCCTACCATCACATCCCACCGCCTTCAAATCCATTTTAACATTTTCTTCCCATCTACGTCTCGGCCTCCCCAAAGGTCTTTTTCCCTCTGGCCTCCCAACTAACACTCTATACGCATTTCTGGATTCGCCCATACGTGCTACATGCTCTGCCCATCTGGATTTAATGTTCCTAATTATGTCAGGTGAAGAATACAATGCTTGCAGTCTGCGTTGTGTAACTTTATCCATTCTCCTGTAACTTCATCCCTCTTAGCCCTAAATATTTTCCTAAGCACCTTATTCTCATACATCCTTAACCTCTGTTCCTCTCTCAAAGTGAGAGTCCAAGTTTCACAACCATACAGAACAACCGGTAATATAACTGTTTTACAAATTCTAACTTTCAGTTTTTTGAGAGCAGACTAAATGACAAAAGCTTCTCAACTGAATAATAACAGGGATTTACCATATTTATTCTGTGTTTAATTTCCTCCCGAGTGTCATTTATATTTGTTACTGTTGCTCCAAGATATTTGAATTTTCCACCTCTTCGAAGGATAAATCTCCAATTTTTATATTTCCATTTCGTACAATATTCTGGTCACGAGACATAATCATATACTTTGTCTTTTCGGGATTTACTTCCAAACCTATTGCTTAACTTGCTTCAAGTAAAATTTCCGTGTTTTCCATAATCGTTTGTGGATGAAACATAATATTCTTAAACTAAATTTAAGAGTTACATCAAGAAATAAAATATTTTGTAAATTCAGTCCCTACCATCACATCCCACCTCCTTCAAATCCATTTTAACATTTTCTTCCCATCTACGTCTCGGCCTCTATGCGCATTTCTGAATTCGCCCATTCGTGCTACATGCTCTGCCCATCTGAATTTAATGTTCCTAATTATGTTAGGTGAAGAATACAATGCGTGCAGTTCTGTGTTGTGTAACTTTCTCCATTCTCCTGTAACTTCATCCCTCTTAGCCCCAAATATTTTCCTAAGCACCTTATTCTCATACATCCTTAACCTCTGTTCCTCTCTCAAAGTGAGAGTCCAAGTTTCACAACCATACAGAACAACCGGTAATATAACTGTTTTACAAATTCTAACTTTCAGTTTTTTTTTGAGAGCAGACTGGACGACAAAAACTTCTCAACCGAATAATAATCCATATTTATTCTACGTTTAATTTCTTCCCGAGTGTCAATTATATTTGTTACTGTTACTTCTTCAAAGGATAAATTTTGAATTTTTATATTTCCATTTCGTAGTATGATCTGGCCACGAGACATAATCATATACTTTGTCTTTTCGGAGTTCACTTCCAAATCTATCTTCTTGCTTGCTTCAAGTAAAATTCCTGTGTTTTCCCTAATAGTTTGTAGATTTTCTCCTAACATATTCACGTCATCCGCATAAACAAACAGCTGATGTAAGGTGGGTGCTCCTGTTATGGCCATGTTCCTGATATGGCCACCCCCCCTATTGTGAGTTAGTTAACCAAAAAATCCGCTAAATTGCAGCAGCATCCAGTGAAAGGGCATCCTGGTATGTCACTTGATCGTTTTCCATCCAGTCAGGTTGAGCAATATGGCGTCAGTTGCCTGTTTTGCGGTTTTCATGTGACCTCTTCTTATTTTTCTCTGGTAGTCTCCTTTGTTTTATGCATGTTTTTCAAAGACTTGTTTCATGAAAACCATCGTACTCCATTCAGTTTTTAATGTTCTGTTGATTGGTGTTGTAGTTGATGGAGTATCTTTTACAAGTTGTTCATAATCAAACGATTTTCGTGAAAGCTTACCTGCTCCTGATATGGCCGTATCAAATGCACCATGGCCATATCAAGTTCATTTCACTTTTATTTTTCACCTGACAAATTTACATGCCTTATAGCTGGGATTACGCAAAAATTTTGTATTTTAAGAAAAACAACTTAATTTTTTAATGGAAAAACCTGTTTTGACTACACTTTTGAATTATAAAAAAGGTTATTAAGTGTCATTTTTATTCATTTTACACCAAAATTATTTAATTTTAGCACAACTGCGCTATCAAACTGAAAACAATCACGATTTGTAGAACATGTGGCCATATCATGTGCACATGTTCCTGATATGGCCACTAGGTAGACTTTTGGAATTTGGGACTTTTTGGACAATTAAAGCTATTTTTATGGGGAAAGAAAATTGTTTTAAGAAAGTCCATTAGACTGAGAACGAGTAAGAAAAAAAGTGGTTTACATTTTTTTTTCAAAATGGCGGCTAGAAAAATTCTCAAACCTTAGCATGGCCATATCAGGGACACCTACCTTAAACAGCTTAAGTCCTTAGTAGGAAAAAATAATAAAACACGCAAAGAAAGAAATTACTTACTAGTTCTTGTCCAGATCGATTTCATATAATGGTACGCAATTTCCAAAAGAAACACAACAAAACTAATTCCCAAGCCTATGGACATGAGGATGAATGGCGACTGGAGATGTTCGAGCGACATGTGTACGTATTCTTCCCTCAAATCCACAGCATTACGAGTCGCGTGTTTGACGCCCGTCGGATCAGTAATATCTCTCATTATCTTGTGAGGTAAACCTGCCTCTATAAGACGTCTCATGATCTCATTGAAACGACTCTCAAGAGCGGCAGTAGCCTTGAGTTTCAGTATCATATGTACGTGGGCGACGTATTCTTTGAATTTGTATTGAGCGGGGAAGTTGTAACCTTCACAAATGAGTTTGTATTTAAATTCAAAGAAATCTTCGCTGGAAAAGAAAGCAGTATGGTCTGTATTCAGGGCAAATACCATAGCTTCAGTTGGGTCTACTATGAAGTAAACATTATTAAGGATGTCGAACTGAGCGGTAATTATGTCAAGTGAGTCTGAATCATAGAAAACCAAAGAGTAGTTTAGATCGAGGAGTTCATTGAGACTGGAGACTTGATGCTGTCGACCAGGGTCTATGAGAAATGTTGTGACGAAAGTCTGGAATACTGTGTTGAGACACGTAGAAAATATCAACCATGCGAGGAAGAAGACCCGGAACTTCACCGTTTGAGGAATTTCAGTTCCTATTCCCATTAGTACGGACCACGATAATAGGAAACAGATTCCAGATTTTCTGAATTTTTTGTGTTCTTTGCATGATCCTGAGAGAGAAAGAAATCGTTGGACAAAAACAGAGGCCAATAGAGCCAGGAACACGAAGAACCATAGTGTGAGGGTGAAGACACGGGGGATGCTAGCCCAGCGGCCGTAAGGGGGAGCCACTGCAACAAAGAAGATATATTTCATAGTGTAATAGACAGAGTATCTGTAGTTGAATGTGGAATAGTCTGCTACTGTATTAGAAACTGCGAGGGGAAATTTTGATTTCCGAGACATTTTGTTCCAAGTCGATATGTTCATGGACGAGGCTATGATTTTAATAAGCCTAATATCTAGCCCGTCTTTTTCTTCAGCTTCATATTGCCTCTTGTTTGAGTATGAATTTATTACTAGAGGTTCAGAGTTCGCGCCTATGTAAAGAAAATAACAGTCCTGCAAATCTACGCGATGTGTTGATTCCTGTAATAATGGGTTTTGGGTAAATATGGTGTTGCGTTTCCCTCTGTCCCAAGTAGCTATTAAAATTACATCTATTAGCTGACCACATTTTCCAGAAGGGGAGTTCAAATGGAGACCAAGTAAATAGTCTTACGTCTCTAGTAACAGAATCTTGCACAATTACAAATGCATTAATTATGTCTCTGTTAATCAAAATCCGAAAAATATCGAAAACTAGATTACTTGTGTGAGAAACTCCGGTTACAGCAACGAGGAATGGAGCGTATTTGTTAATCATTTCCATGACATGAAGTATACGAATGTGATCTCGCACATACTCAACAGTTGCTTGTTGTTCGTACTTGACTATGAGTATATAACAGTCGGGAAGAGTTTGCAACCGAATACCGGGCGAGCCTTTCAAAGGGGAGACAAGAACTGACCATCTTCCTATTGCATGCAAGTCCTGCAGTACTGATGATTCTGCCCCATATAACTCAAGTGAAAATCTTACGTCTATACTTTCATCATTAAACCATTCGAAATATTCTTTGTTACTCGAAGTATTTGTTAGAAATCTGAAAGCATTGAATTTGGTTTGGTTTATAGAACAATAAAGACTATGTTTGATTTCGACCTTTTCCATTCGGGGTTCGAAACTGTAAGTTCTTGTACTCTTATACTTATATTTTTCGAAAGACAAGGACACCAGCATTACCCCAGAAGAGAAAATCCGCTTGCAGGATTCTGCAACGAAACTGAGAACTTCATCTTCTTCCTCATGTAGAATTATCTTGTGTGACAAAACGATGGAAGCCAATAGTGTCCAGGAACCAACCTGACAAAAAGTAAACACGTGTTTCATAAATATTACCAGAATTTGTTGAAGATAGAAATTTTTACGTACATACAGGATGATTCAGGAGCTCTACAACAAACTCTGGGGATCGATATACAATGAGGATCATTTTTCGTAATACAATCCAAGTTCTCCGATGTCTCGTCTAGGAGCTACGCAACATAAAAAAGACAGATTTAGTGGCATTTATTAGTATATTATGCAACGAGCCTGTAATGATAGTAATTAAGACGCGAGTATGTTAGTTTATGAAACGAGCGTAAGCGAGTTTCATAATTTTCATACGAGCGTCTTAATTACCATTATAGGCAAGTTTCATACGACTTTTTATGCTCGACCATATTTCTAACTTGAAATTATTCAGAAGTATTAATTTTATTTGTATCTGACTGAAGATCGGAAGTGACCTTATGCATAGCTCGTGTGAGATGTGACCAGACGCGAAAGTATTGATTTTTTCCGAAGAACAATAATGTCATTGATCTAGATGTAATGTAGAGAATAACATGAACTAATTTTGATATAACCTGGAAATTGATTTAGAATTGAAAAACGAGATGACAAACTGAATTTATTTGAATATTATTTACAATTAACGCTAATTATTATAGTAACAAGACATAACCTTCTGCGACAGTATTGGATTTACAGCCTCCGTGACGTTTCCCTCGTTGTCTTTCGATTGCATATCCGAGAATAATCGAAAACCTGAACTTTAATGAATAGGTGTACTTCAATGACATGCATTAAAGGACTGCTACCAGGTGTACAATTACTACATTTCGGCATGGTCGAGCATAAAGTTAATTATGAAATTAATTTTATTAGTCATTCATTTCTTCAAGTACCCTTGCGGACAGGTTACAAGTGTCCTGTCATTTTGCTGCCCATTTTGAATAGAACACGCTTCCGCTGCTCATGGAGGATGTACCCTTCACGATGTAAGGGAACTTGTGATTCAACATAACGTCCCAACGCACTTCAACCTGGTTGTACGAGCACATCTGAACAACATCTACGGGCAACAATGGATAGGGAGAGCCGGACCTGTTACGTGGCCAGCATGATCACCCGACTTCACGCCCTTAATCTTTTTTTGGGGGAGGGACATGATTCGAATTGACACCAGAGAGGAACCGACTATGCAAGTATTAGCTGCTTTCGATCCAATTCTTCACAGGGCGATAACCACTGCTACGACGGTGTAAAGAATGTAATCAGGTTCAGAGTAGACATTTTGAACATCTGTAACTTGTCAGCAAACTTACTTGAAAAATAATTCATTTCATAATTGTTAATGTCACTAAAACCTGTCCTTGTTTCGATGTCGCTTAGCTCCTAAACGAGATATCGGAGAACATGGGTTGCTTTACGAAGAATGATCCTCATTGCGAGATATATCGATCCCCAGACTTTGTTACAAAGGTCCTGAATCACCCTGTATGTAAAAATATACCTGGTGCACCGTTTGCCATATCATTAATTTTGGTGGATGATTCATTTAGTATACACCAAAAAATCAATAACCATTTTGTTATATTTTGGATAGTTTTCCAGAAATACGTGTCATTTTAAACATGGAAATTGCGACATTGTGAACAGTAGTCTGTTTTGTTCTGGATGTATTTTGAATAGGGGAGTGGGAAATCATTGTCACGAGATTGTTTTCAATGTCACAAGAAAAAGGTATAGATGTGAAGTGTTTTATTTTTCTACTTTTAACATAGCTATAAAGAAAAGCAAAAAGCTGTACTTTGCATCAACCAATTAGAAATATGTAGTTTCTTCCCACTTTAAGTTTTACAGTAGTTAACAGGAAAACGTAGGCCTACTAATAGAAAGTAAATTTCAGAGCTGACTTTAAATACAATTGTTTGTTTACTGTACATTATACCGTTTACCTTTGTTGTTTTGTTATCCATTCCTCTAAAGTACAACGTGAGCTGTAGTACGTATATGTTGACTCTGAGAATAACCAGCGTTGCAAAGGTTCCGTACAATTTAAAATTTTTCTAAGAAACGAAAATTTACATTACTCCGGATCATATGTCTGCAAATTTAAGGGACAAAACTAAAATAAATTCGATCAAATATTATGAGAATTCACTGATAACTTAAACTGAGGATATTGGGGACTTATAAAATAGTTTCCTACAATATGATATTAAAGTTTTCACTCAAACAGTTTTTTTTTTTCTCGGAAACTGAGCAAAAATGAGCAAAATAAAATTGTATTTAATTTTTCTGTTTGAAGAAGTTATATGCACAAAGACAGGTTTTACTGCATTCTCTAATCTTTCCTCTTAGTCTCCGCATATGATCCATATATTATGTTAATGTTATCTATCATCTGATATCTTCTTCAGCCCCGAAATTTTCTGCCATTCACCATTCCTTCCAGTGCATCCTTAAGTAGGCAGTTTCTTCTTTGCCAGTGACCCAACCAATTTCTTTTTTCCTCCTCATTAGTTTCACCACTCTTTTCAACTCAGCTTCATTTCTTATTCTGTCTGTTCATTTCACACATTCCATTCTTCTACGTATCCACATTATAAATGCTTCTAGTCGTTTCTCTTCACTTCGTCGTAACGTCCATGTTTCTGCCTAATAATTTCCCTTTGCCATTGTTATCCCCTTTTGAGTTCCTGGCAGCAGTTCATATTACAACTTATGGTTGGTTGTTGGTCCTTCAGTCCTGACACTGGTCCGCTCCAATGTATATTGCCCTCCATGCATCTTTGTCGTTGGCCTTTGCTACTTATAGTACACCCCAAATATTTGAAGCCTTTGGCTTATTTTAATTCCTCATTTGAAATTAACACGTTTACCTTCTTTATTTTTCTTCCGATAACTATGGTCTTCGTCCTGTTTACATTTATCTCCATCCTATAGTGATGAAACCTGTCATTTGCCTCACCGTTGCCATATCAACTGCATACCTTATGTACTTTATTCTTCTTCCTCCGACTATCACCCTCCCATGCTCTAAAACAGTTCTTCACTAAATCTTGTAAGTAGATTTCGAACAGGATAGGTGATAAAGGGCATCCTCATTGTATCCTCTCCCTATTCCACTTCCCTGTCACATTTATTCTGCTATCTTGACTTTGACTCGTTTCATACAAATAGGGTAAATTAGGATCTGTTGGACAGTCGGGCATGTTGGACACTCTGTACTTTAACGTGTTACCTCGCCACTTGTGGGCACCACATTCTGCTAGAAGTCAATGACGGAGGTAGCCCCACTCGTGGTGCCCGCAAGTGGCGAGGTAACACGTTAAAGTACAAAGTGTCCAACAGACCCTAATTTACCCTATTACTGAATAGCCTCCTCTAATTTCAATCCACATCTCAAAGATTAACTCCTTGAAATTAATGATACGATTTACGGTTCACTCTATATTATAAATGTTGAATATTGAAAAGTAGAAGAAAAAAAAACAGAGTAGAGACCTTGGATATAAAAATGTTATACACAATAAAGAGACATTTACGACTGATGCAGTCTCTAATGCTAATCCGTTTGTACATTTCAGCTATTATTTAAAACATATGAAACAATTATGATTAAAATTCAGTATATTTGCAACAACGTGTCTTCGTAAACGAAAACAGGAAAATTCTCAGAATTTTCTTGGAAAATATAAAACGAAAACTCAACTATTTCTAACAAACTTGACAAAATATGCCTTTACCCTTTGATGCTGAAGTCTTTCACCCTAAATCCAGAATTTCATGACGGAAAATTTATAATAAAATATAATGCCAATTTATAAAGAGTATCACATGTAGGCCTAATTTTGGAAAAGAAGAGAATGCATCATTCAGTCAATGACACACATATTCTCCTGAGACCAGAGATTAAATCCCGCCACTAAAAAAAGGATTTTATTTTGTTTACATGTAAGGGTCCGTGGACACGGTACGGAAATTTCTCAAAACGAGCATTTATAAGAATCAATTTTTAGCGGACAGCAGTGTGCAGATGGTCCGATTTTTTCTGTGCATGGTGAAATTTAAGTTATGTACGTGTGCACATTGCTGTCCACAAGAAATCGATTAAAATAAATTCTAGTGTCGAGAAATTCCCGTACCGTGTGAACGGGTCCTAAGAGCTGTGTTTGAAGAGGATTTTGCGGTGAACTTTCACTTTCTCTCGATAAAATTCTGTTATTTGTACATAAATCACCAAGATCTTAGTATAAAGTATAATATAACCATCTTCGCATCGCAGACAATTAAAGACGACAAACTTTCGGCTATTTTGTCTCTAGAGTGAAATGCTTGTGTCATCAATAAACAATGAAAATAACCGTGACAGGGGATAGAGTAATTTTATTATTTTCAGAAAAATTGTATTCAAAGAAATGTTAAATTGTCACAATGCAACAACATGACACTATATCATCTCACAGTGAACAGAAAAAAATAACTTGTAAAATACGTGCAGTTGGAAGAAATTGACTTCTACTTACGAGAGTCCAGGTTCTCATGCTGATAGTGATTTTCTACTCTGCACAAATTATGACTGCCTTTACAATACTTTGTAATACAACACTCTTACGTGTTGGATAATTATGATGTCAGTTGATCTGGAAAACAGATAGGGATTTTATTTAGATATCTTTTTCAAAACTGAAATGCATAAAGACAAAATTTTAGATTAATGACTGTGTTATAGTAATAATAATAATAATAATAATAATAATAATAATAATAATAATAATAATAATAATAATAATAATGTTTTATTTTCGCTGGCAGAGTTAAGGCCATAAGGCCTTCTCTTCCACTCAACCAGCCTTAATCAATACAATACATAAATTTAAATTACAAATATTTTCACTACACTTAAAAGGTTCTCCAGCAATAATCTTCACTACACATTTATTTAAATTTAGATAAATCTATAAGGTAAAGTAGTAACTTAATTTATGAGCTAATTTAATTCAATGAATTATAATTAATTTAATATTTGAGATAGCTAGTAAAATGATGAAAATTAATTTAACATAAGCTTACTAGGACTATGTTACAGGGAGAATATATATATTTCTATTTCTATCATGAGAATATTAACGTAATTGCCATTAGAGATTTTGTAAATCTATTTAGAGAAATTAAAGATAATAATAATAAGAATGGACAGATGTTAGTTTCATTATAAGTAACAAATATTAATCAGCAATTCATCTGTTAAGTAAGAATTTATGTAATTTTGACCTAAATGAAGCAATTGTCCAACAACCCCTTATATCACTCGGAAGCGAGTTCCAATTTCTAGCAACTGAAACTGTATAGGATGAAGAATATAAAGATGTCTTGTGGTAGGGTATAATGAGTAAATTGTTATAATGAGATCTTGTACTTAGCTGATGATATGCGGATAAATTTTGAAAACGAGAAGCCAAATATATTGGGGTAGCGGTGCGCAGAATGATAATGATGATGATGATTAAGACGGAGAATATGAAGATCAAGAAGTTGTGAAATAAAAATGAAGAGGGGAAAGATCGAAGATGAAGATGAGGATTGGAAAATGAAGGTGAAGAGGGAAGGTGAAGGTAAAGTAAAGTTGAATAATATCAGGGTGCATACATGAAGAAGGCGTAGAACAAGAAGAAAGTGAAGAGCATGAAAAAAGTGAAGAACGTGAAGAAAATGAAAAAGTTATGAAATTGAAAAACGTGATGAAAGTGGAAAACATGAATAAAGCGAAAAACAAAGAAATTGAAAATACGAAGAAAGTGAAGAACGTGAAGAAAATGAAAAAGTTATGCAATTGAAGAACGTGATGAAAGTGGAAAACATGAATAAAGCGAAAAACAAAGAAATTGAAAATACGAAGAAAGTGAAGAACGTGAAGAAAATGAAAAAGTTATGAAATTGAAAAACGTGATGAAAGTGGAAAACATGAATAAAGCGAAAACAAAGAAATTGAAAATACGAAGAAAGTGAAGAACGTGAAGAAAATGAAAAAGTTATGCAATTGAAGAACGTGATGAAAGTGGAAAACATGAATAAAGCGAAAAACAAAGAAATTGAAAATACGAAGAAAGTGAAGAACGTGAAGAAAATGAAAAAGTTATGCAATTGAAGAACGTGATGAAAGTGGAAAACATGAATAAAGCGAAAAACAAAGAAATTGAAAATACGAAGAAAGTGAAGAACGTGAAGAAAATGAAAAAGTTATGCAATTGAAGAACGTGATGAAAGTGGAAAACATGAATAAAGCGAAAAACAAAGAAATTGAAAATACGAAGAAAGTGAAGAACGTGAAGAAAATGAAAAGTTATGCAATTGAAGAACGTGATGAAAGTGGAAAACATGAATAAAGCGAAAAACAAAGAAATTGAAAATACGAAGAAAGTGAAGAACGTGAAGAAAATGAAAAAGTTATGCAATTGAAGAACGTGATGAAAGTGGAGAACATGACTAAAGCGAAAAACATAAATAAAGCGAAAACACGAAGAAAGTGAAGAACGTGATGACAGTGAAGAACATGAAGAAAGTGAAGAATATAATGAAGAAGAAAACGGCGATAGTTAAAGTGAAGGTGAAGAATTCGAAACAGTTTAAGACCTTTAAAAAGGCGAAGGAGGTGAAAGTTATTAATTCGGATAATCTTGAAACGTCGCTTTCCTCTTGGAAATTCACGAACCACTTCTTTATTTTTCTTCCTTCTTGAGGTCTTGTAATATTTTCACCTGGTAAACTATGTTGGCACGAGTACAATGATTACCAACACACAACACTATAGACTACATTAAAGTTAGAACTTGTCACACCAAAGAACTATGGAGAAAGTACGTTTTAAGTTAAGAACAAATAGGAGTGTAATAATGTAACATATCGTGAGCTTCCTTTCAGATCAACTATTAAACTCTTACAAGGTCAATTACCGTTAATTTAAAGCTATTTTCCGTTGCTTAATTCGATGTAAATGGAAGTGTGTTGCATACCATTAAAGAGCAGAACAACGCAAGTCAATTTTACTGATACTTCCTTTTATTTGCATAGTAACATGGAACACGAGTTCACGCCGATTATGTAGCTGCTTCACAGTATAGAATTAAGGGACGTTTAGTGTAATGACCACTGTAATGATATTCCGCCAAAAGTGACCAATACACTGTGTTTACATTTTAGAAAAAAAGGCGTTATAATTATACCATGTTAAATGGAAAAGAAATACATATTTTTCCTGAACAGCTACAACATATCCTCTTAAGGTAAGCGTTCACTACATCGTATCGCACGCATCGGACGAATCGCACTGATCGGAAAAAGACTATCTTTGCTGTAATTGTTATGTAACCGCGTTCACTACATCGTATCGGACGCATCGCCTCTCGGCAAATCCGTCCACGTTTCTCGGATGGGCAACTTTTTGCGATGCGTGCGATCATGGCCTTCTTTAATAAATCAATTTTAATTGGTCAACTGTTACTTTTATGTTGTGCCATGTTCAGGATTTATAATTTGAGGCGTTCCCATTACAGTAATCAAGTCATTTCTTGCAAATATATTATGTAACCAATATTTCTTTCGTTTCTTCCTCTTCAATTAAGACGCATGAAGCAATTACAAATTCTTATTCGCTAACAGACGTAATTAATAGACCTAACCTCAACTCCTCTGCTTTCAGTAATGTCAATATCGTACGACGTCATGTTTTAAAGAGCTGATAGGGGAATCCGATGAGGCGATGAGGTGAAGCCGTTACAGTGAACGCACTGCACTTAAAATATCCGTTGCGTGCGATTCGTACGAGGAGTGCGATACGATGTAGTGAACGCTTACGTTTACACCGAAGATCCGGCTTCATATCCCAGCCAATCTTAACTCTGCAATGCTCTCCGGGGTGACTCGTCATTCCAAATAACCACATTTTTTTCTATAGTTTAGTCTAATAATAGCTTGGACTATTCAACGACAACAAGAGTTTCAATTATCTGTAGTGAAGGAAGGAGAGAAAAGTCGTATGGTGACAACATACTCCAGGTGAGCAGTAATGAGCCCAAAAAGGGTGAGCAGTCCAGGGTTAAGTGGAATTTGTAATGGCGAAGGCGGCGATTGGAAAACATTTTCATGACGTATTCTAATTACCTATACCTGCATTCTGTCAATTGTTGCATTAGTCACCATAACAATGATGCTACAGATGGTGATAATAATAATAATAATAATAATAATAATACTGGTGCAACATATCTGAAATAATGCACCAAAGGCAATATAGTAGCCTTTATTATACAACGAGCCTATAAGGGTAGTAATTAATTAGCGAGTTTATTTATGAAACGAGCGTAAGCGATTTCCATTATAGGCAAGATGCATACGACTGTTTTTGGTCGATCGTAATTAAATGTCTAAGTTTTGAGTTTTTGCAAATATCTTACCTTATTACTTTACTGATAATGGAACGGTGATCATGAGTGTATTTTCAGCGTGTTCTCGATTATTGCTACAGATGGCAGGCACGGACCATGAGTATATTTTCAGATGGTCGCAAATTCTACGCAGTATTTATTGATTTTTGCAGAGCTTGGTTTGGAGATTTTAATCTCAAAGTAACACACATTAAAACACAGGAAATGAACTCAATTTATTAAAATATTAAAATTAACATGAACAGAATTTATTTTATTTTAAATACATGTTGTTGATTGTGCAGTTTGTGAAATTTATCTGGGGAATGGCTCCCAGTGGAATGTTTGAAGTTACGTTAATGTTTATTTGAGTGTTTTGTTTATCAATTGAGTTTAATATTTTGTTTGATTCGAAATCAATGTCACTTTTAAAACTCGCGCCTGCTGTTTTGGATTGCTGCTTTCAAGGCTTGCGGGTTGTTGCGCTTATGATATTAATGAATATTGCATATGCATAGTTGGAAATCAATAATTGGAATAATATAATGAATAGCTGTACTTTAATGTATGTCATTAAGATACAGTTGTGTCACATGTAAGTAGCGTATTATAGTATGGTAGAATAAAAAATAGTTCAAAGATTGTGCAACTTTCTTTTTCCGGAAGGGAGTTTGAAATCGTTAATAAAAACCCTTCCTAAGAGTGAAGAGAGAGGGTATGCACTACAATTCATACGTAAGACAACGTAAATAAAACAGTAAAATAAGCAAGAGAAAATTTAAAAAAGTGAACACCCAAATGCAAATACATTTCTGTTGTTACGTTGCTTCCAGAAAAATTATAAGCAACAGCAATAATTGAAGCGTTGGGCCGAATAACGGTCTATGTTACAATCTGCTAACTGTGCAGGAGGAAAAAAAATGTTACATCGTAGACCGTTGTTCCAAGCAAGAAGTAATGGTTGTAGCTCGTGTAGAAGCGCCTCTGGTACAGATATTGAAAAACAGTTTTTGTGACAGCTGTGTAAGACTATATAGAGCATTATTCTATTAAAAAGTCGATTTTGAAAAATTGTAACATAGACCGTTATTCGGTCCAACGCTTCAATTACACAGTCAATCATCAGCTAAGCCCATTTTCAACTCAATGTTAAAACAAGCTTACGCCATCCAGCTTTGATCTATGTATATAACGAAGGTAAATGTTATATGCATCAAATAATACTAATATTATTCCAACGATGTTATTACTCAAAACTATACAATAAAAGAAATTAGACGCAAGTATAATGTTACGATGTAAATATTCATCTTGTTCATATTATATATGCACATTTCTTTTTAATGTGGTAACCGAATTCACTGTCTTAAACTCAATAATTGTAACTTATATATTCACATTTCTGAGTATATATATTTCAGAGTTCTTTTAAGAAATTTTATCTGTAGTAATCTCACTAGAGGTTTTGATCTAACTAGAGAAAATCAAATCTCGAGTGGGATTTGACTGACTATTGCACGATTAGAAGAAAGTATATAAAGATTAAAAGAAATGAAGTATTCTAATACAATGAATTGACTTACTCAAATACTAAACTGTCTTGAAAATGTACAGAGTGATCATGGATACAATAAAAACACCGTAAAACATTTACTACTGAAGTTTATTTGTTGAAACTTTGTGCATACAACATTGAAAGATGGGAGATTCCTCAGAGCTCAACATGACCCCATTGCGCACCCTGCACAACTCATAACGGTGATGCAATTCAGCCCATGTCCGTTGTAACATAAGAGGGGTGATTTGTTGAAAACCTTGAGTAATTTTTACTCTCAGATCATCAATGTTCCTGAGTTTCTGTGAATAGACAATGTCTTTAACAAAACCCCACACGAAGAAGTCAGGAGAGGTTAGATCTGGGAAGTTTGGGGACCAACGCAAGAGATTGCTGATTCTCGTACTGGGTTTCGCCTGCAACCTTCTGCATGTGTTTTTTTTAAACACAACCTGTTTTTACAAATGTTCGATATCATAACATTATGGAATCGTATTTAGGTACATTACGCACACCATACGTTGAAATTCCCTTTGAATTCTTTTAACACTTTCAAAGAACACATTGTGTCTGCTGTTGATTTGTAGTGGCCATTTTAATCATCTACGATTTTCATTTGTCCGTTCAGATAATGCATTGTTGATTGTCATAAATGGAAACTTCCATCTTTTAATCATAATATAATCAGCAAGAAATTTTTCCTACTATCATAATAGCTTTATAATAATAAATTAATATTATCTATACCCAAACGGATCAAGCTGTATTATTGTGCCATCTCATCATTACAAATATTCCGCTAGATAGTGTAGTAGTGTTTTATGATCAGCTTCCAATTAGACAATCGTCATTAAACTCTATGTACGATTTTATTGGTCAAGAAGGCTTTGTTGATTCAGTTTTATTTTTATTAGAACAGTTGTATTCCACTATATTAAACAATCTGATATGTGAATCTATGATCTCATACAGGAGCTATAACATAACCTAAGTAAGAATCTTAGAAAGGTGTCACAGAACACGCTTCTTGCTTCCTGAATGTGTAGGAAATAAATTTTGTTGTTTTTGACACTTACTGTGATTCCAGTGACATCATTATCGTCTCGTGGTGCGGAATTCAATTTTTCGTGCAACACTGCCACATTACCAACACGTGGAATGAGGTAGGCCTATATATATTTTGACATTTTCAACTTTATGATGTAGTACATAATCTCCATCATAATTCACATGTCTATTATCTCACAAATAAATTGCGTTCGACACTTTATGGCTTCAAACTTTACAAGCACGTGCTCCACTATCATAGGCCGTATTATGGGGATTGGGGCGATTGCGAAATGCCGAACTTTGCAAGAGTTACTTTGGTTTCATATTTATTCACCCCAGAAAAGTTTCGTGACGATTCTCGTCGGGAGGTCGAAAGTCTTCCCTTGTTAGTATTCAGACTGTCATACTTATGGCACATACATAGACACATTCCAGACAAAGAATTAGTTTTGTCAGTTTCAAAGCTTCGTTAAGCATTTTAAATAACATACAACACAAACTACATAAAGAATTCCATCGCCAGTTTAAAAAGTAAAACCAAACTTAATGCAAGAATCTAGATACTGCTTTTCCTCTCTCTTCTCTGGAAGAAAATCGACACGTCTGGTACGAAAAAAAAAAAAAAAAGGTGTACAGAAATGTTTGATCCGTCGTTTTTTACCGTATTGTATCAGTATATCTTGAGCACTTTTACCATAGATTATACGACTTTCAGTACGCCTCCTTACTTACTTACTTACTTACTTACTGGCTTTTAAGGAACCTGAAGGTTCATTGCCGCCCTCACATAAGCCCGCCATAGGTCCCTATCCTGAGCAAGATCAATCCAGTCTCTATCATCATATCCCACCTCCCTCAAATCCATTTTAATATTATCTTCCCATCTACGTCTCGGCCTCCCCAAAGGTCTTTTTCCCTCCGGCCTCTCAACTAACAATCTATATGCATTTCTGGATTCGCCCATACGTGCTACATGCCCTGCCCATCTCAAACGTCTGGATTTAATGTTCCTAATTATGTCAGGTGAAGAATACAATGCGTGCAGTTCTGCGTTGTGTAACTGTCTCCATTCTGCTGTAACTTCACCCTTTTAGCCCCCAATATTTCACTAAGAACTTTATTCTCAAACACCCTTAATCTTTGTTCCTCTCTCAAAGTGAGAGTCCAAGTTTCACAACCATAAAGAACAACCGGTAATATAACTGTTTTATAAATTCTAACTTTCAGATTTTTTGAGAGCAGACTGGATGACAAAAGCTTCTCAACCGAATAATAACAGGCATTTCCCATATTTATTCTGTGTTTAATTTCTTCCCAGTATCATTTATATTTGTTACTGTTGCTCCCAGGTATTTGAATTTTTCCACCTCTTCTAAGAATAAATTTCCAATTTTTATATTTCCATTTCGTACAATATTCTCGTCACGAGACATAATCATATACTTTGTCTTTTCGGGATTTACTTCCAAACCTATCTCAGTATGCCTACTAGATTCACGAATATCGTTCTAAGTCAAAAGGATAGTTTTAATGAATGTTCATGTAGTGTAATTTGGACTACAGTCGAACTTTAAAGGAAAAATAAAGCACATGTGCACGTGTCTACGAAGCATGAATACTGTTCTCATTAATCCCAACAATGAATAAGGAGCAAAAATGACATTCTCCTGCCTGCCTTTGATCTAGAACTACTTTTCCGTCTCTAGGTATATAGGTCACTTCGGGAACTGACCGTCACATAAAAAGGCAACTCCCTCCCATAGTTACAAAAACAAGGAAATACAAGGGGAAGAAGAGGACGACAAGAAGAACGGAGAACTATAGGAAGGACAAGGAGACCAAGGGAACGACAAGGGAAAGAAAGAACAAGTGGATGACAAGGAGAACAAAGTGACGACAGGAAGAATAGGGGAACGACAGGGAGAATAAAGGGACGACAGGGAGAATAAAGGGACGACAGGAAGAACTAAGAGACGACAGGGAGAACCAGGGACGACTGGGAGAATCAGAGGACGACAGGAAGAACAAAGGGACGGCAGGGAGAACAAGATGACAACAGGGTGAAAAAGGAAACGACAGGGAGAACAAGGGGACGACAGTGAGGAAAGGGATGTCAGGGTTCAAAGAGAAAAAGGTAAAAACTACGCTAATAAAAGCAAAAGAAGAAGAAAGGCAAGTTAAGGGTTAGGTACAGCTTACAGCAGTAATATTTTATAAATATTCAACATTTTTGTCCATTACTGTATCGTGTACAAGAATGAAAATTAGTATGTGTAAAAAACTGTCTTTCTGCTATATGAAAAAATATTTTATGATTAAAAAATTATTTACATTTTTTTCAAAATTCAGTTCACTGTGCAGTGATGAAGCGTTTCCCACATAGCTCAAAAACTATCCAACATTCTGTGATGATATTTTTGTGTGTATTTATGCATGTCATATCTACAATATTATATAATATCACTTTTCTATCTTAGATAGATTGTCTGATAAAAAATAAATTCATTTAAAAATGGTCGAATATCAATATTTTCTTCTAACACAATAAAAAAATATTGTTTATTAAGGAATGTATTTGAAAGAGCATGATATTGTAGACATGAGTTTTAGCAATAAAATAAGAGCGAGAGAACTTGAAAAAGTTAACAAGTTTATGAGTTATGAAGGAAACGCTTCATCACTGCACATTTTGAATTTTGAAAACAAAATATATATAAATAATTTTTTTCATATAGCAGAAGGACAGTGTTCTACACATACCAATTTTCATTATTGTACACGATACAATAATGGAGAAAAAATGTTGAATATTTCTAAACATTTTACTGGTGTAAACTGTATCTAACCCCTTAAGGTAGGAGAATACAAAGAAAATAAAGGAAAGACAAGGAAAACAAGGAAGGATAAGTAAAATAAGGGGAAGACAAGGAAAACAATAGAATATAAAGGGAAAAGGGGGAGATTAGAAGAACAATAGGAATATTAGAACACCAAGAGGAAGAAAAGGAGAACAAGGGGAAAACAAGGAGAGTAACTGGAAAACAAGAACAACAAGGGCGAGACAAGGAGAATAAGGGAAAGACGAGAAGGAAAAGGGAAAGGCAAGGAGAACAAAGGGAATACTATAAATGAGAGGAATACTAGGATGTTATTAGGCAAACAAGGAATTACTAGAAGAATAAGAGGAATACTAAGAGTACAAGGGAATACGAGGTGATAGCATCCACACATAATTCTACATAAACAAATGTAACGCAGTACAGCTATGCACTTGTTGCTTTTTCTCTGCTGTAACTGTACATGTTTCCATTGTTAGGCTAGGGGGAAATAATGGTATTTTGGTAAATTAAATACTTTTCATTTTAGAGTAGAAATGTCCGTTGTTTAAGACTTTCCTTTTGTTCTCAGACCCTCATTAACTGCTCTATGGCCCCTGATTGAGAATCTCTTTGTTGATGAGTTTACCTGGCAGTTAATTATTTATCAAATACTTTCGCTGAATACTAACTTTAAAAGTTCCATTCATAAATTTACAGCATTTAATAGACTTCATAATTACAGAAATATAGTATCTTATTATAAAAGCCACTGAATACTAACTTTAAAAAGTCCTATTCATAAATTTACAGCATTTAATAGACTTAATAGTATCTTATTATAAAAGCTTCGTGAAAGTAAATATTATCACCTTATAAAAACATATTTTTCACACAATTTCAAATACAATGAACGCATTTATAAACATGTGGTTCCGAACAAGTTCTAAGTCTATTCATACCCAGAATTGTCACTTGCATGTTCTCTCTGTCAGAAATCTTGAATGGTGAAGCCACTTCTTCTCATTTTAATCGTTCTTTTTTTTCAGAGCAGGAGTTTTATATGATTCACAGAGAATTTACCCATACACACAGTAAATAATATGTTAACATTTTATTACAGTTAGTCTTTGCATAACAAATAACATATTATCATACAGAAATATCTAGACGAAATAAATTAAAATGTTCGTGCCAACACAATTACGTCAACAGCTATACATTTTCTTCCTTTTCATCAACAGTAACAAGTACAATGTTTGCGTTATTTTGTTTCATGTTACTTAGATAAGATATATAAAAAATCACATATTTGTGGTTTTGATGGGCTGCAGCAAGATGGCTGTTTTTATTGTTTCCATTGTCTATAAAACATCGGTGAAGTGTAACTGTATATTGGTGATTTGTATAGTTACGGTCCCCTGGTGTAGTGGAAGAGAAGGCCTTACGGTCTTAACTTCATCAGGTAAAATAAATAATTTATTGTTACTATATTATTATTATTATTATTATTATTATTATTATTATTATTATTATTATTACCATTACTATATTGCAACGCTATCCCTGACTGAGGGCAATTGGCTCTTTTAGTGTATAGATCTCCAGTCATTTTCCGTTAAAAGGAAACAACAACTTCGATATTTCTAACATGTTACAGATTACAATTTCCAGATGATCAGATACTGCTGCTGAAGTCTATGAAGATATAGAATATACAAAAACAAATTTGAGAGTAATATGAAAAATGGAGATTGCAATTGAAAGTTAATAAAAGTGAATCTAGTAAATGGATATTGTGTTTAAAAACTACTATATTAGAAGATGCCGAAGGGTATATTGACATTTCTAATAACATTAAACATTTTGGAGTTGAAATTACAAAAGTAGTAAGAAATGATCCTGAAATAATTAAGAAAATATTTTTTTAAGAATCGATATGTAATAGTGTTGCTTAATCGGAATTTTGTGGCACGTATAAACAAATATTTAAAGAAAGTAAAATTCATATTTTATATCAATACTGAGAAATTTAATAACGTATTATGCAGAAACATTAAAAATGAATGCAACATTAAGATCAAAATTGTAATCAACTGATAGATTTTATGGAGGTAAAAACGATGCCCTAAACTAGACAGAATAAATTAGAAACGATACGACAAGAGAAAAGACGGAAATTATATTATATAGCTTGCGGAAACTGAACAATTATAATGGTTGAAACATTGAAAAGAATGAATGCAAACTGATTGCCAAAGAGGAGTTTATTGTCTCAACTGGAAAAGGATAATCATAGCTTATGATGGAAACCAGAGAATTACAGGATGGTGTCTGAGAAGATAGAAATGGACGGAGAAACAAAATTTCAATTGTGTAAAAACAGGACAGGATGGTGTCAGGAAGATGGACGGAGAAACAAAATTTCAATTGTGTAAAAACAGGACACAGGAAGATGTAACTTACATACACTTAAAACCTGTATGCTAAATTATGCAATGTAAATGATTATTCAGACCAATGATTATAATCCAGCAGCTGCTATGATAAGATAGCAACGGAGTGTGTGCAGTCATTTGTTTCCATAAAAGAAAAACTAGGTTTGAACACTCGATAGACTATAAATTAATTAGAGATGTGGAAGAAGAAAAAATGCATGCTTTTTCGATTCTGCTGCTTCGAATAAATAACGCACATTATACAAAAAAAATTACACTCAACATCACAATCTCAGTCTTTCTTCAGAGTATGCGTATATAATAAATCTATTAAACTTGCAATTAGACTACGATGTTTCCTTATACTTGTGGTTCGTACAGTTGTTGTGATTGGTTCAGTTGGAGTTGTGGTTGGTTCAGTTGGAGTTGTGGTTGGTTCAGTTGGAGTTGTAATTCGTACAGTTGTAGTTGTAATTGGTTCAGTTGGAGTTGTGATTGGTACGGTTGTAGTTGTGGTTGGTTCAGTTGTAGTTGTGGTTGGTTCAGTTGGAGTTGTGGTTGGTTCAGTTGGAGTTGTGGTTGGTTCAGTTGGAGTTGTAATTCGTACAGTTGTAGTTGTGATTGGTTCAGTTGGAGTTGTGATTGGTACGGTTGTAGTTGTGGTTGGTTCAGTTGGAGTTGTGGGTGGTTCAGTCGGAGTTGTGATTCGTACAGTTGTAGTTGTGGTTGGTACAGTTGGAGTTGTGGTTGATGCGGTTATTGTTGTGGTTGGCGCAGTTACAGTTGTGTTTGGTTCAGTTGGAGTTGTGATTGGTACGGATGTAGTTGTGGTTGGTACGGTTATATTTGTGGTTGGTTCAGTTGGAGTTGTGATTGGTACGGATGTAGTTGTGGTTGGTTCATTTGGAGTTGTAGTTGGTTCAGTTGAAGTTGTGATTGGTACGGATGTAGTTGTGGTCGGTTCAGCTGGAGTTGTAGTTGTGGTTAGTTCTGTTGGAGTTGTGATTGGTACGTTTGTAGTTGTGGTTGGTTCAGTTGGAGTTGTGGTTGGTGCAGTTATTGTTGTGGTTGGCGCAGTTACAGTTCTGTTTGGTGCGGTTGTAATTACGGTTGGTACAGTTGTATTTGCGGTTGGTTCAGTTGGAGTTATGATTGGCACAGTTGTAGTTGTTTTTGGTTCTGTTAGAGTTGTGATTAGTACGGATGTAGTTGTTGTTGGTTCAGTTAGAGTTGAGATTGGTACGAATGTACTTGTGGTTGGTTCAGTTGAAATTATGGCTGATGCGGTTATTGTTGTGGTTGGCGCAGTTACAGTTGTGTTTGGTGCGGTTATAATTATGGATGGTACGGTTGCATTTGTTGTTGGTTCAGTTGGAGTTGTGTTTGGTGCTGTTGTAGCTGTGGCTGATGCGGTTGAATTTGTGGTTGGTTCGGTTATACTTATGGTTGTAGTTGTGGTTTGTGCTCTTGTAGTTGTGGTTGGTGAAGTTGCAGTTGTGGTTGGTTCGGTAGTAGTTGTGATTGGTTCAGTTATAGTTGTGGTGGGTTCGGTTATAGTTATGGTTCGTGCGGTTGTAGTTGTAGTTGGTGCTGTTCTAGTTATGGTTGACGCTGCTGTAGCTGTGATTGATGTGATTGTAGTTGTGGTCGGTGCTCTTGTATTTAGAGTTGATACAATTGTAGTTATGGTTGGTGCTGTTGTAGTTATGGTTGGTGTGGTTGTAGTTGTGTTTGGTGCTGTTGTAGTTGCAGATGCTGCGGTTTTAGTTGTGGCTGGTATTGTCGCTGGTCTGGGAGTGTTAGTACTTATTATGTAAATGGTCTCTGTGCTATTTGTGTCCAACTTTTGAAAGTCTGAAGGTTTTCCATTAAATAAGGATCCAAATACTTCAATGATTTCTGGAATTAAAGGAATGGAAGAGTTTTTAATTAGTCCCAGAGCCGGTTGGATAACTAATGGATTCAAATTGTGACCTATTGATAATATATTATTCTGCAGTAATTGTACTATCGGTTTTAAACCAGGCACTATATTATCCAAGGCAGCTGCCACGCCCTGGTCAACATACTGTAGAACCTGGCGCACCAAACTCGTAAAATCACTTTTCGACAACATCTCAATAACTTGGGACGCTACGGAAGGCCCACAGCTGGCGGTGAAGGAGCATTTGCTATGGGTGATGTTTGATAGACAACCGTTCAATACATTGCAGATGTCATCTCCAACTATGTCGCATGTTAATTTTGTTAACCCTCTTGAGTTATGAAACACAGATGCTGTACAACCCAACATACAAGACGAGATGTTTAGGTCCTTCTGGTCTTGCAGAGATGCCCATAAAGCATTTTTCACGCCTTTATCTTTTGGGTCAGAGATTCTACAAACTAGCAGAAAGAATGACCTGAAGAACCAGACGGTGATTTGGACAATAAATTCCATGGCGCCGATTGCTGCCATCTGCGAGTGGACTGTCGATACAGCCACGAGAAGAAAAATGGTGAGAATCGGCTTCATCTCTCTCAGTCAGCGTCTGAAGACGACAAGTTCCGTTTTTTTCTTAAAGAGGCAACGGACAATATCCTTGGCTTTTATTCTTATTGCCTATCCTGAAAATAAGAAGAAACGATGTTCAATGGTAGGCCTACGTATTATACATCAAATGAAATAAACCACGCTCATGATACGTGTGCAAATCAATATTTTTCTGAGCGATTGAAAGACATGCAAAAATATTTTTATATGTGTTTTTAGCGCCTTTTTTGAGGAATAAGCATATTTCTTTGACAAGGTTCGAAGAGACCTTTTATTTATCATTTTACAAGAAAAAAATATACCAAATCTGCTATTACAAAACATAATAGAAATCTACACTGACAATAAAAAAATGTCAAAATAAATAATCGTATATCCGAAAGAAAATATGTTAATAATGGAGTTATCTCCAACATATTTACATGAATGAAATCATTTTAAATGGAACCAAATCTATACATCAGGAATCATAATAACCAGTACCTTAACATTAAATACCCTGCTCATTGCAGACGATCAAGTTATAATTTCCAATTCAGAGGATAACTTACAAAGAGGACTATATACATTAAATAAAATAATATCAGATTTTGAGATGGAGATTTCAGCACAAAAATCAAAAGTAATGGCATTTTTGGGACAATAAGAAGTAAGATAATACACAATAATCAATGCCTAGAACAAGTACAAAATTCCAATTATCTCGGTTGTGAAATATCTTATCAAAATGAAAAAATGTGAACAAGAAAATCACCAAATTTACACAAATTTTAGGAACAATAAATAATACATTAAAACCTGAATTAGTACAAAAATCCACAAGAATAAAAATATATAATACTCTAGCATTACCCTCCCTTTTATACGGAAGTGAGATTTGGACATTAAGGAAAAGAGATATGAGCAGAATCAAAGCAAGGAAATGAAATTTCTCAGACGGACAGCAGGATATACTCTTTTAGATCGAAAAAGGAATGAAGAAATATTGGAACAATTAGAAGTAGAATCAGTAGAAGAAAAAAATAAACAGATATAAAAAAATGGCTACACCATGTAAAACGATTGGAAAATTCAAGAATCCCCAAAATGATGATGCAATATCAATCCAGAGGACATCGACGGTTAGGAAGACCCTTTAGAAGACTGCTAGATGGGGCCGAAACAGATCTACACAGGCCTAATTCGTGACGGATGATGATGCATATTTCTTTCATATTATCAGGCGTCCCTGTACATAATAAACTAATGCGCATATGTTGTAGTGGATTTACAGGAATTTATTTAATGTAAGGTACTCTCAAATTTGCATATTTTGTAAAAATATAGAGTCTGGATTGTTTGGTTGTCAGCAGATAATGTTTTTGATTGGTTGTACTCAATGGCTGGATATTCTTGCACATGAAGTGTAACTCTGGAACAACCAAACATTCACGTCCTCATTTTGTTCCATTGAACTACTGGACAATAAGAAGCATTTCCAAACATCCAGACCTACCTTACTCAAACACCCCCTATCCACATTTTCTCTATTTCACTTACTTGCAGATATGTGTGTTCTTGTAGAGAGTAGTTGGATGTAATCATAGGTGGAGGGGGGGAGAACCTACAAAGGAGGACTTGTTTCGGGTACAACGTACGGTCAGAAGGCCCGTGCATTGGATCTGAGACAAAATTATGATAATATAACATTTGCATATATAATATTACTCAATAAATCTATTATCTATCTATCTATCTATCTATCTATCTATCTATCTATCTATCTATCTATCTATCTATCTATCTATCTATCTATCTATCTATCTATCTATCTATCTATCTATCTATCTATCTATCTATCTATCTATCTATCTATCTATCTATCTATCTATCTATCTATCTATCTATCTATCTATCTATCTATCTATCTATCTATCTATCTATCTATCTATCTATCTATCTATCTATCTATCTATCTATCTATCTATCTATCTATCTATCTATCTATCTATCTATCTATCTATCTATCTATCTATCTATCTATCTATCTATCTATCTATCTATCTATCTATCTATCAGTGGCGTATACTGGTTAAAGGGTTTGGGCTACCGCTGACCCTATTATTACACAAAATATATCTAACAATTACTTTAATTTTAATTACTATGGTAAAACTAATAATACAAAATTATTACATTATGTTTTATTATAAACTTTTTCTTTTGTAATTTCCTTGGGCTACCGCTGGTAGCCCCGGTAGCCCGCAAAATACGCCCCTGCTATCTATCTATCTATCTATCTATCTATCTATCTATCTATCTATCTATCTATCTATCTATCTATCTATCTATCTATCTATCTATCTATCTATCTATCTATCTATCTATCTATCTATCTATCTATCTATCTATCTATCTATCTATCTATCTATCTATCTGTCTGTCTGTCTGTCTGTCTGTCTGTCTGTCTGTCTGTCTGTCTGTCTATCTATCTATCTATCTATCTATCTACTTCCAGTTGGGACGCCAACAGTTCGAGTGTCAAGTGCGTGATTTTGTTATATTTTGTGTGCGGTCAGTGTGAGAGCGTTCGGTAGTGATGCCGCTTCCAAAATTTTTGCAAGTGTAGAACCCCTAACAGGACATGTTTTCCAGGTGAGACTGTCAAGATAAAACTATACAAGGTGCTATCAAAAAGACCATGGTTGCAGCATTGTGCTCAAAGTAAAGAAGATCTTGTGCCAAGAAAGTATGGCTTGTTTATACCTGGATTTTCCAAACTCACAATTTGCACAGTAATATAGTCCACCAACCTCGAATGATGTTGATCGATCATTTGCAGTATTCAAGATTTCCTTAATAATAATAATAATAATAATAATAATAATAATAATAATAATAATAATTCTTTATTTATACTGGCAGAGTTAAGGCCATAGGGCCTTCTCTTACGCTCTACCAGGTCAAAAAGTATACAAGCAGTTAAAATTTTACAAAAAGTTGCAGAACAGAATACTACAGAATTTTGTAGACAACAATAGCAATATGCGTTACAAGAGCGGTATGTTGAAGTTTTCATGTTCGAGGAAAAGATTGAAAAAGCGAAACGTAGTTGAGCTTTTTTAATTTCCGAGAACATGAAAACAAACATACCGCTCGTGTTTCGTACATTATTTTGTGCGAAGATCGTTTATTACATACCTGAAAGAGGAATTTCTAATTAGTTGCAATGAAATCTCCATCTTGGTTTCTTTTCAATGACGGCAACTTTGCAAAACAAATATATCTATCTTCAACATTGTTGCTATAAAATGTTTTCTGTGTTTACTACTTTCCAGCAGGCCGTGATATACGTCGGTCTTTTTTTTCCCCCAGTCTATAAATGCGAACTTAAAACAAACGGTAAGGTTATGTAATGATTTATTTTTCATTTTAATATTTTAACAATATTATTTATATAACATATTGCAGTAATAACATCGGCATCTGGAATCTTGTTGATTTTTTCATGGCTTCCTTAATGTTACTTGCATCACGAATGCAGTAACTTTAGTGGAGTTGTAGAGTTTACTTAATTTTTGCAAATATTTAAAAACAATAATTAGCATTGCAATTTAGGTGAAATTGCAGTGGTAAGTTTCCAATTTATAATTATTACTATGTTAAACGTCTCTAAAAATAATATGTTAAAAGCCTAAAGCAGTAAAATGAATGTCGCGCTTAAGCGGTAAGAAGAGGGATATTGTTATGTGTGTTACGTTGGGAATACTGAATGTGGTATTTCACACTTACCGCGTATTGGTTCTGTGCGGAAAACAAGCAAATACGCACGATCTAGCACAAAACCTCTTTTCCTACTAAGCCAATTATGTAAGATCAATTTTTAGGGCATTTTTGAAAGATTTTTAGGTCACAAATGCATTGTTTTTAGGACATTCTTCCATGATTTATAGGCCATCAAAATTCTAGCCCTAATAATCACTTTAGGCGAATTTTGTTTTTGGCCAACTTCCGTTGTGCAGACTAGCCTGGTTCGAGACCATAGCTCCTGTAATGCACGTTGCTAGTACCTACCTTGGTCCAAGCCTATATAACATAATAATTGAGAAGTAGCAAGTTCACAAAATTTCTGTGTTAGTAAATTTTTAAAAATGTCCTTAGGAATATTATTTTTAAAGACCATGTAATTGTTTAATGATTATTTACGTACTTATTTCTATTAGTTAAACTTCATTACAATAATTAAAGCTGCATAATTTCTACGTGAATTTAACCTTACCTTTGAAACCAGTTTTGTCTCTTCTATAATTACTGTTAAGTGTGTATGCATAGCTCCCTGAGCATGGGTTTTATTTGTTAGGGACGAGCTAGAGCATGATTTATGTTCATCGTATTTATATATGTTTTACTAGCAATAAATTATCTATTATCTAATTATATTCGGAGAAGATGACACTGACGAGACGTAACTAGTCCAATTATATTTTACGAATGTCATCAATCACACTGACAACGCATAACGAATTATAAATCTGAATTTCACGCGATGTTAGGAAATCAAGAAGATTCACTTTCAAAAATGATGATGATGATGACGATGATGATGATGATGATGATGATTAGACTACATTTTATGCGTTATAAAATTGAATGTCACATATCACTAATGCAATTTAGAAAACTTACCGCAGTAAAATAAACTGGACATTCAACAATCCTAAGAATGATCATCCTGTTTGGTATCATGCTTTTAAAGAAAGTGTCAAATTTCATCATCATCATCATCATCCTTGCATGTATTGGGCCTAGTGGCCCGTTACGGCCTCTTGCCAACGCTTGAACGGTCTGCCCAAGGATCTCTTGCCCACAGGATGGTAATTTAAAATTTGGCGTGGAATTCTAGAAGGAGGCATTCTGATGACATGTGATCTCCACTTTTGTCTGTATTTCTGTAGGTATTCCGTAATCGGTTCAATCTGCAGTTCTTTCATAATGTCAACATTTCTAACGTGATCCATTCTCGTGTATCCCGCTGTACGACACATAAATCTCATTTCTGCCGGCGTTAATCTTTGCGAATCAATATTACGAATCGTCCAAGCTTCACTACCAAAACAGAGTAAAGGTCTGGCCAATGTTTTATAAATTCTGGTGCGCGTGTGTTTTTGTACTAAGGTTGGTTTGAATATCTGATTAATTATCCCCATTGCTCTGTTGAATTTAATAATTTTCCCACTCAAATCTTTTTCTTCTTCATATGGAATTTGGTAACCGAGATAACTAAAATTTTTAACTTGTTCGATAATATTGATGCAAATTTTGTTACGGACTTGTTCCTTTCCTAAAAAAGCCATCACTTTAGATTTGTCAGTTGAAATTTCCATAATGAAACTTTCTGCCATTTGATTAAAGTTGTAAACCAAACGTTGTAAATTATCTTCTGAAGTTGTCATAAACACAATATCATCAGCAAATAATAAAGTATCTATTTGGGACAAACGACTTATCGGTATACTTCCATGTGGTTTCAATCTCCATTCCTTAATAATGTGATTCATGTATATTATAAATAATAGAGAAGATAAACTACAACCCTGTCTCACTCCTTGATTTATTCGTCTCCATTCTGAATATTTGTTTTCAATTCTAACCTGTATATGATTATTATTATAAAAATTGTAAATAGCTGTTATTAATTGATTTTGAATACCATCATGTGCTAAAATATTCAATAATTTGTTTCTATCTACTCTGTCGAAGGCTTTCTTTATATCAATAAATGTCAGATGGGTTTCAATATTAAATTCTCTATGTTTTTCAATCAAAATCTTCAGTGAAGATAAATGCCAACAAGACGAAGTTCAAGACGAAGAGCATGGTCATAGGAAGAAAAGTAAAGAAAATAAACTTGCGAATTCTAAATGAGGCAGAAGAGCAAGTGGACAGCTTCAAATACTTAGGGTGTACTATAAGCAGTAACATGAGCTGCAGCCAGAAAGCTCAAAAGAAGGATAACAATGGCAAAGGAAGCTTTTAATAGAAAAAGGAGCATCTTCTGCGGACCTCAGGAGAAAGAACTAAGGAAAAGACTAGTGAAGTGCTTTGTGTGGCATTGTATGGGGCAGAAACATGGACATTACGACGAAATGAAGAGAAACGAATAGACGCATTTGAAATGTGGATATGGAGAAGAATGCAACGTGTGTAATGGACAGACAGAATAAATAAATAAATAAATAAGCATATAAGTATGTAATTAAATGGATAAATGGGTAAATGGATGAATCAATAAATAAATAAACAAACAAATTGGTTGGTAAGTGAATAGGTAGGTAGGACAGTAGACAGATAGACGGACGGACGGACGGACAGACGGATGGATGGATGAACAGACAGAGAAATTAATATATAAACACATAAATTAATAGACAAATAAATAAACACATGAATAAAATAATTAATAGACATATAGATATATAAATAGTGGACATCAGATGGGAGCGATTCCGAAGCGGGTGAAGGAACTAAGATCTAAATCGAGGCTGATGAGAAGTAGAGTAACGCAAGTGGGAGATAGTTCAGGGAGCAGTGATGAAGGAAGAGGGGAAAACAAAGTGAAAAAACAGTATGACTTAAGGAAATGGAGGGGAAATAAATCGTGAGAAAAGAAAACTAAAACCTAAAAATTAGCAATGTGGAAAAGGGAGTAGTGAAAAGTGCAATTAATTAGAGATGTAGAGTGAGGGGGGTTACAGTATTTTTGGTATAATGAAGGGTTAGGAGTAAAGTAGAGGAAGAATTGATGAAAGACAAGAAAAGACTAGTGGAAGAATTTTTTTTTTTCGTTGTTGGTAACTCTATAGCATCTACTAGATGCTTTATGGTTGTGCTAACAGATGGAGTTACTTGTCAACAATGTGACGCTGAAACGTGTGTTCAGGTTACTGAACAGAGACAGTCCTGATGTATTTTTATATTTGTGATGATTGCCTAATTAATATTAACCCGGCACACTCACACCCAGGGAATTCTTCTTCTTCAAGAAAAATTCACCTGAGCGCCGAGCCCGGGACCTCCTCATCTGGAAACCAGCTTGCTGACCAACAGATCACGGAGGCAGTCCATGGAAGAATTGCAATAATAAATTAAAAATAAGTAATGTCCTAATTGACTTGTACGAGAGGCGTGTAAAACGGGGAGACGGCACTGTTCACCAATAATGTGAAGTGCCGCCTCACCGAAAGGTATATTGCTTAAAGACAAATATATACATTCATTCATATAAACTCTGTACAACTTTAATTATATAATTTGGAAATCCTTTATTTGTCATTATGGTCCACAGCTTGTTCCGTAATACTCTATCAAACGCCTTTTCTAAATCGATAAAAATTAAAACTGTTGGAAGATTGAATTCTCTTCTTTTTGTACCAATTGCTGTAATACAAATACACAGTCACTGCAAGAGCGTCCTATTCTGAATCCATTTTGTTCTTTTACAAGTAGGTTTCCGCTAATTTTTGGAATTCGCCGATTTACAATCTTTGTATATAATTTGTATGGCGTATTGAGTAGACTTATTCCTCTGTAGTTTTTACAATCATAACGGTTTCCCTTCTTAAAAATCGGATATATCTTCCCTTTCAGCTACTCAATTGGAATGTTATATGTTCTCCAACAGACATTTAAAATATCAAGTAATCTTTGTTTTACGATGTTTGGAGACACTGAAGTCTATCCCAGAGAATCTGATAGGGACTCCTTCCCTTTGCTACCGGCAGAGGGGAGGATACTACGGTCTATTTCAAAAACATTACCCGTATGAATTCATTACTCTGTAGTGTGTATCTTATACTGTAAAAACAATCATACTAAAATATAAAAATAAGGATGTGAGAAGTACTTCATATGTTCCATGTACAAAAGTTGAATTAATCTAACCTAATAAAAACATATCCTATAGATTAAAAATCAGCATTTAAAAAAATTCCGTCAGAAAAAATTCAGAAGGGATATTTATATTTAATAACTAGGCCTACGTACCTTTTCAATCACAATATCAGTAGAGTCTATTTTCCCGTCATTTCAGCCAGTTCTTCAAGAGTCACAGTAGGATATTGTTCCTTCAATGAATTAAACACATTTAAAATGCGTCTCTTTTCCCCACTTCCTACTACCGTGCTTGTTTTACAATCGAGTTTTCTGCCACTACAAATCTCACTCACTAGGCCTATATAGGTCTACTATACTGTTTAAATTGCAATGTTAACACTACAATTCGGTAATATATTTATATTACTCATAGATCTATATACAGTGTTCCGCAACCGGTGTGCCTCCACAAAGTGAAAGGTGTGCCGCGAACTTTTACCTATTATTGTAAGGAATTAATAATATTAATTAAAATTGAATTAAAATAAAATTCCTCTCTATGGTGACACAATTAGCCGCCCAGTTAGTGACATGTCCAGTGACATCCAAGACATTATGAAGGAGAAAATAACGAACAGTCAGAAGTTCTCACTCCAGATCGACTTTATTAGAGGTCACGCACAACTTCTTTTCTACATTCGGTACATTCATGGGGATATATTTGCATTTTTTTTATACAGAGAAGTGCCCGAGCGAGCAACCAGTGAAGAAATATTTCGCACAACTAATGAATATGTGGTCCGTAATGAATTAACATGGGAGGGTTGCGTTAGCGTTTTACAGATAGAGCCGCTTCTATGAAAGGTTTCGTGGCTAAAGTACGTGAAGTATTACCATAACACGGAGCGACCATTGTCTCATTCACCGCGAAGCCATTGAAGCTGTCTTTGCCATCTCCTCTGAAAATTGTGATGCACTAAGTAGTAAAAGTTAATATGTTATCATCATTTTCAACTACATACATGCGTGAACTGGACTTCTCGACGTTAACTGAAAATAAAACATGAAAGAGGGAGAGACTCAAATCCATCGATGAAGAAATTAGGCTGCACTGTTAACCATTCCACGGCAGATCAGCCATCTATGTACAGCTAAATAGGTTCAAGTATCACATTGAAAGTATGAGTATAGTTATTTACTTTAATATTGGTAAGAGAAATGTAGCTATACATTCTACAGTGAATTAAAGTTCATAAATTGTTAATGAATGCAAGAGTCGATTTCTATTAGACAATAATAATAATAATAATAATAATAATAATAATAATAATAATAATAATAGTCAATTTGATTATATTACGTAATAATATTAAGAGCGTCGCATATATTTTTGAGGGATTAACATTTTGGTGTGCCATGTTGAGTCTAGGCCTATCTAGGGTGTGCCGTGAGTAAAAAAAGGTTGCGGAACACTGGTATATACGGTACACTATTTACACACACATGCAATAAACTATACATACAATTTATTATTATATAACTTACGCAAACAGTTGGGACAAATTACTTGGCGAACACGTTCGACTGCAGAAGCACAATGTTTTCTTCAAGGATAGTTACCACAACTCTAGGGGAGCTACCGCATTCCTAAGTTTTCTCACGCCACCCATCATTAATTAAAATTAAGGCTATTATGTATTTATTTCATGTTGAATCTTTCATACACTACTTTTAACACTTGAATATAAATAATTGATTAAATGGCGATCTTACTCGTGTTCATTGTGTAAGGATGTGCGGCTTACAGCTGTTTCGGTGCTTCTTCACACCACCCTCAGAGCCTACTAGATCTCGGCGTCATCTCGAATTTCGCTGCCTGTTGTGTGGGTGCGTTCGATTGTTGAAAAGTGTTGAAATGTGGTGTCAAATAGTGTGTGTTTTCTGAGATTGATCTGTGTGTTGAGAATTTGATGAGGGTGTGTTTTAGTGTGTCTGTATATTTCATATTGTTCTAGTGTGTTGAGTTTTTGGTTTTTGGGTTGTATGTGTAGGATTTCCATGTCTGTATTTATGTTATTGTATGTGTGGTTAGCATTAGGTATGTGTTCGGCATATGTACATCACACTAACATACGAAAACAAAAACACACACAAAATCGCATCCTCATTCAGAAAACAGAAATACAACATAGCATACAGAACAGAAAACACACTACAAAGACATCTCAACACACAAACAACACAAACAAATAAATACGACCACACAGGCGTATACAAACTCACATGCAATAGTTGCGATAGTTTCTACATTGGACAGACAGGCAGATAATTCCAAACTCGATACAAAGAACACATTAAAGCAATAACCAAAGGACACAATACATCTACATATACCGAACACATAACTAATGCTAACTACACATACAATAGTAGGCTCTGAGGATGGTGTGAAGAAGCACCGAAACAGCCGTAAGCCACACATGCTTACACAATTAACACTAGTAAGATCGCCATTTAATCAATTATTTATATTTATTTCACTTATGTGATTGGGAAAAGGACATCTAAACACTTTTATCTAAATTATCTATATTCATATTATGATGATTGCAGTTCAAAATCTGTACTTTTTAAGACTAAATTAACTATGGCGAAGGAAGGGGATAGGATGTGGTAAGAGGAACAACAATGCTCTCGTTGGAGACACGAAGAGGGGGTGGAAGTTGTTTTGTTTCCCTATCAAGTTACCCGGGATAGACTTTACAAACGTTACCCTACTCCATAGGTATCCATCCGTCGGTCTGGGTAGCGTAGTCGGTATAGCGCTGGCCTTATATGCTCGAGGTTGTGGGTTCGATCCCGGCCTCGGTCGATGACATTTAAGTGTGTTTAAATGCGACAGGATCATGTCAGTAGATTTACTGGCATGTAAAAAGAAACTTCTGCGGGACAAAATTCCGGCACACCATCGACGCTGATATAACCTCTGCAGTTGCAAGCGTCATTAAATAAACCATTTTTTTCCCATTGGCATCCACAAATACGTAGAAGTGAATCATGTAAACTAAAATAACCGAATATGTTCAGTTCAGTAATAAGTACAGCTAATTTTATGTTATTAATAGACCTGTCCACACCTGTGGAGTAACGGTCAGCGCGCATGGCCGCGAAAGCAGGTGGCCCGGGTTCGAATCCCGGTCGGGGCAAGTTACTTGCAAGGTTTTTCCGGGGTTTTCCCTCAACCCAATTTGAGCGAATGCTGAGTAACTTTCGGTGTTGGACCCCGGACTCATTACACCGGCATTGTCACCTTCATTTCATTCAGACGCTAAATAACTTAGATGTTGATACAGCGTCGGAAAATAACCCAATAAAATGAAAATTAATAGACCTATGACAGTTCACAAAAATATATGTATAAATAAATAAAAATATATCATTTTAAAAGCATATATGTTCATAGTACCGATTACTAAATTATACTGGGTGTTCAGTTCAAAGTGTGTCATGGCTCGCTGTAAGCCGTCATGTGGCTAGTCGATGAGCCTAGAGAATTCAATCTTCCTACACTTCCGCAGAGGTGTATTACCTATGTGCCAGAGAAGTTGCCTAGCAAGTACGGCGTTCATTCAGAAGAGTACTTATCGATACGTACGGTAACGCCGGTAGTGGCAGGAATGTGAACTGTTTCGAAACATGTACTGAGGTGAGTTTTTTGTTACTGTCGGGATAAGGGGAGAGGGTTAAGACGATTACTTACGTATTTGTTGACATTAACTTCGACGGTCAACATGGACACGGAGCATTTGATTTGTGCTGTGGAATGTTGCCGTACGCAACCGATGATAACAAATACCCTGCGTACGGCGCAAAACACAGTTCGAAAGAGGTTATGGTAGCACACAGACCGTACAGACCGCCATCTGTTGCTACGACGTTCAAGTTATACCGTACACCTTCTCAAGTTCAGATTGAACGCCTTGATTAATAGGCAACTTCTCTGACATAAAAGCTGAAACTCGCTTCAAATCGCTGACTCGTCAACAGTGACTCATGACACACTTTGAAATGAAAACGCAGTAGTGTAATGTTCAAACATGAGACAGGAAACCATGAAATTACGAACTTCTTATTCCATATGAAAAACTAATCGCAAGATACGTGTTCAAATTCTTAAGCGGTTTAAAACATGAACGTGACGGGATGGGAGAGGAGAGGAGGACAGCAAATTTTCATAACATTGTCGAATAAACACGACAGGCCTTCTTCTGCAGAGCGAACATCGGCGAATATCGAACTTTGGCACACTCGAAAAAAATGAAATTATTTTCTTTTCTTCTGAAACGTGTTTACACTCTTATTGGAGGGACTTCTTCAATTTTTGGACCACTCTTTTTATTTTAATAGTCTTATGTGTTCAGGACAGGATTTTTACACAATTCTCGGGACTTTGGCTTATAAACACAGTAAATATGCCAAACATTTATTACAGTTAGTGTTTACATAAGAAATAACAAATATTTATACAAAAATGTGTAGATGAAATAAATTAAAGTGTTTATGTGGATACAATTACGTCAACAATGATACATTTCCTTCCTCTTAATCAACAGTAACAACCACAATATGTACAACATGTTTACATGATTTTGTGTCAGTTTATACAGATGTAAGATATGCAACAGACATCATCACTTATCATTTATAGTATTTATGTAATGCAGTAAGAATGATATTTCTTTATTTCCATTGTCTATAAAAAAACATCAGTTAGGTGTAGTTACATATCAATGCTTTCCTTCATTGTGGAAAATTGGAGTCTGTTGAAAACAAACAACTTGGACACTTCTGACTTCTAATATTTTCCAATAATAGATACAATGATACGGGCATTATCCACCTAGGCCTAGGCTTAGTGGAGAGTTGAGTAGTATCGGACATCGGGTAATATCGGACAGTGCGTTTCTTTCATCTACCGCCAGATGGTAGTACCTGAATGACATAGTTCCGTTTGTCTATGCGACATCACAGAAACGTAACCATGTCATTCAGGTATTATCATCTGATTGTAGATGAAAGAAACTCACTGTCCGATATTACCCGATGTCCGATACTCCCACTCTCCCTAGGCATATACTAATGAAATAACGCACCGTATCTGAGTAGGACTTTCATGTGATAGTTCATCTTCTCGGCATGAAAATGATAATTAAGAGATGATGGAATACACAAAAAGTATTCTCGGAAAGAAAAACAGAAGAGATACTTAACTTATATCTGAGAAAAGTATATTTATATGCAAGAATGGCAAGTGTGTTATTACAGAATCGAGAAGTAGTTTGAAAAAACGAGAGGAAGACTAGTTTTTTCTCTTTCCTAGATTCTGTTGGTACACTTAAACTTGTGTATTACTTACTATTTTGACTATCGTCATTTAAATAAATAAATTAAAGTATTAAATATCAATAAATTTCCTTCGCAAGTAAAAATGAGGTTTACTACTGTAAGAAACAGTTGCATGTCGTTGCTAGGCCACTATGTACTGGGTGCTTGATAGTAATAAATATTTCACTAACGGTTTTGTAATCGTTTGATATGGCAGAAGCATTAATTCCGTGCCAAAGCTTAGGCCTACAGAGATTAACGAGGCATGGAGAAGCCGTTGTGCTGATTTAATACCGGGAAAGTCTAAGAGAAGGTATGTGAATGTGTATAATGTATACAGCATATTGGTAAAATGAGAGAAACGAATAAACGCCTTGAAATGATATAGACCTACATAATATATACAGGGTGTACCGAAAATAGTGGGCCAAAATTCAGATATGGATTCCTCATCTTTCTTTCTTTATTTATACTGGCAGAGTAAGGCCATAGGGTCTTCTCTTACACTCTACCAGGTCACAAAGTATACAAGCAGTTAAAATTTAACAAAAAGTTAAAGAAGAGAATACTAACATATTACAAAAAATAATAATAATAGCATAGTAAAATCGACACTAGACAACATGAAAATAATACAATAATAGAAAAAAAAAAAAGTAAAATACATTGGAATATAGTAAAAGCAACTCATTTAGTACAAATGGTTAATATGGAAAACGTAATAATAATAACAATAATAATAATAATAATAATAATAATAATAATAATAATATTTTATTTTCGCTGGTAGAGTTAAGGCCATAAGGCCTTCTCTTCCACTCAACCAGCCTTAATCAATACAATACATATTTAAATTACGAATATTTACACTACACTTAAAGGTTCTCCAGCAATATTCTTCAGTTAAGTTTTAACGACTAGTAGACTACATATTTATTTACATTTAGATAAACCTATAAGGTAAAGTAGTAACTATATGAGCTAATTTAATTCAATAAATTATAATTAATTTGAGATTTGAGATAGCTAGTAAAATGATGAAAATTAATTTAATATAAGCTTACTAGAACTATGTTACAGAGAAAAAAAAATATATATATACATATATATATATATATAACTCTAAAATATATTTCTATAATGAGAATATTAATGTAATTGCCATTAGAGGTTTTGTAAATCTATTTAGAGAAATTAATGATAATAATAAGAATGGACAGATGTAAGGTAGAATGTAAGAAAATGGAATGTAATAAAATAATAATAAAAAAGAAATGAAATACGAATATTAAATAAAATTCACAATAAAAAGGCTATGATTATAAACTCATCGGCTGATAAAGAGAACAAAAAGGGGAAAGGAAGGAAAAGAAATATATAGCCTATATTTTTACATAACTATTGCAGAGAAAAGGGCTTATAGCTGAAAGGAATCTTAATTGAAAAAGTGCAATTTTAATTTATTTTTGAAACTAGACAATGTCCGACAGTCTCTGACATGTTGTGGTAGAGAGTTCCAGAGATGAGCTGCAGAGACGGTGAAAGATGAAGAGTAGAAGGATGTTCTGTGTTTAGGAATGGAGAGTGTGATATGGTGTTGTGAGCGAGTATCTATTTCGTGATATGAGGACAAATGTTGAAAACGAGAAGCTAAGTAGTTAGGGTTAGAGGTTTGAAGAATATTGAAGAGTAAAGTGAGAGAGTGAATAGTTCTTCGCTCTTTGAGACGGACCCAGGACAGCATATTTAGGGAAGGTGTGATACGGTCAGATCTACGGACGTTGCAAATAAATCGAACACATGCATTATGAACACGCTGTAGTCTGTCTGTCAGTCTCATGTTAAGGTCAGTGTAGAGTGTGTCACAGTAATCAAAATGAGGCATCAAGAGCGACTGTGCTAGAGTCTTCTTGAGAAGCAACGGAAGGAAATTTCGAATTCTTTTTAGTGCGTGAATTTTCATAAAAATTATTTTACATGTGTGTGTGATTTGAGTATTCCAAAGAGAAGAAAAAAGGTTATACGAACATGGGTCTGGAAATGCCTGGTTGCCGCGCTATATAAGTTACAATGAGGATCATTGTACACTACAAAACTTAGGTATTAGCTGATTAATGTTTCAGTCTGTGTACATTTGTTTATAGGAACTGTTCAAAATGTCCACTTCCTGCCTGAATACAGGTCACAGATCGTCGCATTGACGTCCGGACCTGCTCCCAAATTCCTGGCGTAGCACGTATTGTCCGACACTGTTGCCACATCGTTCACAGGAGTCGAATACACAGATGACTTCAAGTGCCCCCACAAGTAGAAGCCCAGTGGGTTGAGATCTGGTGAGCGTGGAGTCCAAGAAGTTGGTCCACCTCGCCCTATCCATCGGCCAGAGAATATTGCATTAAGATATTTACGTGCATGTGTGCGAATTGAGCAACACTGTCGGACAATACGTGCTACGTCAGGAATTTGGGAGCATGTCCGAATATCAGTACGACGACGAAATGCGGCCTGTGTTCAGGTAAGGGGGGTGGACATTTTGAACAGTTCCTGTAAACAAATGTACACAGACTGAAACATTAATACCTAACTTCTGATTAACCTTCTTGTAACCCCTATAACGCGGCAACCAGGCATTTCCGGACCCATTTTCATATAACCTTTTTTTTTTCTTCTCTACATATGAGGAATCCATACCTGAAGTTTGGCCCACTATTTTCGTTACACCCTATACATGTAGCCTAGACACTACTGTTCCAGAAACGTCTAATACCACTGTTTCTTATATCTATGAGTAATCCAACTGAGAAGAGAAAAAAATAGAGCTCGAGGGTGTTATTGGCATGATGCAAGCGAGAAAAGGAAGTTGAAAATGTATAAGAATTGGGCACAGGAAAGTATATTTACATTTAAAACCTGTTTGTTATGCAATGCATTGCAAATGACTATTCAGGTCAATCACTAAAACTCGACATGGTTTGTTTCATGTAAAGATAAAATAGAAATAAGAGTGTGTGAAGTAATTTGGTTCCATAACAAAGAACAATATTGGAATAATCAATATAATACAAAGTGGTTGAGAATTATTGGAGCAGAAAAATAAATACTTTTGTGCGAGATCGTGCGTATTTGCTTGGTTTCCGCACAAAACCAATCCGCGGTAAATCTAAAATTCCACATTCAGTATTCCCAACCTAACACACATAACAATTTCCCTCTCCTTACCGCTTAAGTGACATATTGATTTTACTGCTTTAGGCTTTTGATATATTATTTTTAGAGACGTTCAATATAGTAATAATTATAAATTGGAAACTTACCACTGCAATTTCACCTAAATTCACTGTTAATTATTGTTCTTAAATATTTGCAAAAATTAAGTAATCTCTACAACTCCACTAAAGTTACTGCAAGTAACATTAAGAAAACCGTGAAAAAATAAACAAGAATCCAGACTCATCATAGACTGGGGGAAAAAAAAGACAGACGTATATCACGGCCTGCTGGAGTATAGTAAACACAGAAAACATTTTAAAGCAACAATGTTGAAGATAGATATTTTTGTTTTGCAAATTTGCCGTCATTGAACAGAAACCAAGATGGAGATTTCATTGCACCTAATTAGAAATTCCTCTTTCAGGTATGTAATAAACGATCTTCGCACAAAATAATGTACGATACACGAGCGGTATATTTTCTTTCAATTCTCGGAAATTAAAAAAGCCCAACTACGTTTGGCTTTTTCAAACTTTTCCTCGAACATGAAAACTTCAACATACCGCTCTTGTAACGCATATTACTATTCCCATTAAATCTACTACTTTACATTATCCAAAACATTGTACACAATGTTACTATCCATTTAAAGCCTGAACATATGAAGTAAATCTCCAATTAGATTGGTATTAGACTTCTTTGTAGTTATGGTTGGTACTGTTGTAGTTGCGGCTGGTACCGTTTTAGTTGTGGTTGGTACCGTTGTAGTTGTGGTTGGTACCGTTGTAGTTGTGGTTGGTGTGGAAATGGTAGCATTTATGGCAATAATGGTTTGTGTGTTATTTGTTGCCAATTTTTGAACGTTTAAAGGTTTACCATTACTAAATCCAAAAATGTGCATAATTTCGGGAAGTAAGGGGACGGATGAGTTTTTGATCTGTCCCAGATGTGGTTGGGTACCGAACGGAATCAACATACTATAAACTTTTGACAATATATCACCCAAGGCAGTTGTCACGTCGTGATCAGCATGTTTTAAAAATCGCGCATTAAATTCATCGAATTATTTAGTAATATCGGGATAAGTTGGGGCGCAATACAAGCCCCAACGCTGACAACGAAGGAACATTTCTCATGGGCAATGTTTGATAGACAACCGTTCACTACGTTGCAGATGTCATCTCCAAATGCTTTGCATGCTAATTTTCTTAACCATCCTGAGTTATAAAACACAGATGCTGTACAACCCAAGATGCAACTCGAGCTGTTTAGGTTGTTCTTGTTTTGAAGAGAGTCCCATAAAGCATTTCCCACGCCCTTATCTTTTGTGTCAGAGATTTCACAAGCTAGCAGAAAGAGTGACCTGAAGAACCATACGGAGAGTTGGACAATAAATTCCAAGGCGCCGATTGCTACCATCTGCGAGTGGACTGTCGATACAGCCACGAGAAGAAAAATCGTGAGAATCAGCTTCATCTCTTTCGTCAGCTGTCTGATGTCAACAACTTCCGCTTTTTCTTAAAGACACAATGGGCAATATCCTAGTCTTTTTTCTCCTATTGTCTGTCCTGTAAATAAGAAGAAACACTTTAATGACACATAATATGTACTGTATAAGTTGAAATAACTAATGTATTAAGGTCCCTGAGCCAAATAACGTCACCCTATTAAAACTTGTTAACGACACAAGTTTTCGGTAGTGCACTACTGTAGCCTGCATTCGCTTGCAATCTAGTGATGAAATGAGTTACTAGCTGTCCGCTGACATTTACGAGTGACATTATATTCCATCATTTTCCTGTTGTGTGTTGATAAAGAATGGCTGTTCTTATATCAAGGTAAGAGGCAATATTTTATTTTGTGTGTTGAGCAAATAATAACTATATTAAACTATATATTTTCGTGATCCTTAAACATTCTTCTATGTATAGAAAGTATTTTCTATCTATAAAACTTGAAAATGTTAGAGAAACAGGCATGTCATGTTATCTAGTACTCAGTAGCGCTTTAACGCCATGTGGCGTTAAAGGTCTACAAACAAAATTTTAGGTTATGTTAGTACTAAGGCTGACAGTACAGCATCAATGTGAAAACATCAGGAAAATCACTAAGCTTTCAACTTACAAATGTTCATAACGTGCAGTGTTGATATTGGTTCAATTGCTTAGAGATCTCTAATTTTTTTTTATTTTACATAACTTAATATTTTTGTTTTACTTAATGGAAAACATTCATATTAAACTAAGGTAAATGCTTTTGTGTTTAATAACTTTCTACTGTGTCACATTGTATCTTTTTTTTTAAGTAAGGAGTCACTGGAAAACATATTTTCCTAATCCATCTGGTGTTTCAGTTTCAGAACAAGAATCTTTAATTAGTATTGAGTGATTTTGTATCTTTTATTAACATAAACTCAAATTTAGTCGTTTAGTTCAATTTGTGTTGCTTAGGAAAAATAATTCATTAACAATTATAAGTATATAGGTTACTAGAAAATAGGTGGCGTTAATTGGACAACCTGTTCCTAATAACGCCAGTTTACAAAGTTTTCCTATTTGAGCTCTAATTCTTGTTAGGTATAAAACATATCCATTTTCATTGTGCTGTTTTGTAAAGATAAGATTACAGTTTCTATTTCATAATTTTCGTGTTTGTACATAACTTATTTCCAGAGCAAAAGTGACTGAAGTGTTAAGGTGGCGTTATTTGGTACGTGTACCTTATATAAATGTTTGTCAAATTATCCCGGGTCGTTTTTAATGGAAGTTCCAGCCGTGGGACTGAAGCCGGATGGTCTATGGCGAGTCCTCGGCATCACTTCATTTCCCCTTTGATTTGATTACCTGGTTGGGTTTTTCCGAGGTTTTCCCCAACCAAAAGGCAAATGCCGGGTAATATTTTGGCGAATCCTTAGACCTCACCTCATCATTGTAGAAAATTACTACATTGTAAAACTGTAAAAATGGTAAAATATTATAAAAATTTGTAAAAATTGTAATTGTAATATTGTAAAATGTTGACTTGTTCCACATCTTAAAGCTTCATTGCTCATGTAAGATTTATGGAAGATAATAAATGAATGAATGAATGAATGAATGAATGAATGAATGAATGAATGAATGAATGAATGAATGAATGAATACTCCAAGATAAAAGAGTCTGATGTATCAGTTCTCTCTCTGTTATAAAATAACCCGCATTTGACGCTTCCTATGACCGAGATTTCAAAACAATATCACCTACAGTACGATTATTTAGTCCTGACAGTCGCCGGTGATGTGCGCGTAAGTCAGGCGAGTCCATTTAGTTACGTCAAGGGGTGTATGGGTTATTCATTCCCTCGCCTTCGGAGCGATCGGATGTCATGCGTGACCTAGAGCGGTATGTTTCCAGTACAATTAAGCTGTACTGCATTCCTTTACCGATCGCTCGCCCTTATCTCTACTCCGGAACTCTCCCCACTCCTCCTATTACTTCCCCTCTTTCGCGTCGCTGAGCTGTCAGGACTAAATAATCGGTCTGTATTAGTTAAAGAAGAATAATGGTATGAATCAATATACATTCTATTAACGGGAAATCTTCGTGTCAGATTTAGACCTATGCGAAGTATTTATGTAAATTCTGGCACATTGATTCATCGAAATAGCAGTCGAATAGGCAGATTTTAGGGACAAGCCAAATGTGATAGGCCACTTCGAGGCAGTTAACCAAGTCACTGAGAGGGTCTTAGAATCAATTTTTTTTAAATTCCACAAAATTTTGACAGGTAATTTGAGAACATCTCTATGATTATGTGAAATGTCTGTACAGGAATAATGATAAAAATTGTTTTAATTGTATGTAATGAAAGGAATGAAATAAGCTATGAATAACAGTCAATCCTCCAATACAAATGATAATACTTTAAAGCAAAATGCACTATAAACAAGACAAGTGAAGAACTGATTTTGAACCACAGGCAATTAAGAATTAACTGGTATACTGTATACTAGCCATACCCTTGTGCTGACTTAAATCTATTTTATTTTCAAGTACAAATTTGTTATTACTTAACGAAAAATTATCTTATTATTAGTTGTAAATAATAGTTTGCTCGTGAATTGTTTTCAGAATGTCATTTAAAACTATGAATGTAATTGTTATTATAATGCCTTCTATGCTCAAGGTTGCGGGTTCGATCCGGGAGGTCGATGGCATTTCAGTGTGTTTAAATGCGACTCATGGTAGATTTACTGGCATGTAAAAGAACTCCTGCGACAAAATTCCGCACACCGCTGAAGCTGATACTACCCTGCAGTTGCGAGCGTCGTTAAATAAATCATAATTTAATAATAGAATTTTAATAATAATAATAATAATAATAATAATAATAATAATGTTATTCAATTTTAATGGCAGTTTTCTCCAGAAACTTTGGCAAATATCGGTCAAAGTGAGTAGATTTCAATAGAGAACATACATACTCACATTCACTTTTATCTATAACAAAATTGGTCAAATATAGGCCTAGATGTTACATGTAAAAATACACAGGGTGTTCGTGGATTACAAGAAAGAGCTCGCCTCGGTGGAACACATAAGTGCACTAGGTCATCAGGAATAATGCAACAAAAATTAAGAAACATTTTAGTTAAACAGATGTGCTAATGTAAGAAAAGAAGTGAAAAGGAAATCGTTAAGTATAAAAAAGTGTCATAGGAGGAGATTCCATTTCGGCAAAAGCAAAGGCTCAACATGAACGGAAGACAATCTTTGATTCGCAGACAAAATTGTGTTATTTGCAAACCCAGCAAAGAAGCTTAAAAATATTAACAAATTCTAGAAAATGCAGTAAAGTTGTAGGTCTGTAAATGAACTCGACGAAACCGAAATATATAATTTCATACCTATTCTATTCTAAACCATTTCTGCTAGGGGTATAAGAACAAGGATTGTTACGATTCGGGATGTGTGGAATACAATTAATGCCATTTTTTTTTCATATTCCTTGTAATGTTTTGGTAAAATTCTCATATTATCTCCTTAAAAAAAAACTTTTTTTTTACGTTTTGAACTATTTTCCTTCCCATCCGTTAAAATTATTATAACTACTACTGAACCAGGTTTTCACAATTTCCAGGCATTATAGTAGACAATAGAGATGTTTTCGAGGAAACATTTGAAAATCCCAAGTCACTCATTCCGCCAACAGTCCGGAATTCTCAATGACACGTGAAATCTCCAAATTTTCCTTCAGAGTCATTGAACTCGCAGCATCAATGAATTCGAGAAACCAAAGCAAAATAAATAGTTCCTATTCCATCTTCGCTCAATCTTCCGTATCCAGTGGAAGTTATTTCAGTCCTGTCACGGCTAGCTTTATACGTGTAAATTAATGTTTTAATAGGGCACCTACTCCATGTGTCTTTTCTTAGAATTTCCTGAAAACTTCACCTTACACAGTGCATGACTTCTGTTAGTGAAATGTGGTTTTAACAACCAATTTTGCTGTGTATTTAATTTCTCTTCTTTTTGCAACTCCATGAGTTTTCCATCGTAAAAAGCAATATTAACTGACTGAAGGTGTCATCTTTTGCCAGAAAATATAGATAAGTTACTTGTGTTGTTTTGTTACCAGTGTTGAGTTCTGCTAACGTAAGAACTTTTTTCTCTCTCCAGCATAAAAATTGAGTTATTTAGTTCTTGCATTGTTTAATATATGCGATTTATTTTATTTTATTTGTAGCATATTAAATACAACAAAATTATTAATTTCTAAATAATTCTTATTTTGTAAATAACTATATATGATGTAACAGAATTACCATTCCTAATTTTCTGATGTGATAGAGGACATGAAAGTAAACATTTTTTCTTAATAAAGTAGTATTCGGAAATGCTTCGTATAAAAGATAGAGCTCATCGCTCACATTATGGCTGCATTTGTTTCAGCTGTTCTTGTTACCATGACAATAATAATTGAAGTTAGTTTGTTGTTGTAAGTCACAAAATATTGTCAGTGAGATCTGTTTAATTAAGTTCATTGTATTAAAATGCATCGGTATAGAAATGTTGAAATTGCAGATATGCATAAGGCATTTGGAGCAGCTTATGATAATGCTAATTTGGCAAAGCGAATATATGAGGAGCAACAGTCTCAGCGCCATATTCCGGAGCTACTTGACGATATCCCGATTAATATTCGGAGAAACATGATTTTTCAACACGACGATGCAGCCGCACATTTTGGCTTAATTGTCGAAATTATTTAAATGTACATTTTCCGAATCGTTGGATAGGGAGAGCAGGTCCAGTTGCTTGGCCGGCACGTTCCCCAGACATGACTCCAGTTGTTTTTGTGTTTGGGGGTCATATTAAATCAATTGTTTATGAAACACCCATCGACACAGCAGAAGAATATTATTTGATAGAATTATTCTTGCTTTTGACGAATATCATAACCGACCACAGATATTTCGAAGGATTCGTCGTTCAATCATACGACGTTATATTTTATGTGTCAACAATGACGGTCGTAATTTTGAACAGTTCCTATAGTTTGTCAATACCATTTTCTTAATATCTGGTATTAGATAAAAAAAATAGTTACTATGTAACCATAGAAAGTAAATAAAGTAACTTTCCAAGTTGAGATTCTTTCATTTTTTCCTTCATACCACTGTTAATTCCTGACATTATTTTATTAAGAAAAAATGTTTAATTTCATGTCCTATAACAAGTCAGAAAATTAGGAATTGTTATTCTGTTACGCCCTTTATAAATCTGGTATAGTAATATAGATTTTTAGCACTGAAATATTTATAAGTTATATCATATTTTGTCAAAATTAATTTTATATTTTGAAGGTCTCTAGTAACTCTGAAGAGGCACCAGTTGTAGTGAAGTGAAGACTATTACAATAATCAAACTTCTTAATGTATCCAGTACGATGCTGGTAACATGTATTCCACCGTAGTCTTCAGTTAGGATTTTCTTTACAATAAATGAGAAACACTTTGATCGGTATTCAATATAAATGTCTTCCGCCAGTAGACAGAGTTCAGCTGTGTTGCAAAGCTGAGTTTTACGTGACTGGTAATGAGTCGGTCAAATTGAGTACCGGATCATTACCAGGGTTAAAGAGCGATTGGACAGTGGTGCCAACCACAGTCTCATTCTAATACATGCTCTTTAAATGTTATGTTTTATTTAACGACGCTCGCAACTGCAGAGGCTATATCAGCGTCGCCGGATGTGCCGGAATTTTGTCCCGCAGGAGTTCTTTCACATGCCAGTAAATCTACTGACATAAGCCTGTCGCATTTAAGCACACTTAAATGCCATCGACCTGGCCCGGGATCGAACCCGCAACTTTGGGCATAGAAGGCCAGTGCTATACCAACTCGCCAACCAGGTCGACCATGCCCTTTATCTGTCTTCACAGCGTGAAATGGAAAAGTCCTTTTATCCGATATCATACTCAGCGACGATGTGTATAATTTCTATCACACCTTCCATGACCCTCACAATTTACTATCACTAAATATAGTAATCTATATCGAATTACAATGGGCCTTGACATAAACCTATCGCCACAAAGTTTCCGCCTAGCATATCACCTATAGACATGAACTTCCCTGTTTTACGTTTAGTTATCATGTTTATTCTGAAAATGTAACTTTTTAGAGGGCACTGAACAACGAATCTACAAACAAGCCACATACTGCTTAATGACGTCGCGAACTGGTGTGGGGAATTTCGCTTACACGATTCCGGTTTTGAGTCACTAACGCGATTAATTTTACACTCTAGACAAGCTTATGTCGCACATTCCTTATGTATGTTTACAACCAGGTTACTCTTTATCTACTATATTGTCATACAAACCGGAAACCTCCCTTGCAAACAGAAAATATGTTTCTAGACAGCCATTCCTAAAGATAGATTACTTAAGGTTAGGTAAGAATTTTAAAATATACAGCGACATCATTTTATTTTACTAACATTTTTAATATTAATTTGGCTATACCTCTGGATCAACACCGTTTGCTACCCCCTTCCACGACTGGAGTTCGATGATATTGGCGTAATATACAAACAAATCACTTTACTAGGTAGGCCTATAGGAGGGAAGAAAAGTAATTCATCCATTTACGTAAACTAGGAAATATCGCGATTTTGAGTTTGATCATTTTCATTAGGTTTTTGCTTAATCAAAATACAGCACAGTATTAACAATAAGTGTTTTTACTCACGAACTGAGTTGTCCATGTGGACGTATTCATTATGCAGTGTATACTATACTGTCTACAGCACATTAGCGTACACTATAGAGAATGAATTTAAATAGAAAAATAATCATAATATGGATATTTAAACACATTTTTGAAAACGGAAGGCCGTTCATTTCGATACAGGCTTCAGTTCTTTTGTGCATATCGCACTATAGATTATTGTACCTAATTCCAATTAGCAGTTTCGTCCTTCGTACTAGTAACTCATGTTGAAATAATTCTGTACCTACTCTATAAAAGAGTACCTTACGTACTGTAAATTCAATCTTCACTTCTGCCCGATCCGAAAAGATAAAATTACTCAGACATGCTATCTACTGTCCGTCTAAGTGATTATGTCGTAGGGTCGTAGAAAGGGAAGAAATCACATGACAGTTAATTACTTAACGAGGCCCTTTTATTTAAGTTATTTTAAACAGTTGTATAATATTACGTAGATGTCCAATTCCTAACAGAAATTAATGTTCTCAGAAAAGAGCTAAGACTGCCCAGCCACTAGCTGGCGAATAAAAGCTGGTGGGGGAAACCGGGATACGACGTAGGCAAATGTGCGAAAATGATTAAATATTGAAAGCTCTTTCGTCACTGGAAAACGTCACGCGAACATATTTTGGAACGTACTGTTTACTATGACCGTAAGACTACTATGACTGTATATGCGGTCTTGGATCTGTGTGGAGGACGGTTGAACTTCATTAGTAGAAGGGAGTGGGAGTGAAGTACATTAAAAAATTCAGGTTCAATAAAAATTGAAGTAAAAATAAAATGATGTCCCTGTACTATTAAACGGTAGCGTTCGAAAAGTAGGCTACTTTTTTCCATTACTTAATTTCAAAGCACTTGTATGTCATTTTTAATTGTTTAAAATGTCCAAAACATGTCGTTTTTGCACGTCGTGCAAAAAAGGCACACCGTTTAAAATAAAATGCAAAGTTCGCACACTTCAAATAATTTAAATAATAAAAAATAACTAAGTTTCAAACATGTTATTCAATATAAAATACATCACTATTCATTTTTTAACAAATGCAAAGTTATTGTGTAGTTGGAGACTTCTCTTTCTCTCTATGGGGGTGCGAGGGGAGCATCCCTGTGCACCGCTACCTGAGGTCTATTGTGCACCCCTAGGATGAGTTGCAAGCCCACCATCCCAACCTACGCCGAACCGACCTAACCGCTAACACCCTAACGTCCAATCCCGCCATCCTTCCAAATCCGTGTACATATCGAATATTTTTTTTTATTATTTTATTGGGTTATTTTGCGACGCTGTATCAACATCTAGGTTATTTAGCGTCTGAATGATATGAAGGTGATAATGCCGATAAAATGATTCCGGAGTCCAACACCGAAAGTTACCCAGCATTTGCTCGTATTGGGTTGAGGGAAAACCCCGGAATAAACCTCAACCAGATAACTTGCCCCGACCGGGATTCGAACCCGGACCACCTGGTTTGTCGGCCAGACGCGCTGACCGTTACTCCGCAGGTGTGGACCATATCGAATATACAGGGTGATTCAGACCACCTGTAACAGTAATTTATTTCGGAAACTAGTGCATTAAAATTTCCGAGACAAAAATATTTATAACTAAAGCACATGTGAACTTTCACTTGAGCTTGTTTTCATCAATCAACCTTAACAGGAAGTAGGGTCAGTGGCGTATCACTTAAATATTTCAAATGGGAGTCATGGTCGAATATGGTACCATTTGATAGAGCTCTTGAAAACAAACTTTCATGGGAAATGTTTTGATTAATTCCTACTCTTTCAATGAGAGAACGTACGAAAAGACACAGGGTGATTCAGACCACCCGTAAATCATTTATTTCGGAAACTAGTGCATTAAAATTTTCGAGACAAAATATTTGTAATAAGTGAACTTTCACTTAAGCTTGATTTCATCAATTAATTTCAATAAATATTGGAACAGTCAGTAGCCAAGCGAGTAGAGCAACAAGTTAATATTAGAAGATTCAATATTCCGAAATCAACGGACGAGGAAACTAAGCAACATTATCAGGTCGAAATTTCAAATAGGTTTGCCTTATTAGAAATTTCCGACGAAGTTGAGGAAGAGTTAGATGTTAATAGCATGTGGGAAAATATCCGAGACAATATCAAAATTGAAGCTGAACAGAGCATAGGTTATTATGAAACTAAGAAAAAGAAACCGTGGTTTGATGAAGATTATTGCATAGTAGTAGTAAGAAGGAAACAGGCGAAATTGAAATTTTTACAGGATCCAGTTGAGACGAATAGAGATAATTATTTCAATAAACGACGGGAAGCAAATCGTACGCTTAGGAATAAAAAGAGAGATTACTTGAAGGAAAAACCGAATGAGGTAGAAACAATTTATAAAACAGTTATATTACCGGTTGTTCTTTATGGTTGTGAAACTTGGACTCTCACTTTGAGAGAGGAACATAGGTTAAGGGTGTTTGAGAATAAGGTGCTTAGGAAAATATTTGGGGCTAAGAGGGATGAAGTTACAGGAGAATGGAGAAAGTTACACAACACAGAACTGCACGCATTGTATTCTTCACCTGACATAATTAGGAACATTAAATCCAGACGTTTGAGTTGGGCAGGGCATGTAGCACGTATGGGCGAATCCAAAAATGCATATAGAGTATTAGTTGGGGGGCCGGAGGGAAAAATACCTTTAGGGAGGCCGAGACGTAGATGGGAAGATAATATTAAAATGGATTTGAGGGAGGTGGGATATGATGATAGAGAATGGATTAATCTTGCTCAGGATAGGGACCAATGGCGGGCTTATGTGAGGGCGGCAATGAACCTCCGGGTTCCTTAAAAGCCAGTAAGTAGTTAGTAAGTATTAAAACAGGTGGTTTTGACAATGGTTCCTACTTAGAAACGTTTCAATATATTTACGAAATGTATTACCTTATTTTATTATTATTAATCTATTGTTTTGCATCATTTCAGTAAATGTTACACCCTGCGTTATATTTTATAATGTAAATGATGTAATTATACAAAGAGCAATATTGTAGGCCTACAGTATCAATGATTGTCAATTTTCCTACTTTGTTAACTTCCATTGTTTGTTTGTTTACTTGTTTGTCATTTTTCGTACTCTGTTATCTTCCATTGTATATTTGTTCTTTTTTTGTTTTGTTTGCTTTGTCTAATAGCAGCTTCTAATTTGAGGAAGCTCTGGTAAATAAATAAAATATGTAACAATTTGTGTAGTTGTACATAAACATAATTATGTAAGTACCTTGCATTTACGAATGTCCCATAGATCTTTCTTTTCCGAAAACGGGAATATTACTTGATGACGAGTTTGTTTTCCTTTCCACTGTACCTTCCTATTTCTATGAATAGCTGTTTTGATGTGTTGATGACGTCGCACCTAGATGGTCGTACCCTGGGTAGGGCGATAGCGATCTGTACGAAGTTCCTAGCTCTGCTAATAAGTAAGCAAATAACTCAAATTTTCGTAAATATAAAATTTGCATATGCATGACGACAATGCACTTTAACTCGTTTGATTACTTACGCTCGAATGCCAATAATTTATTACTGTTCATTTTTAGAAGCTAGTAGTCCATTATGAGCACAAACGTTTTAGAGAACCAAAATTAGAGGTATAAGTGGCAAGTCAGTTCGGGGCAGAAGATGATATCAGATGATATGCAACATTAAGATACATAGATCGTACGCGAAGGCTAAGAGAAAGGCAGAAAATAGGAAAGATTTGAGAATGCTGGGTTTGAGCAGAACACTATCTAACCAGGTTAAACTGGATGCAATTATATGCCCTCTGTGCACTGTTGGACTAAAATGTCTTTTGAAGTCCCGGGCTGTATTACTGTTCACAGTGTTCACAGATCTCATAAAAGTGTCGAGCAAAGAAAGGTTTTTTTTAGTAGGTTATTTTACGACGCTTTATCAACATCTAGGTTATTTAGCGTCTGAATGAGATGAAGGTGATAATGCCGGCGAAATGAGTCCGGGGTCCAACACCGAAAGTTACCCAGCATTTGCTCATATTGGGTTGAGGGAAAATCCCGGAAAAAAACCTCAACCGGCTAACTCGCCCCTACTGGGAATCAAATCCGGGTCACCCCGTTTCGCAGCCAGACGCGCTAACCGTTACTCCACAGGTGTGGACAACACAGACCACCTTTGATGGTTGCCATCATAGAGATTCAGGAAATTTTTAGTTATTATCGCCGCGCTCTCATGGTTAACATTCGGCAGGTCTTTGAAATTTAATTGTATTATTGTTTTCAATTTCTTATGTCGCCGCTCCAATCACTCGCCTCAATTTCAATATTGCAACCAATAAGCTGCTTCCATGATTAAATGACACCTACTTGTCTAATCCACGTGGACTAAAACCGAGGTTGCAATGTCTTGTGCTGAGGACGAACATTAAGGTATGTGATTAAAAATTATTATTAAAGAGTTATTATTAAGAGTTAAGAATGTCAACGTGCTCGCATATGAAACAACATCAACAACAATAATAATAATAATAATAATAATAATAATAATAATAATAATAATAATAATAATAATAATAATAATAATAATAATAATTGCCATTTAACAATACAACAAACCAGTGCTTATTCTTATCGAGGAAGTAGACGTGACAACGTGACGCTTAGAGTGGAACCTACAGAGTAACAATCGGTCGGCAAAAGTATGTTTTAAAAGCTCACCGCACGTTATTGTATGATGCCGACATGTTAAGCATGAGGCCGCGGCGATAATACCCCCACTGCAAAGTTTCTGCTGACATTCTATACGTAAATGTGTCGTTTGAAAAGGTGGAAAAATTCAAGAAATTTGGGGCAACAGTAACAAATATAAATGACACTCGAGAGGAAATTAAACGCAGTATAAATATGGGAAATACCTGTTATTATTCGGTTGAGAAGCTTTTATAATCCAGCCTTCTCTCGAAAAAACTGAAAGTTAGAACTTATAAAACAATTGAGAGAGGAAAAAAGATTAACAGTGTTCGAGAATAAGATGCTTAGGAAAATATTTGGGGCTAAGAGGGATGAAGTTACAGGAGAATGGAGAAAGTTACACAACGCAGAACTGCAAGCATTGTATTCTTCACCTGACATAATTAGGAACATTAAATCCAGACGTTTGAGATGTGCAGGGCATGTAGCACTTATGTGTGAATCTAGAAATGCATATAGATTGTTAGTTGGGAGACCTGAGGGGAAAAAATCTTTGGGGAGGCCGAGACGTAGATGGGAGGATAAAATCAAAACAGATTTGAGGGAGATAGGATATGATGGTAGGGACTGGATTAATTTTGCTCAGGATAGGGACTGATGGCGAGCTTACGTGTGGGCGGAAATGAACCTCCGGGTTCCTTTAAAGTCATTTGTAAGTAAGTGTTGTATACGTGTGTACGACATATGCAAGCATGTAAATGATAATTACAGGTGTTATTTAGTGCAATTTCCTGCTGCCGTTATCGGCGTACTAATTCCTTCGGCAGTACACTGCGTAGAATGTCTGTTAACGTGCCGGAAGACCGTGTTATCATCCCTACAGTTTTGTGTGGAATTTCCCAATATAAATATTTCAGTTAAACTTAAAATAATATTTTTTATTCCCAAAACTTCAACTTTTCATTGACTTTTCAGGTCCTTAATTTCTGTGGTATGAATCATTGGTATTCACCTTTATTGCTAGCGTACCATCAAAATAAATATATTTTTTTTTACCTTCGTACCCCAAAACTACATTGCATTTTTTATGATTATATAAGAAATAGCAAAAGACTATGACAGGTGTATGCAAGATAAATTATTATTATTATTATTATTATTATTATTATTATTATTAATGAATTCATTTGTATTACTATCTTTGTATCATCTCCGTCACGGTTATTCTATTATTATTATTATTATTATTATTATTATTATTATTATTATTATTATTATTAATGAATTCATTTGTATTACTATCTTTGTATCATCTCCGTCACGGTTATTCTATTATTATTATTATTATTATTATTATTATTATTATTATTATTATTATTAATGAATTCATTTGTATTACTATCTTTGTATCATCTCCGTCACGGTTATTCTATTATTATTATTATTATTATTATTATTATTATTATTATTATTATTATTATTATTAATGAATTCATTTGTATTACTATCTTTGTATCATCTCCGTCACGGTTATTCTATTATTATTATTATTATTATTATTATTATTATTATTATTATTAATGAATTCATTTGTATTACTATCTTTGTATCATCTCCGTCACGGTTATTCTATTATTATTATTATTATTATTATTATTATTATTATTATTAATGAATTCATTTGTATTACTATCTTTGTATCATCTCCGTCACGGTTATTCTATTATTATTATTATTATTATTATTATTATTATTATTGTTGTTGTTTTTGTTGTTACTGTTACTTCTATCATCGACATTATTATTGATCTCTGTAAAATTTATGTAGACTACTGGACTGTACCCGAGCACAAGCATAGGCCTATGCTCATTTCGGGTATCTATTCATATGTATCATTTCAAATGTAAATTGTGAATAAATTTGAAATCTGAAAATCTGAAAAAAAAAAAAATTGTAAGCATGGTCATTAAATACCTAGGTTTGACACAGGAAATCTTTAATTAAATTTTCTCAGAATGATGAATATGTCTACTTCACCCCAAGGAAGCGAAATATACGTTCCAAACATAGGGATTATAACTAGAGATGGTAGATTTTCGCAATCAAGATAAATACAAAATGTACCCAAATTCGAAATGTATGGTTTTGCAAAATAAGAGCAAAATTATAATTATTTTGTAAGACTTTTTGTGTTTTTGTAAAAAAAAAAGTTCAAAATCTGTGTAAAGGCTCCGTCATATTACATTTTTTTCAAATACTTTAGTCACATTTCCACATTAACTTCTATATATAAATAGCAGAGGGATGTAACTTACTTGATATCCTCTTTGTTGTTAACTGTGCAATTATTTTGAGTATTCAACTAATCTGTCCGGTGTCAGTGTTAGAATATTGGCCCACTATGCGATCTCTATAGGTTCGTATTTACTCACAAACAAGTTGTGATAGCAGAAGATTGCAATTGAATAATAAGTTGATATGTTTCTTAATATTCACAATTTCACTGTAATTTTCTATGTTCCTTACTAATTATTTTCATAATTTTAACTGGAAAATACATAAAATGTGCCTGTTTACACATTGATCACTGAATTTCTGCCACCAAACATGCCATAAAAAGTTCTATCCAGAAACGCTACAAAATTCTAAAACCTAACATTAAAAATGACATAAAATGTTAAATCTGATTTCGAAAGTATTAAATTTTTAATTTTAAGTTTCTAAAATCCATCATCTGTAACGGCCATAGAGCTAGAGACCCGGGCCATTGACAAAAAAAAAAACAACGCTCTGAAGAAAACATTTAGCCACTTTTAAATAAATTTCTAAGTCAAGACCATCTCATCATCACCTGACCCTGTTAACACATTGATGACAATTTCTGCCACCAAACATGCCATAAAAAGTTCTATCCAGAGACGCTACAAAATTCTAAAACCTAACATTAAAAATGACATAAAATGTTAAATCTGATTTCGAAAGTACTAAATTTTTAATTTTAAGTTTCTAAAATCCATCATCTGTAACGGCCATAGAGGTAATATTTCTTAGAGACCCGGGCCATTGACAAAAAAAAAAACAACGCTCTGAAGAAAACATACAGGTTAGCCACTTTCCCTAAATAAATTTACCCCTAAGTCAAGACCATCTCGATGAAAACATCACCTGACCCTGTTAACACATTGATGACAATTTCTGCCACCAAACATTCTATAAAATGGTTATATCCAGAAACGCTACAAAATCCTAAAACCTAACATTAAAAAAATGATAAGAAATTTTAAATCTGATTTCCAAAGTACTACATTTTTAATTTTAAGTTTCTAAAATCCGCAATCTATAACGGCCATAGAAGTAATATCCCTTAGGGACCCGGGACGATGACAAAAAAACAACGCCCTGAAGAAAACATACAGGTTAGCCAGTTTTCCTAAAGAAATTTACCCCTAAGTCAAAGCCATCTCGATGAAACATTACCTGTGCCTGTTAACACATTGATGGCAATTTCTACCACCAAACATTCCATAAAAAAGTTCTATCCAGAAACGCTACAAAATTCTAAAACCTAACATTAAAAATTATATAAAATGTTAAATCTGATTTCTAAAGTACTAAATTTTTTAATTTAAGTTTCTAAAATCCACCATCTATAACGGCCATAGAGGTAATATCTCTTAGAGACCCGGACTATGACAAAAAAAAAAACAACGCTCTGAAGAAACATACAGGTTAGCCACTTTCCCTAGAGAAATGTACCTCTAAGTCAAGGCCATCTCGATGAAAACTTCACTCGCAATCATGCAAGGCCGGACCCAAGCTCACAACGTACAATTGTAGCGCGAAATTTGAATTTAAAAATACCCGTACAAAAGTGAGTACAGGGTCTGTAAGGGATATACCTTCATAGAGAATTTGTACAAGATTTCACATATGCTGATATAGGATATGAAGACACATTTCAACAATAGAATAATGATCTTGTTCAAACTACCGGTGAATACAAAATAGCCTAACTTATATGTCAACGATATGTCTTACGAATAAATGTTTGAGGATCTCCTAAACTCTCCTTCAACATAAACCCTAAACTGAAAGGAAGAAAAAGTTGAATTTAAGAAGCTGACACAAGCCAGCAGGTAACTCTGAGATAGTTTCAGTACTACGATATATATTTTTATTTGGTTATTTATCGACGCTGTACCAACTACGAGGTTATTTAGCGTCGATGGAATTGTTGATGACTAGATGATATTTGGCGAGATGAGGCCGAGAATTCGCCATAGATTACCTGACATTTGTCTTACGGTTGGGGAAAACCTCGGAAGAAATAAACCAGGTAATCAGCCCAAGCGGGAATCGAACCCGCGCCCGAGCGCAACTCCGAATCGGCAGGCAAGAGTCTTAACCGACCGAGCTACGCCGGTGGCTACTACGATATAAAACCATGTAATGTCACACTAACGATTCGTGAACAACTTTAAGTATTAAAATTCAATCTTACCTCCTGCTTGATTTTAAAGTACCACGCTAGCTTTTTGCTGTCAATGGCAAAGCCTTTTGCTCAAGTCGTCAGGTGAATGTAGAATGAACTAAGGAATTGAAATGACAGGCTTTATAATATAAGTTTACAAGCTGTCCGTTTGTTGCGCAACACTATTCAGACAAGGCATATCAGAGATGTCACCGCGTATAACGAAGCCGAATGTCACGCCGCATGAAGTCTTCAGGCAGATAAGAATTGCGCGCCGGATCAAGCGGAGCTGTCTTATCGTACGAGTTTACAAGAATCTTTATTTTAAACAAAGGAAGGCAACCTTGGTGACGCCAGCAACCAATGGAAATGATGAATTACACCTACCATTTTAACTGACTACTTGTAAGATTCCACAAACGCAATTTCCTTTTGATTTCCACGTGATTTCTGAATATTTTCCACTGTTCATTTCCATTTTATGAAGGAAAGTGGTGCTGGAGATTCCTAAAATCTTAATCACCTCCAGAACCTCATTCAGAGATCCCTGGCCTGAATTTATGGCAATATGATTTATGACAATCGGGCCGTAAACAGAACAGAAAAAAGAAAAACAGAATCGACATAAATGCGCTTCTGAAGACGTTATCAGACTGTAGTTACCTTCAGAAACTATCTCCGCAATGCAGCAATAAGTGAAAAACTTCAAATGATTAGATTAAATCATCCATTATTAGAAGAAGTGTTTTTTTTTTACTTGGGAATAAACTAAGCAATTTATATAATTCAAACTTGAAAATCAAATTTGGGGACCCAAATAATTTTTTTTTTCTTAAATTAATACAATTTTTGACCGACCTAATTCCATTAGAAATTGGCTTCTTTCGACAAAACGATCCCCTACATATGGATAATGTTACATACTAAAATTATTTAGCCTATTTATCTTGAACCATTCAAAATATATGTCACATTATATTATATAAGTTCTTTAGAAAAGATATATGTATATTTTTGGGAAAAAATAATATAATCTAATATATAATAATATACTGATACTTGGGAATAAACTAAGCAATTTATATAATTCAAACTTGAAAATCAAATTTGGGGACCCAAATATTTTTTTTTCTTAAATTAATACAATTTTTGACCGACCTAATTCCATTAGAAATTGGCTTCTTTCGACAAAACGATCCCCTACATATGGATAATGTTACACACTAAAATTATTTAGCCTATTTATCTTGAACCATTCAAAATATATGTCACATATTATATAAGTTCTTTAGAAAAGATATATGCATATTTTTGGGAAAAAATAATATAATCGGTTGATAGTTTACAACATAGCAACATAGCTTTAAATTGGTACCGCAATGAAGTCTTTTTCCCAATTGAAAGTCTACTTTTTGTTCGTCGGAAGGATACCAAATGTCAGAAAATATGACATAGGACAAAACAGACACTGAAAGTGGCGTAAGATAGCTATAGAAAGTAGAATGCGCTTCTATTCATTCATTCATGGTGTTCTGCCCAAGGGCAGGTCTTTCGCTGCAAACCCAGCTCTCTCTAATCTTTCCTATTTTCTGCCTTCTCTTTGTCTCCGCATATGATCCATATATCTTAATGTCGTCTATTATCTGATATCTTCTTCTGCCCCGAACTCTTCTCCCGTTCACCATTCCCTCCAGTGCATCTTTCAGTAGGCAATTTCTTCTCAGCCAGTGACCCAACCAATTTCTTTTCCTCTTCCTGATCAGTTTCAGCATCATTCTTTCTTCGTCCACTCTTTCCAACACAGCTTCATTTCTTATTCTATCAATTACACACGTTGCATTCCTCTCCATATCCACATTTCAAATGCTTCTACTCGCTTCCCTTCACTTCGTCGTAATGTCCATATTTCTGCCCAATGCAATGCCACACTTCACACAAAACACTCCACTAGTCTCTTCCTTAGTTCTTTTTTTCAGAGGTTCGCGCAAGATGCTCCTTTTTCTATGACAACCTTTCTTGGCCATTGCTATCCTCTTTTTGACTTCCTGGCACCAGCTCATGTTACTGCTTATTGAAGGCTACATCCCAAGTATTTGAAGCTGTCCACTTGCTCTACTGCCTCATTTAGAACTCACAAGTTTACCTTCTTTATTTTTCTTCCTATGACCATGGTCTACGTCTTGTTAGCGGTTAGCGTTTGTATTATAAATGCCCAAATAATTATGAAATTATTTAGATAAAGGATACAAGTTATATATTTTTAAAACTACAAGAAATGATCTTCCAGATGAGGCAAAAACATTATTAGCAAAAATTTTGAAGACATCTGACATTTCTAGAGTCTATGTATACCTTAAGCCTTGGTTTTTCTGAACAGACGCATACGAAACCACTCATTATCTCTCGTTTAGTCCAGACGTGTGCGAGGCGGGCCTCGCACCTCGTATGTATCGGTTCAGAAATTTAAGGCTTGACAGGGAATCCGGTATGGCATAGTTGCGCCCTGCGGTCAATTGGGAGGCCTAGACATGGCATAATTGCGCTCCGAAGAAATCAGGTAGCAGATGGGACATGGCATAGTTGCGCCCCGAAGAAATCAGGTAGCAGATGGGACATGGCATAGTTGCGCCCCGAAGAAATCAGGTAGCAGGATGGACGTGGCATTGTTGTGCCCCGATGAGCATAGTACACACAAAAGTGATTGTCATAAAATAAATAAATTACTTAAAAATATTACATTGATAGCTGCATTGAAATCAGGTAGGCCTAACGTATGATCAATTTTGCTATTTAAAATAACACTTTTTTATAGATCACACACAATAAATGAACTGCATTTTTTGTTTGTACATCGATATCTTAACCCTGCGGTACAGGGTTTCGAAAATTGAAACTTATAACCATTATCAATTATTAACTCTTCACCTTTTTCACTAAACTTAACATTCATTTTAAATTAACCTCATTATACGCCACAGACGGTGTGAAAATCATTAATAAAATGTCAAGACTGCTACGACCCCATATTCCAACGGCTCACTCATTTCAATAGGTCAGTTAATAAAGTACTGCCAACTTCATGGTGTTCATTTTAACGGTATCGATAATGAATATAATTCGAATAAGAAATCAATAAGGTTGGTTGATTACGAGGCTCGAGTTTCCGTAGTGTCTTTTTCTCTACCTATTTCATCGGGGCGCAACTATGCCATGACCTTTTCTCTACCTGAAGGGAAAAGGTCGCAACTATGCCATGCCTTTCTCTCTACCTGATGGGAACGGGGCGCAACTATGCCATGCCCTTTTCTCTACCTGAAGGGAAAAGGTCGCAACTATGCCATGCCCTTTTCTCTACCTGAAGGGAAAAGGTCGCAACTATGCCATGCCCTTTTCTCTACCTGAAGGGAAAAGGTCGCAACTATGCCATGCCCTTTTCTCTACCTGAAGGAACGGGGCGCAACTATGCCATGCCCTTTTCTCTACCTGAAGGGAAAAGGTCGCAACTATGCCATGCCCTTTTCTCTACCTGAAGGAAAAGGTCGCAACTATGCCATGCCCTTTTCTCTACCTGAAGGAAAAGGTCGCAACTATGCCATGCCCTTTTCTCTACCTGAAGGAACGGGGCGCAACTATGCCATGCCCTTTTCTCTACCTGAAGGAACGGGGCGCAACTATGCCATGCCCTTTTCTCTACCTGAAGGAACGGGGCGCAACTATGCCATGCCCTTTTCTCTACCTGAAGGGAAAAGGTCGCAACTATGCCATGCCCTTTTCTCTACCTGAAGGGAAAAGGTCGCAACTATGCCATGCCCTTTTCTCTACCTGAAGGGAAAAGGTCGCAACTATGCCATGCCCTTTTCTCTACCTGAAGGAACGGGGCGCAACTATGCCATGCCCTTTTCTCTACCTGAAGGAACGGGGCGCAACTATGCCATGCCCTTTTCTCTACCTGAAGGGAACGGGCGCAACTATGCCATGCCCTTTTCTCTACCTGAAGGGAACGGGGCGCAACTATGCCATGCCCTTTTCTCTACCTGAAGGGAAAAGGTCGCAACTATGCCATGCCCTTTTCTCTACCTGAAGGGAAAAGGTCGCACCTTGCCATGCCCTTTTCTCTACCTGAAGGGAAAAGGTCGCAACTATGCCATGCCCTTTTCTCTACCTGAAGGGAAAAGGTCGCAAATATGCCATGCCCTTTTCTACCTGAAGGGAAAAGGTCGCAACTATGCCATGCCCTTTTTCTACCTGAAGGAACGGGCGCAAAACATTATGCCATGCCCTTTTCTCTACCTGAAGGGAAAAGGTCGCACTATACCATGCCCTTTTCTCTACCTGAAGGGAAAAGGTCGCAACTATGCCATGCCTTTCTCTCTACCTGATGGGAACGGGGCGCAACTATGCCCACAAAATAGGGACCCTTTTTTATGTGCTGCATTTTATCTGACCGTGTGGCGCAACTATGCCCTGCCCAGGGAATCAATCCCAAATCCCCTGCGTTTTCAGCCTTAAGCGGTACCGCTGCTTTATAAATTGCAAGTTCCGCACTTTTCCGGAAGTTGAGTTATAATAGGAGAAGGAAACGCATGACGATATTTGGGAAATCCTAACGCACTATTATCAAGGAACATGTGAAGTGCCGCGCTAGTCATCGCCACATAATACGACACACTTGTAATTTAAAGAGAAACTTAAAAATCGGGTATTTGTGGTTATCGACGTAATCTTCAACAGAATTACAGAAGGTGTAGTGAGCATATTGAAGTAAAAAGTTCCGCAATTAGCATAACTACGTGTGCATAATTAGATCAGGAAAGTCTGTGCAAGTGTGGGCTTATCATGCGGAAACAAGGAATGCAGACTGTATGTCCCTTTATGGGAACGCAGAAGGAAATAGGCCTATGTTTCCAAGAAACCAAATATCAACTTTACTTAAGGTTAGTCTTATGAAAAATAATGGAAACGTTGTGGTATACAATAGATTGAGTGTATGTATATTTAAGAAATGATAATAAAGAAGTAAAGGTAGTGACATCTAGTAACTAATATATTAACTTCTTGAGTAATAGTTCAATGGAAAGAAATGAGTAGGGTCTACGTGTGTACCCGGGTAGGCCTACTAGGAAAATACTAATGAACTGTGAGATAAAGTTCAAACTGTGAGGTAAAGTCTTTATCTCACTAGTGAAATAAAGTAATGTTGAATAATAGCCTACTTTACACACGCAAAAGTATTTAGTAAAGGCATGTTTTCGTTATGGTCATGGATAATAGTTATTTATGGTACTTGTGAGGTAAGTGCATCTTTATTGCACGAGTGGAAAGATTTAAGCACGAGGCGTCAGCCGAGTGCTTAAATTACACGAGTGCAATAAAGATCACGCTCACAAGTACCATACGTATTTTTATCCATGACCATAACGAAAAATTATGTTTTATAAAAGAAAATATGTTGAAAATAAGTCCTCATGTAATCACATACCGTGGCATGGATTTTAGAATCAATACGTTACTAGGTAGGTCATGATGTAGGAGGCCATGATTAGTAAAGAATGGTATCTAAGGCGTTGGATAAATAACAAATTATAATTAATTATATAATTTTAATGTATATTTTTCACTTTAAACGTGTATTTTCGTCTTTTTGAAGTTTCAGGGATTATTTAGAAGTGTTCACGGAACTAATGTGACTAAAATAATTTCACATTTTACTTCTGTAAACTTAAGAGGAATATTAAAACTTAATTAATCATCGTGTCTGTTTAGCTCAGTTGGCTAACGCGTGTTGTTTTAAAAGTTTTAAAATCCTATAAACCCAACTTCGTAGGTTCAAGTCTCCTTGCATCCCAAAAGGTAAATTATTACAAAATTTTAAAAAGATGCATATTAGATATGGATGTAATGTACAAATTACGACGTAGCAGATAGAGAAAAGAGAAGGAGATTGAGTGTATGTATATTTAAGAAATGATAATAAAGAAGTAAAGGTAGTGACATCTAGTAACTAATATATTAACTTCTTGAGTAATAGTTCAATGGAAAGAAATGAGTAGGGTCTACGTGTGTACCCGGGTAGGCCTACTAGGAAAATACTAATGAACTGTGAGATAAAGTTCAAACTGTGAGGTAAAGTCTTTATCTCACTAGTGAAATAAAGTAATGTTGAATAATAGCCTACTTTACACACGCAAAAGTATTTAGTAAAGGCATGTTTTTCGTTATGGTCATGGATAAAAAATAAAACGGGGCACGTGCTTTCTCGAATTAGCATTGTGTTAAAAATCTAGTCACATGCAACGTTCGGAGGAGCGTTCGTCTGCATCATGATGCAAGCACTGTTCCCAACATGTCGCCCTACAATCTCGCTAACTTTTCAGCAAAAAGTAGCTGAATCTCTCCAAAGTTTGTTTAAAAAATCCCCAGAAATGTCGCTAAAAATTAATAATAAATATCACTAAATAAAAATAAGAAAAACATACATATGCGGAGAAAAATATAATTTCCTCGTCGTCACCCTCTTCTGCGGAGTCTGGTTATGTTGTTGACGGCTGTGATGTTGAGGTGGGAACAGCTGATTGTGAATACACTGCACTTGATTTAATCATTGATACTACATTTTCTGGCAAATTGTAACACTTTTTAAATATATATTAAATATATTAAAATTTGCAAAAACTACAATCTCATTTGCTTCACAGGAACTGTCGGCACAAAATTCCAAAAACTTAAATGCCTCGGGTGGAGTGGAAAATCTCCGCGTTGCGGGGAACAACCAAGATTACATTAGCTGCAGCTCGCGACTCGTCACGTGACAATCAAAGTTGCCACCGCTTATCGGTGTTGGAGCAGTAGCATTGAGAGAGAGACCTAACCCGTGAGAATCACTGAATCAGCATCTTTCAACCCTGATCACTGACCACAAACATATGAGATCAGGGCTTTCACGTATGAATCATAAGACTACTCAGTATTCACCCGTGCCTCTTCTAAAACTAAGAAGTGCATGAATTCAGTTGAATGTTTTAACTTAGAAGAAAGAGAAAAGTGGGAAAATATAAAAATCCGCAGAAAAGTCGCTAATCGTATTTTACAAAATTTGTCGCCGAGACTGATTCAAAATTCCCTAGATTTAGCGACTTATCGCTAAATATGGCAACACTGGATGCAAGGCAGGAAGGTGGGAACTACCTGATGCAGTCGCTACCATGAAGGACTCCAGTCTTCGTCTCAGAAATAATCGGACGGAGTTACACAATAACAGACCAACCGCCAAAAACCTGTGTTCGAAATATTGACCATTGAAATAAATCATACAGGGACATCATTTTATTTGTACTTCAATTTTTATTGTACCTGAGTTTTTGAATGTACTTCACTCCCACCCCTTCTACTAAGGAAGTTCCAACTCCACACAGAACCAAGACCGCAGATAGTAAGCAGTACTGAGTTACTGAGTATAGTACGTTCCAGAAATATGTTCGCGTTTTCCAGTGACGAAAGAGATTTCAATATTGAATCATATTTTCGCACAGGTACTGTCCGTTTGCCTACGTCGCATCCCGATTTCCCCCACCTGCTTCTGCTCGCCCCTCTGTAAAAGCTGGGCTGTCTTAGCTCTTTTCTGAAAACATTAATTTCTCTTAGGAATTGGACGTTTACGTAATATTATACAGCTGTTTAATTATCTTAAATAAAAGGGCCTCGTTAAGTAATTAACTGTCACGTGATTTCCTCCCTTTCTACAATCCTGCGGCATAACCACTTGGACGGACAGTAGATAGCATGTCTGAGTAATTTTATATTTTCGGGTCGGGCAGAAGTGAAGATTGAATTTAAAGTACGTAGAGTAGGTACAGAATTATTTCAACATGAGTTACTAGTACGAAGGACGAAACTGGCAATTGGAATTAGATGCAATAGTCCGATAATATGCACAAAACAACTGAAGCCTGTATCGAAATGAACGGCCACCATTTTCAAAATTGTGTTTAAATATTCATATTATGATTATTTTTCAATTTAACTTCTTTCTCTATATTGTACGCTAATGTGCTGTAGACAGTATAATATACACTGCATAATGAATACGTTCGCATGGATAACTCACTTCGTGAGTAAAAACACTTATTCTTAATACAGTACTGTACTTTGATTAAAGAAAAACCTAATGAAAATTATCAAACTCAAAATCGCGATATTTCCTAGTTTACGTAAATGGATGAACTACTTTTCTTCCATCCTATACCTAGTAGAGTGATTTGTGTTTTACGCCAGTATCATCGAACTCCAGTCTTGGAGGGGGGAGCAAGCGGTGTTTCCGGTTCTCTAAAGGTATAGACAGGTTAATATTAAAAATGTTAGTAAAAATAAAATGATGTCCCTGTACAAGCAGTATTGTAACATTCATAAAAAATAACAAAAATAATACTAAAAGAACGTTAACCGATTTTTTAGTAAAAGACCAGCAATTGATTTAATATTGCAAAGCATAATAAATAAACGAATTTTGCTTATAAATAGCAGTAAAATGCAGATATAGCATTGATTGTTTCCGAGTTAAATAATCCAGCCAACAATAGACTTGTGCAAATATCTCAATTTTTTCAAATTGTCGGTTAGTCTATTGTGCGTAACTCCGTCCAATTATTATTCAAAAGCCCGCAAATCCAGGTGCATAAATTTAAATAACAAGGATAATGTAGGAAGAACAAGGAGAATACGAGAACAAAGGAACGCGAGAAGAACAAGGAGAACGCAAGGAGAATGAAAGGAGAACAAGAATAATGCAAGGAGAAAAAGAGAAGTGCAAGAAAGAGATGGAGAATTCAATGAGAACAAGGAAAATGCGAGGCAAACAAGGGGAACGCCAGGAGAACAAGGGGAATGCAAGAAGAGGAAAGAGAAAGCAAGGAGAATGAAAGGAGAGCAAGAATAATGCAAGGAGAACAAGAGAAATGTAAGAAAAACATGGAGAATTCAATGAGAACAAGGGAAATGTGAGGCGAACAACGGGAACGCGTGGAGAACAAGGGGAATGCAAGAAAACATAGAGAATTCAATGAGAACAAGAAAAATGCGAGGCGAACAAGGGGAATGCGAGGAGAACGAGGAGAATGCAAGAAAAACATAGAGAATTCAATGAGAACAAGGGAAATGCGAGACGAACAAGGGGAACAAGGAGAACAAGGGGAATGCAAGAAAAACATGGAGAATTCAATGAGAAAAAGAGGAATGCAAGAAGAGGAAAGAAAAAGCAAGGAGAATTAAAGGAGAGCAAGAATAATCCAAGGAGAATAAGAGAAATGCAAGAAAAACATGGGAATTCAATGAGAACACAGGAAATGTGAGTTGAACGCGAGGAGAACAAGGGGAATGCAAGAAAAACATGGAGAATTCAATGAGAAAAAGAGGAATGCAAGAAGAGGAAAGAAAAAGCAAGGAGAATTAAAGGAGAGCAAGAATAATCCAAGGAGAATAAGAGAAAAGCAAGAAAAACATGGGAATTCAATGAGAACACAGGAAATGTGAGGTGAACGTGAGGAGAACAAGGGGAATGCAAGAAAAACATGGAGAATTCCATGAGAAAAAGAGGAATGCAAGAACAAGAGAAATGCAAAGAAAAACAAGAAGAATTAAACAAGGGGAATGAGCAAGAATAATCCAAGGAGAATAAGAGAAATGCAAGAAAAACATGGGAATTCAATGAGAACACAGGAAATGTGAGGTGAACGCGAGGAGAACAAGGGGAATGCAAGAAAAACATGGAGAATTCAATGAGAACAACGGGAATGCGAGACGAACAAGAGGAATTCCAGCGAATAAGGGGATGTCATGAGAAAAAGGCGAATGTCAGGAAAATAAGGGAACGCGAATAGAACAAGAGGAATGCAATGAGAACAAGGGAATCCCAGAAGAACTAGGCGAATTCCAGGAAAACAAAGAGAATACAAGGGAACAAACTTCATTGCCCTCGTCTGCGATTAAAACTATGAATCTCTGATGTAGCGGCCATCATGAACCGACGACGACTCTCGTCAATAGTCACTATCATAATGATCACGCAAGGCAGACTATTTAATTTGCAGGGCGTGTACATAGATGACCTAGAAAACATGGAGTATGCCCTGTGGAACAAACATGAATATGCGGATGTTCCTGTATGAAATGTGATAAAATTATGATAGGTATATCAATCTGCCGGGCCTAATAAACCCTTCACCACCATTTATCATATATCTGCCACGATAGATCTGCCACCTATCCGTGTTAAGTAACCTACCGATCCGGAAAATATGCCTTTACAGCATAACAAGAATCAAGGTTGTACGTTGTTGTTTAGTCAAATGTCAAAAGATAGGCTTCAACTTCATAAGTGACACCGATAAGGAGCCAATCATGAGGCAACTAAGGCAGGAGATAATGGGATAGGGTGGCTAGTTCCTTTCACCCTCCATTGCATACATCGTTGAATAGTAACATATTACACCAATCACACTTCAAAATCAGAAAAAAAGGAAAACTGCAATAACGGCAAGTGAATTACGTAACAAACTAAAGTAGAAATTAGGAAGGTACTTACGAACCATCTTCGAGTGTCTTGAGTAAGGGAGGTAGACCTATAAAATAAAAAATGAATAGAATTATACAGGACGAAAGTACTTACTTAGAAAGAGCACAACAAAAAAAAAATTAAAATCATATTAGTCTTAAATGAGTATTTTTCTCAAAAAATAAATATATAATATTGTAGTAATAATAATAATAATAATAATAATAATAATAATGTATGTATAATTATTCACACTGCTTACTTATATAAGGAACTCGGAGGTTCATTGGTAACATAAGCCCGACACCCTATCCTGAGCAAAATTAATTCATTCTTAAAATATCCCATTAATAAATCCATTTTAATATTATCTTTCCATCTAACAATAATCCCTAAAGGTCTTTTTTCCCTAATCCCAACTAACACTCTATAATAATTTCTGGACAACAACAGGGAACATCCCTAAATCTCAAACGTCTGGATTTAATGACCGGATAAAATAACATTTGAAATAAATGAAGTTCTGCGTTTGTAACTTTCTCCATTCTATCTGAACTAAAATCCACAAGCCCCAAATATTTTCCTAAGCATCTTATTCTGCACCCTTAATCTCTGTTCCTTTCAAAGTAGAGTCCAAGTTTCACAATCAAAAGAACAACTGCAATGGAACTGTTTTATAAATTCTAACATTTCAGATTCTTCGACAGTAGACTGGATGATAAAAGTTTTCAAAAAATTTCACTTTCAAATAATAATAATAATAATAAAATAATAATAATAATAATAATAATAATAATAATAATAATAATAATAATAATAATAATAATAATAAAAGAATAATTTTCCTCTAAATGTTAACACTGTTTTACTCGATAAGTTCTATCCGTAAGATTCTGATTTTTGCTCTATCGTTAGAGACTCTGATAAGAAATGATTTATCCGCTTGCAGTTTTAAATAAAATGGACGATTTTCTTGCAAATCAAATAGATTAGCACGCATCGTTACTTCCTGCGTCTACAGTGACTAGCAGACTCTCATTCAATCCTGAACGGATGGAAAAACTATTTTGAGCAACTACTAAATGTAGATAGGCCAAATAGAAAGGATCGGGACGAAATTCAAATACAAACTGCTGAGCCATTTATACCCGAACCTACACTTTCAGAAGTTGAAATTGCGATAGAACATCTGAAAAAGTACAAGTCTCCAGATATCGATCAAATTCAAGCATAATTAATACAAGAGAGTGGAAACATTATCTGGCGAAATTTATAAACTTATACTTGCTATTTGGGAAAAGGAAATTGTACCAGAACAATGGAAGGAGTCCATAATCGTACCTATTTTTAAGAAGGGGGACTTTCGAGGAATATCACTTTTGTTGACATCGTACAAAATTTTCTCCAATATTCTTTTGAGAAGATTAACTCCGTACGTAGATGAAATTATTGGGGATCATCAGTGCGGTTTTAGGCGTAATAGATCGACTATTGATCAGATTTTTTGTATTCGACAGATACTGGAGAAAAATGGGAATATAAAGATACAGTGCATCAGTTATTCATAGATTTCAAAAAGGCATATGACTCGGTTAAGAGAGAAGTTTTATATAATATTCTTATTGAATTCGGTGTTTCCAAAAAACTAGTCCGATTAATTAAAATGTGTCTCAGTGAAACTTACAGCAGAGTTCGTATAGGCCAGTTTCTACCTTATGCTTTTCGAATTCACTGCGGGCTAAAGCAGGGAGATGCACTATCACATTTACTTTTTAACTTGGCTCTAGAATATCCCATTAGGAAAGTTCAAGATAACAGATAGGGTTTGGAATTGAATGGGTTACATCAGCTTCCTGTCTATGCGGATGACGTGAATATGTTAGGAGAAAATCCACAAACGATTAGGGAAAACACGGAAATTTTACTTGAAGCAAGTAAAGCGATACTTTTGGAAGCAAATCCCGAAAAGACAAAGTATATGATTATGTCTCGTGACCAGAATATTGTACGAAATAGAAACATAACAATTGGAGATTTATCTTACGAAGAGATGGAAAAATTCAAATATATTGGAGCAACAGTAACAAATATAAATTACACTCGGGAGGAAATTAAACGCAGAATAAATATGGGAAATGCCTGTTATTTTTCGGTTGAGAAGCTTTTGTCATCTAGTCTGCTGTCAAAAAATCTGAAAGTTAGAATTTATAAAACAGTTATATTACCGGTTGTTCTTTATGGTTGTGAAATTTGGACTCTCACTTTGACAGAGAGAACATAAAGTTGAGGGTGTTTGAGAATAAGGTGCTTAGGAAAATATTTGGGGCTAAGAGGGATGAAGTTGCAGGAGAATGGAGAAAGTTACACAACGCAGAACTGCACGTATTGTATTCTTCACCTGACATAATTAGGAACATTAAATCCAGATGTTTGAGATGGGCAGGGCATGTAGCACGTATGGACGAATCCAGAATTGCATATAGAGTGTTAGTTAGGAGGCTGGAGGGAAAAAGACCATTAGGGAGGCCGAGACGTAGATGGGAGAATAATATTAAAATGGATTTGAGGGAGGTGGGATATGATGGTAGAGACTGGATTAATCTTGCTCAGGATAGGGACCGATGGCGGGCTTGTGTGAGGGCGGCAATGAACCTCCGGGTTCCTTAAAAGCCATTTGTAAGTAAGTAAGTAGTGACTGAAGGACGGAATGGTGCTATTCAGACCTCAGTTCGCAGGTGATCCGACGACACTCTGTCGCCAGACTACGGCGAATTTTCTAATTAAAAAATCGCATAATAGGGTGTTCCATTTATTTTAATGCCGGTCTATTCTATTGCCTCCTTCAATGTACAGAGTTATACGAGTATCACTTCCACTCACTATAAAGTTCCAATGCAGTTTTCTTTTTTGTATTTCTAGACTTGAGTTCTCAGTATGAAATAAAGTTATTTCACTAAGACTAAACAGCATGAGGAAGAACAGAGAAAATAACATTTTGAAAACTACGAAAGGTCTAGAACTCTAGAAGACTTGGGTTACATCAAATATATTTAAAACTAGCCGTACCCGTGCGCTCCGCTGCACCCGTTAGAAATAAATATAAAGTAATTACATAACTAAAATAGGATGTTTGATCCAGGGAACATTCGTGTTTGATATAAGGATACATCGTTTATTATGTTATTTAATTTAAATTGTATTAAAAAAATTGAATTGCGATCATTTTGATCCCGAGACCACTCATTTAGTCATAAAAATTATTTTAGGAAATACAGTAAACGAATGCCTATCAAGTTTTCTGTGCATAAGAAGCTATTTTAATCTTACCTGTCCTCGATTCACTCAGAAGTTACTGTAATAACATTATAGCATTATGTCCATACAGAGAAACTACACTTTCCAATGGTGAATTAATAATTAATTATACAAATCGGTTAATTTAGCTTCCGATATTACTTCATACAAACACAGAAACATTCTCTGTAGGCTATGTTTCATAGCTTTCGATTGTTGTTGTTCAAGGCCCATTATAGACGAAGTCATTTGTTTTTATTTCATTACACCGCCTTAGATGTCGTTGTTATTGTAATTTTGAAACTCATTTATCTCATTAAATATCATTCCTATCAAAATTTTGCATGGAATAAAACTTATCGGAAATTATTTTTAAAGAAACTTTTGTTATGTATTATTTTTCATGAAAATTAATAATAATGGAGATATTTCGATTTAATTCAGGCCCCCTTACAACCCCCTTTTAAATAAAATATTTTGAATGCCATATAGCCTAAAGTCTAAGTTACAACGAACTTAATTTATATTTCGGTTCAGCCATTATCACGTGAAAAGGTAACAAACATCCAGACACACAGACATACCAACAAAAATTTGAAAAAAGCGATGTTCGGTTTCAGGGCGGTTAATTCTATATGTTAGGACCAATTATTTTTGGAAAATCGAAAATTACCAGAACAATTTCGGCTACGGATTTATTATTAGTATAGATAACTTATTAACTCGATGTGACTACAATAGTACAAACTTAGTAGACGTACCTATTGTCTTTGGTAATTAAATAAACATGAACGGCTTAACACAGTATGTTACCATATTCGCTTGTTGAACTTGTTCTTACATATTGCTAGTTTAACAATATTTATAGCTGGTTTAACAAATTTTTATGATTTGAGGAAAATTATTGCTTTATCTACTTTAAGACAGTTGGGTTTAATAATAAGTATTTTGTCTATAGGGTTTTCTGTTTTAGCTTTTTTTTCATCTATTAACACATGATTTAAGGCTGATAAGTGGCATAAATGTCGCAAGCATGCTGAGAGCTAATGCAACCAACCCTTGTTCATTATTCATCGACTGAGTCACCATTATATATAAGCAGTTATCCATAAAATTTACAACAGTAGATACTGCACTTCTTAAATAATTTATCGTTCATTGTTATCGTAAACGTAGAGTCATTGTATTATTCCGGTAATGTTTAAACATTACCGGAATATTACTTAAAACTTAAAGTTCTTTCGGAATTTGGAAAATTTGGTAATCTACCCCTTTGGATGTTCTCTATCCCTAATACAATAATATTGAGGGGTGCTCTGCAATAACAAGCTATGCACATATACCTCGGTATAGTCGCCACCATTAGAAATACAAAGGAAATGCACTTATCTTGCTGTTCCATCACGTAGGTGGCGGGTATGATATTATGTCATGCACAGCTTATAATATGACCACAGTCTACTATACTGGGTGTTCATTTCAAAATGTGTCATGACGTCACTGTTGATGAGTCAGTGATTTGAAGCGAGTTTCAGCTTTTGTGTCAGAGAAGTTGCCTATTAATCAAGGCGTTCAATCTGAACTTGAGAACGTGTACGGTATAACTTGAACGTCGTAGCAACAGATGGCGGTCTGTACGGTCTGTGTGCTACCATAACCTCTTTCGAACTGTGTTTTGCGCGGGCAAGTCGTACATCGGTTGCATACGGCAACATTCCACAATACAAATCAGATGCTCCGTGTCCATGTTGACCGTCAAAGTTAATGTCAACAAATACGTAAGTAATCGTCTTAACCCTCTCCACATATCCCGAGAGTAAGAAAAAGCTCACCTCAGTAAACGTTTCGAAACAGTTCACATTCCTGCCACTACCGGCGTTACTGTACGTATCGGTAAGTACTCTTCTGAATGAACGCCGTACTTACTAGGCAACTTCTCTTGCACATAAGTAATACACCTCTGCGGAAGTGTAGGAAGATTGAATTCTGTAGGCTCACCGACTAGCCACATGACGGCATACAGCGAACCATGACACACTTTCAACTGAACCCCCAGTATACAGTCACGAAGCTTGGGATGATTTTTTGCAAATTCTTGCGATAGTTGCTAGCCGCTTGGAGCGCTGTGAGCACTAGGAACAATAGTCTGTGCCACAGCCATTGTGATCTAATACAGGCCTTAAGGCAGACCATGTGACTCGCTTAACCCGAACACGAAGGGCGGCGTTTCAACCATATAAATTAGTTGGAATGCATAAACAGTAACATATATTTCTCTAAAATGTAGTGTAATTCCATTAATAAAATTTAAAACAATGATTATGAGACACTTCAGACATAATTCACTTGCGAGCTAAGATGTAATATTATTTATGGTGTGAAAATTACGTTGTTCGTATGTGTAATACCTGCCTTTATTTCGATTAAATATTGCGAAATTCTTGTACATTCAATAATTTTCAATTGCACTGCACGTATATATTGATATGTTAATATTATAGGTTATGTTTACTGTACCAGTTGCCCCTTTCTGTCTAAATTTAGTGATCTCCAATGCCTTGCCACCCATATGAAATTTAAAGGTTATGTTTGCTATATTTAGTTATATTCCTAAATTCGCAATTATACAATATAATTTAGCATAATGTCATGTATGATACCCCGGACATTCAATTTGTCTGTATTTTAATACAACAATTGAGTACTGAATTATTGTATTTATCTACTACTTAAGAGACGAAGTAACACAAATGTACGTACACTAATTTCATAGGAGTGGTATGGTAAATGTTTTGTCTAAAATTAAGGAAGGTAGATGTGCTAAATTGAAATCACAATATAAATTCTTTTTTATTAAACCTCAAAATAGCTTCCATTCTAAACTTAAAACGTTGACGCGAACAGATTATGTTAGCATGTAAAATTCTCTTCACATTAAAATAATACAGTTTTGTAATTATTTCTGCAACATATGCAACAAGAAGTAAACAGAACTTATGGACACATTACAGTAAATAAAACTTAGCAATGATACGCAATAAAGTTATAATATAATATTTCACTGAGCTCCATACACTGAAATAGAAAACCCGAACAAACATTACGGCCTGATCTAGGTCGAAAAGGCATTGACTGTGCCGTATTTCGCATTTTTGTGAAAAGCTATGTAAACTGTGAAATGTTTGTTATCGGTTGTAATAATTGTAAATGGCTAAAATACAATAATTTGAATAATATGGGACAATAATATGGGACAAGGAGACGTTTGTAGTAGGCCTACTATAAATTGTAAGAAAAATAGGCTAGATTTATCCTTATTCCGAAAGATCCAGGAAGGTGAGTTTATAGAGTACAATATATATTTTATGAAAATAATATATAAACCTTATGTATTTCATATTTCAATAGTGGAAGGAAGGTGTTAATTTTTTCAAAAGAACACGATATCGAAAGTACAATACATTTTATCGTCTGCTAGGGAAAGAGTCTGTGATGAGGCGATAGTAGCGATCCTGGTGGTGAGCAACTATCTATGTTTGCATATTTAGTGAGTATTGAGCTTCGCGACTGTATATATTAGACTGTGATATGAGTATGTCGCAGTTTCGTTACGTAGATAGTAGAGAGCTCTAGTGTTGGTGCACACGTTCAGACGTCACTGAAGGGAGCAGCCCACGAGGGCGTCGACGATACTATCAGACGCTTTTCGAAGCTGCACATAGGTCAGAGGCACTAGATTCTGAATGTGATGAATCCGAGATGGAATATTGACTAATGATATAAAATATTCCTTCGTATAGTGATCAAATCAATGTGAAGAAAACGTTCTGGAAGCAATATTGTAACAATACTCATAAGGTGATGCCATTGTTTTGGAATCATTTTGATTTTGAGAAGTCACTTTTTTCCCCACTACCTAAAAGTACTGGGATATACAAGAAAATACACAAGTTCTATTTTCTTATATCATGTATTGATATACTTAACTTGTATTGTGAAAATAAAGTTCAACTCTTAAATTATTTTATATTCTGAACACTGCAACAATATGACTGTTCCAAAAATGTTTTCTTTGCTGGTAATTCAAATTAATGCTGTCATTATTATTATTGAATGACCCATGTATAATATTGTCTTAAGAATTCGCTGAAAATTTAATTTTAATTATTTAAAAAAAATTTCTTTACAATTATCATAATGTCAACTACTTTTATCTGTCAGTCACATGTTCCAAAGCATTGATTAATTCCAACACGCTTAAAATGATGACTTTTTTCAGTCAGAATCTTGCCAGAAATTGTGCATCGTCATACTCATTTAGTAGATCAGGTTTATGCCTTATTTTATTTTGTTCCTGCATTCTCAAAAATAGGCCTATATAATACAGTAATATTCTTCATCGCTATCTATTCGTATCTAACGCTACTGCCATTTTATCATTTACTCTCTAGATAACAATTTAACAGCGACTCAAAGCAAGGAATAGCTTATTCGGATGATATCCTCCAAATAATGCACTATTTCGAGTTCGTACAACTGGGCCTGAATTAACTTAAGAAGGAAAATTAGTATCATACCGGAACCGCTGGTTCAATTCATATTTCACAACGAATTATGAGGATTCATGGCATAGGGATAGCATTTCTTTCATCGTTAAATGTAAAGGCATATCCTTCACAAACCATGAAAGTGCTTGGGGGACATGAAGGTGGAGTACCATGCTTCCATGACTACGGCACTAGAATGATGTGGTGTAGTCGGCACCACGCTCCGACCGCCTTTAACCCCGGGATAGAACTACTATTCATGGCCTATAGTTTGACAGGAGGCTTAATTTACTCGGGGCCTTTCTGGAAGTTCGGCAATGAAACAAATCTCACCGCCTGCAGGAACTTGAACCCTGGACCTTTCAGCCTGCAGTTAATTCTCCTACCAACACTAAACTGCCTAGCCGTCTTTTTTTTTTAACAAACTGTTGACAAAATGTGAGTCTAACTGGGTTACGTCAAACAAGGATTTCAAAACAACACGTTCAAGTTCTAAGTTTAAATGAACTGCGGGATACAGAATATTACACATGAAAACAAATGAAGATATATGACGCTACGGGAATTATTCATACACACAGAAATAACTGGAAATATATTCAGAAACTGTAGGATAGTAAACATGCAAATGTTATTTTGAAATAACATACCACATAAATCACTTGGAAAATATGTGTGTGTGTCTGTGTGTGGTGTATGTGTGTGAGTGTGTGTGTGCGTGTGTGTGAGTGTCTGTGTGTGTGTGTGTGTGTGTGTGTAATGTCTACCCTCTGCATTTGCGTGATTCGGGTTCCACATACTGCAGATAGATGGCAGGACTGTGATCCATTTTCAAGTTGAACACCACTTCGGCGAGACACGTTATGCATGATGTGTCTGTGAAGAGTTATGTCGTGTACTAGGGTGAGTGTATATGTAAGTGTTCGTGTAAGTGTAGTGGAGGAGGTGAGTGAGGATGATGATGGTGAGGAAGGGAAAAGGAGAAACCCGGTGCCTGCACGTAGCCTGCTCCTGTCGAATAGCATCAAGGAGGCCGCCAGGCTTAACGTTCCATCCGACGGACTAATCACTATCAACAGTGACATATGCCTTTCCTTCATATGCATTGCACAGAGATTTGGTATTTAACCCCGGCATATTGGTGCACAATTCAGTCACTTGGAAAATGTAGAAAATAATATTGGGATCGGCTGAGTGAACACTGAACAGACCTGATAATCCCTCCCTAGGCAGTGAAGCGGTTTGTTATTATTATTATTATTATTACTACTATTATTATTATTATTATTACTATTATTATTGTTACTATTATTTATTACTATTCCATGTATGGTGGGTCCCTACCACCACGGCATGGCGCGTCCTCAGGTTGCGGATAGAGGAGACGGCCTCCAGATATGGAGGGTAGCTGCGAATATATTGAATAAGCAGTCGTGGACAGCAGATAAGGGGTGGTCCTCCAGCTTGGGGAATGGGTGAAGGGCTAACAACCCATCACCGTAAAAAACAGGTTGTTACGAATCCCTACAATAAGCCTCGGATAAAAATTGGAGATTTATCCTTCGAAGGGGTGGAAAAATTCAAATATCTTGGAGCAACAGTAACAAATATAAATGACACTCGGGAGGAAATTAAACGCAGAATAAATATGGGAAATGCGTGTTATTATTCGGTTGAGAAGCTTTTATCATCCAGTCTGCTGTCCAAAAATCTGAAAGTTAGAATTTATAAAACAGTTATATTACCGGTTGTTCTGTATGGTTGTGAAACTTGGACTCTCACTCTGAGAGAGGAACATAGGTTAAGGGTGTTTGAGAATAAGGTGCTTAGGAAAATATTTGGGGCTAAGCGGGATGAAGTTACAGATGGATGGAGAAAGTTACACAACACAGAACTGCACGCATTGTATTCTTCACCTGACATAATTAGGAACTTAAAATCCAGACGTTTGAGATGGGCAGGGCATGTAGCACGTATGGACGAATCCAGAAATGCATATAGAGTGTTAGTTGGGATACCGGAGGAAAAAGACCTTTAGGGAGGCCGAGACATAGATGGGAGGATAATATTAAAAATGGATTTGAGGGAGGTGGGGTATGATGATAGAGACTGGATTAATCTTGCACAGGATAGGGACCAATGGCGGGCTTATGTGAGGGCGGCAATGAACCTTCGGTTCCTTAAAAGCCATTTGTAAGTAAGTATTTATTACTATTATTATTATTACTATTATTATTATGATTATTACTATTATTATCATTATTATTATTATTATTATTATTATTGTTATTATTATTATTATCCTGTACCAGTCTGTATTCGAGACGTCAGGATATTGATTACACTTTTTTTAATAATGCTATTAATGGTGACATTGATTGTGATTATTTTATACATAACACCTACCTTAGAATTCCCGTGAAAGGTTTTCGTGGTCAAAGAATTTTCTTCACTAAATTATTTAAATCCCTTTCTCCAATAGCCAGGTGTATTAAAAGTGCTAATTTGCAAGATCAGATTTGATTTTACTTATGCATGATATTCCTTACTTGTTATTTAATATCTTTTATTATTTGTTAGATATTGTCATTTATTTTGTTGCATTTGGTGAATGATTAATGTTGACCATTATATTGATTGTATTTCATCTCACTGCCATTTCTGTCATTCATTCTCATCATCATTTGTTCTGTTTTGTTTTATTTGTTATTTTGTGCTAAACTGTAATTGGCTTTGTGCTGTTGTTTTGCACATTAATATTCGAAATAAATAAATACATAAATAAATAAATAAATAAATATTATTATTATTATTATTATTTTACTATTATTATTACTATTATTATTATTACTATGATTATTATTATTATTATTATTATTATTATTATTATTATTATTATTATTATTATTATTACTAAAATGAAACCAGATTTTTGAACTTACTCTGAAGTTGTTAATTAAATGTTTGATATTATCTTTCAGCAATCGGTTTTGCAGTCTGGTTTACTTGTAAGTACTCTACACTTCGTTCCATTATGTCTGACAGGAGAAGTAAACACTGCTGGCAGAGGAGGAGAAAAAATATAATTGCTATTCAACCAATGGCAGAGATCTCATTCCAAGTTTGTCTTGAAGTTGGACAGGGGGTAGAAAACTTCAGACCGCCCAACTTCAAGTCGAGCGTGGACTGAGACCTCTGCCAATGGTTGAATAACAATTGAGGCATTGACATGGGAAAGGTCGTAACTGCCAAAAATTCGAATTTTTAGGTTTTTCATTGAGAAGGTAGTAAATGGCCATGCCAATGGCACAGAGAAAGTAGTATGTCCGTATGTAATGAAACGAAGTTGGAAACGTAGTCACTAGATGTTGTAAGTTGTATGTGCACAGCTGTTGGCGCGGAGAAGGTAGTAACTCCTTTTGTGCGAGATCGTGCGTATTTGCTTGTTTTCCTCACAGAACCAATACGCGGTAAGTGTGAAATACCACATTCAGTATTCCCAACGTAACACACATAACAATTTCCCTCTTCTTACCGCTTAAGCGCGACATTCATTTTACTGCTTTAGGCTTTTAACATATTATTTTTAAAGACGTTTAACATAGTAATAATTATAGATTGGAAACTTACCACTGCAATTTCACCTAAATTGCAATGTTAATTATTGTTCTTAAATATTTGCAAAAATTAAATAAAGTCTGCTACTCCACGAAACTTATTGCTTTCCTGATACAAGTAACATTAAGGAAGCCGTGAAAAAATCAACAAGATTCCAGATGCAGATGTTATTACTGCAATATGTTATATAAATAATATTGTTAAAATATTAAACTGAAAAATAAATCATTACATAACCTTACCGTTTGTGTTAAGTTCGCATTTATAGACTGGGGGAAAAAAGACAGACGTATATCACGGCCTGCTGGAGTATAGTAAACACAGAAAACATTTTATAGCAACAATGTTGAAGAAAGATATTTTGGTTTTCCGAAGTTGCCGTCATTAAACAGAAACCAACATGGAGATTTCATTGCAACTAATTAGAAATTCGTCTTTCAGGTATGTAATAAACGATCTTCGCACAAAATAATGTACGATACACTAGCGGTATGTTTGTTTTCATGTTCTCGGAAATTAAAAAAGCTCAACTACGTTTCGCTTTTTCAATCTTTTCCTCGACCATGAAAACGTCAACATACCGCTCTTGTAACATATATTACTATTACAACATCAGAGTGTGTCTAGACAAATATGGGCTGATAACTGTGCAGGGCAGAATAAGAATCGGATGATTCTAATGGTCCTGATTTACATTATTGCCAAGAAACATTTTGATTCAGTTGACTTGAAATTCCTGGTTTCAGAACATTCCTACATGCCATGTGATAGGGAATTGGGCATCATAGAGAAAAGCAAAAAAAGATGCAAGACCATGGTTCCAGAAGAGGTAAGGCCTAATAATGTAATAATGATGAAGGATGAGGATTTCTTCGACTTTTCTGCAGAATGTGACAAGTTTTTGAATACAACTCCTATCAAAATCAGCACCCTCAACTGGATTAGACTCTCAAGAGCTGATTTTCCTCTAATAAAAACAAGACAGTCATTTAATGACCTTGAAATGTGGACAGAGCACAGGATTTTTAAGAAAGGACAGTCATTAATGTATGGGGTTGTTGGACAATAACTTCATTTAGGTCAAAATTACATAAATTCTTACTTAACAGATTAATTGCTGATTAATATTTGTTACTTATAATGAAACTAACATCTGTCCATTCTTATTATCATCATTAATTTCTCTAAATAGATTTACAAAACCTCTAATGGCAATTACATTAATATTCTCATTATAAAAATATATTTTAGATTTATATATATATTTTTTTCTCCCTGTAACATAGTTCTAGTAAGCTTATATTATATTAAATTTCATCATTTTACTAGCTATCCCAAATATTAAATTAATTATAATTGATTGAATTAAATTAGCTCAAAATTAAGTTACTACTTTACCTTATAGGTTTATTTAAATTTAAATAAATATGTAGTCTACGAATCGTTAAAATTGAATAATATTGGTGGAGAACCTTTTAAGTGTAGTTTGTAATTTAAATATGTATTGTATTGATTAAGGCTGGTTCAGTGGAAGAGAAGGCTTTATGGCCTTAACTCTGCCAGCGAAAATAAAACATTATTATTATTATTATTATTATTATTATTATTATTATTATTATTATTATTATTAACGTCAATCACTAACTTGCAGTGCTTGCAACGCCTTGAAAGAAGACCAGTCGTCCCTGATACCAAAAAGAGAGACTTGTTATCTATGTTAGACGTCCTCGATGAAAAGTGTCATGCATTTTACCGAAAAATTTGTACATAATGTATAAATAACATTAATTCTCAGTTTGGCTAAAGAGTGATTACAATGTTGTATTTTCATAAAATAGAATTTCACTGATATATCTGTGCCAGACTTTTCAAATTTCATATGTAACACTAACATGAGTGTATGCCTTTCTTTTAAAGCAGTTTCTGTAATAATGTAAGTGAGAAAGTGTTCATAAATTTGTTTTTTGCTTCCCCTGAAAAATTTTGTTTCTGGCAGTTACTACCTTTCCCATGTCAGCGCCTCAATTATACTTCTCTCCTCCTCTGCCGGGAATGTTCACATCTCCTGTCAGGCATTATGGAACGAAGTATAGGCCTAAGTCATTAGTCTGGCTTAATACTAAGTTTACTATACTATATTTGTTCTTCAAAAAGACTAGAGCAGAAATTGTACCTCCAGGCAAGTATGTTGATGTAAATAGCATTAAATGTTGCATTGCAATTCAGGAAACATCGGGATAAACCACGGTCTTGCATGCAGCCGAAATTGCAATAGAATTATTGTAGAAAACACTATTTTTAAGTTCAAATCATTAACACATCTCTTTGTTTACTGGTAAACAATTTTCTGCCACCAAGAAGTTTTTTTTATCCACTTCCATACAATGTACGCCGCTGATTATGACCACTTTTGAATGTTGCTAATCTGATAACATTAACAATGACCGAAAAAATTGTTTTCAATTTTGAATATAAAACTGCAAGACAGTACTATACCATCAGCACTAAAAAAATCGTATATTTTTGTGTTACCTTTTCTTTGCACTATACAAATTTACACAACACAATACTGTCAAACGGTCCTTCGCAGTTTATTTCCAGTTTTGAACTGGTAAGTGTGCTCAGAAAGGGCACGATAATAAATCTAGTCTCATCTGCTTTGTAAATATAATTCAGAGGTAATTCTGCAATAATTTTCGGCCACTCCGGGATCAACATGTTAGGTATTTTGTCTGCAAATATGAAATTCATTGGTTTGACTAGACAATTGATTCTCAAGACCTAACCTAAAAATGTCTTTTGTGCGAGATCGTGCGTATTTGCTTGTTTTCCGCACAGAACCAATACGCGGTAAGTGTGAAATACCACATTCAGTATTCCCAACGTAACACATATAACAATTTCCCTCTTCTTACCGCTTAAGCGCGACATTCATTTTACTGCTTTAGGCTTTTAGCATATTAATTTTAGAAACGTTTAACATAGTAATAATTATAAATTGGAAACTTACCACTGCAATTTCACCTAAATTGCACTGTTAATTATTGTTTTTAAATATTTGCAAAAATTAAGTAAAGTCTACTACTCCACGAAACTTATTGCATTCCTGATACAAGTAACATTAAGGAAGCCGTGAAAAAATCAACGAGATTCCAGATGCCGATGTTATTACTGCAATATGTTATATAAATAATATTGTTAAAATATTAAAATGAAAAATAAATCATTACATAACCTTACAGTTTGTTTTAAGTTCACATTTATAGACTGGGGGAAAAAAAGACAGACGTATATGACGGCCTGCTGGAGTATAGTAAACACAGAAAACATTTTACAGCAACAATGTTGAAGAAAGAGATTTTGGTGTTCCGAAGTTGGCGTCATTAAACAGAAACCAACATGGAGATTTCATTGCAACTAATTAGAAATTCGTCTTTCAGGTATGTAATAAACGATATTCGCACAAAATAATGTACGATACACGAGCGGTATGTTTGTTTTCATGTTCTCGGAAATTAAAAAAGTTCAACTACGTTTCGTTTTTTCAATCTTTCCTCGAACATGAAAACATCAACATACCGCTCTTGTAACGTATATTACTATTGTTTGACCACATGAAATTATTAGTACTAACTCCAAAAACCGAATACCACCATGAAACGTATACTTAAGAATGCTTACTCCTAATAATATTTTGCTATTCTAGTTATAATTGTTGTCTCCGTGAGCATAATTCCTTCATTATTATTTTCTTTTGGTTAAATCTGAAAGAACAGAACGCCAGTAGAGGAAGTGATCCCCACTCTTCTCAGCACGCTTTACGCTTTCTTGGTGGTGTCGCTGCCATGCTTTTTCCTCTTTCTGTCATTATTGTAATAAAACTCTAAACACCAAAGAAATCCATTAAATGTGAAATGGTATTTCTATCGATTACCCACGTGCATTATCACACCCAAGTGTGTTATATTTATTTACACTTAGGCGTACCTGACTATAGTCTTGATTTGTAACCACAATGCAACACACCAAAGAACTATTATGTATTAATATTAATACTGATATTAATTAATTATTACTATTTTCAAGTTTCACTAGCTTCCAGTAACCGGCTCGGAAATCTAGTACAATTTTAATTCCATGGAACTCCAGTACCGACAACGTCTGTCTCGGCTGCCAACATAACATTTACAAAATCACTACCATTTGTAGTATCTGTCAGTATCAAATTCGAAACGAAGTTGGCAAAAGAAAATTCAACCTGCAAACTAGAAAATCACCACAGTTCACTAGCATATGTAATAATGGGCGAAAAAGTGGTTAGGTTTCGCCCTTAGGGTATGAAGTAAGCTGACCTTGATTACAGTACTGACCAGGAACACGTGTTACAATCTGTTTTCTCCAATACGTAGCAAATTCATAAATCAGCAAAAAAAGTAATAACATAAATCGAATCACTGATTATAAAAAAACGAATTCTTTACAATGTTTTAGTATCTCTCCCTACGGGATTTCATAAAAGTGATGTGACAACATTATCCGGCTGATAACATTATACGTGATGACAATAAGCGGCGTGTACTGTAGTTCATTGCGGAAGGAAAATATTCCATTAATTTTAACATCAATTAATTAAGACTAGAGTATGCCATTAGGAAAGTCCAGGATAACAGAGAGGGTTTGGAATTGAATGGGTCACATCAGCTGCTTGTCTATGCGGATGACGTGAATATGTTAGGAGAAAATCCACAAACGATTAGGGAAAACACGGGAATATTACTAGATGCAAGTAAAGAGATAGGTTTGGAAGTAAATCCCGAAAAGACAAAGTATATGATTATGTCTCGTGACGAGAATATTGTACAAAATGGAAATATAAAAATTGGAAATTTATCTTTTGAAGAGGTGGAGAAGTTCAAATATCTTGGAGCAACAGTAACAAATATAGGCCTAAATGATACTCGGGAGGAAATTAAACACAGAATAAATATGGGAAATGCCTGTTATTATTCGATTCAGAAGCTTTTATCATCCAGTCTGCTGTCAAAAAATCTGAAAGTTAGAATTTATAAAACAATTATATTACCGGTTGTTCTGTATGGTTGTGAAACTTGGACTCTCACTTTGAGAGAGGAATATAGGTTAAGGGTGTTTGAGAATAAGGTGCTTAGGAAAATATTTGGGGCTAAGAGGGATGAAGTTACAGGAGAATGGAGAAAGTTACACAACACAGAACTGCACGCATTCTATTCCTCACCTGACATAATTAGGAACATTAAATCCAGACGTTTGAGATGGGCAGGGCATGTAGCACGTATGGGCGAATCCAGAAATGCATATAGAGTGTTAGGGAAAAAGACCTTTAGGGAGGCCGAGACGTAGATGGGAAGATAATATTAAAACGGATTTGAGGGAGGTGGGATATGTTGATAGAGACTGGATTAATCTTGCATAGGATAGGGACCAATGGCGGGCTTATGTGAGGGCGGCAATGAACCTACGGGTTCCTTAAAAGCCAGTAAAAAAATCAATGAATTAAGATGTAGCTCTACATGTTCAATAATATAGGATGAGAGATAATCATTTGTCGCTGAAAATGAAAATGAAACGAATTCTCAATGTCAATTCTGCAACACCACAAGTTTAATTTCTTTATTTGAAAAATAACTGCTTGACCTATTATGAAATACACTTTCCAGTGTGAACTTGGTTGTTTTCTCTCGATGATCGTGTCCTGTATTCCCACATCGAAGCAGAAGGTTAGAATGCAGTTCCTACCGGTAGGAAGAACACAATATGTTTACTTGTAGGTATAATAAATAACCTGTCATGTTTCACGAGTTTTGTCGGTGCTGATAGCGAATGAAAGACAATAGACATGAAGTTGCTCGTGTTGAACTCGAAAAGAACGATAAAACAAATGGGAAGGCAGGATGTTGCTCGATGCAGCGATAAATTCCGAATTACATAATGACATCTACCACGCTCCTAGCGCTTTGACTGGAGGACTTAATGAATTTTTCTGACGTCAATCCTATCTCATATTTCACTTAACTGGAATTAATTTTCTCAACTTTCTGACAAGCACTTATTTGTAGCTTTCATTATTTCTGCTTAAGTGTATACATTGAGCGATTGCCGAATTGTGACCACTTCTTGTATGATGGATAGCACGCCTTTCCCGAAATAAAATAGCGAACGAGGACTTTGTGTGTGGAGACTAGAGCTCTACATTTCTTAAGAACGACCGACTGAGAGTCATTACATAACGCGCAGTTGGTCGGTCGCTCCGTACTATACGCTGCCGCGTGTCCTGACTCCGCAGAACGCAAAACACCCGATGAAGCATCACGGAGACAGTCGGTCGGCTCGAATGTTTAAAGAGTATTATAGACTGAGAACTGTCTTTGATTGATGTGTTTACAGTATGCACTATGGAAATGTTAAACTGCCTGATTAGTGAAACTAGTAGGTATACAGGCTATTAGATTGAAAAATAAATTACAATAAAACATTATATAATGATAATAAATTTATAAATCTTCTTCTTCTTTCCTTAGTTTAACCTCTCCCTTTTAGGTGCATTTACACGACCCACGTCACCCGGGCAATAAATTTATAAATCGATAAAATTAAATAAAGTTTTAACAAACTATGCTGTCTATAAGAATATAGATATAAAGTATAAACAACACTAAAAAAATAAAAAATTTGATAGTTTTTATCCTCTACTTGAACGGAACAGTTAACTTGTACAGAGACATCATTTTATTTTTACTTCAATTTTTATTTACCTGAGTTTTTTAATGTACTTCACCCTTCTACTAATGAAGTTCAACCGTCCTCCACACAGATCCAACACCGCATATACTGTCATAGTAGCCTTACACTCATAATAAACAGTACGTTCCAAAAATATGTTCGCGTTTTTCAGTGACGAAAGAGCTTTCGATATTGTATCATTTTCCATTTGCCTACGTCCCATTCCGGTTTTCCCCACCTGCTTCTATTCGCCTCTCTGTAAAGCCTAGTGGCTGGGCTGTCTTAGCTCTTTTCTCAGAACATTAATTTCTGTTAGGAATTGGACGTCTGCGTAATATTATACCCATACAACTGTTAAGTAATTAACTGTCACGTGATTTTCCCCCTTTCTACGATCCTGCGACATATCCACTTGGACGGACAGTAGATAGCATGTCTCGAATCGAGCAGAAGTGAAGATTGAATTTACAGTACGTAAGGTACTCTTTTATAGAGTAGGTACAGAATTATTTCAACATGAGTGACTAGTACGAAGGACGAAACTGGCAATTGGAATTAGATGCAATAGTCTATAGTGCGATAATATGCACAAAAGAACTGAAGCCTACATCGAAATGAACGGCCACCATTTTAAAAAATGTGTTTAAATATTCATTTTATAATTATTTTTTAATTTAACTTCTTTCTCCATATTGTACGCTAATGTGCTATAGACAGTATGTTATACACTGCATAATGAATACGTCCACATGGACAGCTCAGTTCGTGAGAAAAACACTTATTGTTAATACAGTACTGTATTTTGATTAAACAAAAACCTAATGAAAATTATCAAACTCAAAAGTGTGATATTTCCTAGTTTACGTAAATGGATGAACTATTTTTCTTCCCTCCTATACCTAGTAGAGTGATTTGTTTGTGTTTTACGTCAGTATCATCGAACTACAGTCGTAGGAGGGGGTAGCAAACAGTGTTTCCGGTTCTCTAAAGGTATAGCCAGGTTAATATTAAAAATGTTAGTAAAAATAAAATGATGTCCCTGTACAAGGGTTGGATAAAAAGGTTATTGCAACACTGCTGTCACGTGACGATGGTGCGTTCGAGAGCTGCCAGCTGTGCGGACATGAACAAGGACTGTTCGATGAGTTAGTGCAGCCAGCGGCCACAGTACTCTGTCAATCTACTGCAGTGTGTAAAACCTTGACTTTCATAGGGATAGTGCGAGTGCCTAAGATCATGTTTACAAAACTAGAGCAACGTTCCTGGATCAAAATTGATGTGGCACGAGGTCGTAGTGCACAAGAATGTTTTCAGGGACTGCGTGAAGCACCACCACCTTCGTCCAGCGCTCAGGAGAAAACGACGACACATGCTGGTACAGAACCCATCATTTTTCGTGACAATGCAAGGAGTCACATCGCTGCTGCTGTCAAGGACCTCTTGCGCCGCTGGCAATGGGAGATTCTGGAACATCCACCGTAGTCACTCGATATCAGTCCATGCGATTACGATCTCTTCTCCAAAGTGAAAGAACCACTGCGAGGGACCCGGTACAATACCAGAGATGAACTTATCCGTGCTATAGGGCGGTCAATTCGGAACATCAACAAAGATGGACACGCTGATGGTGTACGATGCCTTCCAAACATTTCGCAAAAGGTGATAAATAAGGGGGGCGACTATATTGAAGGTACGTATTTGTTGTACTCCTGTGAATAAAGTCATGTCAGAAATATCGAACTGTTGCCATTACTTTTTATCCAACCTTTTGTATTTTGTAACAGTGTTTTATTCGTAATGGCAAAGGACAAAAGTAAGTATATTAAAGAAACCAAGGAGGAAATTCTGTAGATAAGACTGAACAAGAATTATTAATTTTGAAACCAAATGGCGATTTTTCCATTGATTTTTTTTTTAATTTTTTAATAATTTCAGCACGAATTTTGTTTGTTCCATCCTTTGTTTAATCTGTTTTCAGATAAAAGAAGAACTGAGGTGCCTCAATAGAAAAGAACTGTGATTGTTAAAAATGTTCGACATCAGAAGTAGAAAAGAAAGGAAGGTAGAAACCACATGTAACATGGAATTGTATTGTATTGTATTTATTAACATTCCATGGTATTCATACATGCTTACAGCTAGAATATGGAACAAGTCAAAAAACTTAATACTATTATAAAATCTTAATTTATAGTCACAGTCTAGATGAAATATATACAGAAGAGATTTACAATATAGTCTACTAGTATAACAGAAAGTTTTAGTATCAATTTCATGAAGTGTTATTGAATGTCATGAATTCACCTACAGAATAGAAGGCGTGAGAAATTAGGTACTTCTCTAATTTGACCCTAAATAATTTTATGTTTTGAGTTTCATTTTTTATATCGATAGGGAGGCTATTAAAATTTTTTACTGCCATATAACGCACTCCTTTTTGATAGCACGATAGACTTGCCGATGGAGTATGAAAGTCATTTTTTGACGTGTATTTATGCTATGAACTGTTGAATTAAAAAAAAAATTCAAAATTTCAAATTTATTTACAATTTACATTTGAATTGAATACATATGAATAGATACCCGAAATGAGCATAATGCTCGTGCTCGGGTACAGTCCAGTAGTCTACATAAATTTTACAGGGTTCAAATAATAATGCTGATGATATAAATAATAGTAACAATAAGAATAATAATAATAATAATAATAATAATAATAATAATAATAATAATATAATCGTGATAGAAATGATACAAAGATTGTAATACAAAATAATTCATTAATAATAATAATAATAATAATAATAATAATAATAATAATAATAGTGATAAAACAAAAATATTTACAATAATAAAATAAATACTAAGTCGGATAAAATAAAATATAAAACCACTAGCGAGAGTTAACACAACTTAAATAAGCATATAATAACCGGAAAAAATGCCAAACTCGAAAATCAACAGAAAAGTTCGTTGTATCGCAGACGACAGCAACCGTAGTATTGGCATTGTGTTGTGCATTCATGGTAGTAGTAGGGAGCTGAAAGTCTACGTAACAATTAGTTACAAAGTTTTCAGGATTACATACGAGGAAGGTTATTAATGAAAAGATATACTGACAAGCCATGGGCTCAGTCAATCAAGGGTTCGGGTTCAATCTTGTCCACAAATTGTGTTCTGAGTGACTTTAAATAAGTGAAGGTAGAAGTGATTCCTGAGTTGTATTTGCGCAGCACTTTGTAACTAACTTTGTGATTGGTAGATATCTCGTTATCTTGGAGTTCAGTTCAAAACTTGAGCAACATGAGTGTCATATTTATGGGTGGTATGTGGCAAAAAATGGGCGGAACTGATAGGGTGTCGACAGTGTGAGTAATATCTATTTATCGTAACTTCTACGTTCAAATACAGGTAGATACATTATGTTTTATTATTCCGCTAAGTTCACTTTTAATTTATTGTATCAGGCTTGATTAAGTAACAAAGCCTTAAATAAAATGTTCACAATATTTGAATATTTATCGCATTGTCTAGTAATTGTATATTACTCTCCCCCACTATTTAAAAGTGAAATTATCATATCCACTTTTTAGGAAAATTTTCCTTTCCGACTGGCATTGTACTTTTGACATGTACGACCAGTGTAGATACTTAGTATTTCGCGCTCGTAAACATGTCACAGTAAGGTAACTTTTTCCAGCTGTCGAAATTCAGTCAATCATTTATTTACACGATAGATAATCAAATTACGTAAATTCCACTGAATGCAAATTGTCTCTAGTTCATACAGATCTAGAATTATCGTTGCAACCTAGTATTTTGCATCGAATGTGAAAAAAATTAAGAATCTAAACAGAAAGCAACAATATGTAGGCGGAGTAACTTAAAATCCAAGTGAATTACAATACAGTAGAACTTGGTTGTAACGACATCCAAGGGACCTTGAAAATTATGTTGTTATAAACGAGTGTCGTAGTAACCGAGATTCATATTATCAGTCTAGTGAGGTGGAAAATGAAAAATAATAAACATAATTAGGCTTATTTTAGATTTATGTATTCACTTTTAAGCATACCATGAACACAATAAAATACATGTACAATTATAAATACAGTATTCTGTATTAAAACAGTTTGTTCATTACTCACGAAACTTATTTACTGAGGAGTGAAATAATCAGTCATTTTACTCTGTTGTCTCCTGCTTGCCCAATATTGATATTGATATTTATTTGTCATTCAACTTTACAATTCACAGTTATGGTGAACCTTCACATTTCTGTTTTTCGATCCACCATCCCTTTATACATATAACTCTTTTCTATTAAGGTATTCTTTGCCGAGAATTTCTTGATTGCTTTCTAATGTTCTGTTATGACTGAATTGCTATATGTCCTTCCCCCTCTATCCTCTTCTATTCTCTCCTAGACTCTCTCTCTATTCTCTCTTCTATTCTCTCCTACCTAGACTGTTTCCCTTCCATTCCTAAATTTCCTATTTTATTACCCCTATCCATATATTTATTTCGATAATACTCCTACAGTTATAGTACCCTGCTACTACTCCCAATCCAAAACATTGAAAAACATGAGATATCTAATTCACTTAATTACACTTCCAATTTCTCTCTCATTCCACTTCACAATTGTTCAGATATATACAGTACACACATATATATATATATATTTTTTTTCCCCACTTTAATTCTCATTGTATTCATTGTTTGATAGTTTATCTTATTACACTCTTACCCTATCTTCTTACACTTAACACTCTCTTCTCTGTTCCTTTTCTTACACTTTTGCCACCCCTAACTTTCCTGCACTCACTTTTAGCACTCCTCTTCTTCGCTATAACCTCTCCAACGCCCTATCTATTCAGTCCTCACAATCACTAATATCTGGTAGTCGCTTCATTCCCACACTCGTTCTTCTCATGTCTTCTCTTGCCTTTCCTCCATTAGTCTTGTCTAAGCTCCTGACCTCAGACACTACCAGCTGTTTCCCTAATCCTTCGTCCGCAGTGTTTTATATCTGCCTCACGTTATGTTTTCCTCCTTGGTTTATTCTGGTCAGCGCTTGCCCAATACACACTTTCTAAATTATATTCTATGTTCATTATTTCAGTTGCAATTTCACTGCTCCCTCCCCTAGCTTCATTCTCCCTCCTCTAGCTTCATAGAAATGTTCACAATTCTAATGGCTTCTAAAGCGTCACTCACTTCTTTTAATGGCCATACTGCGTTAAAATGCGTGCACTTAGTGAAAACTTCCTGTCGAAACTGACCGCATGCAGGTACCATTAATGCCGCATGAATTCGGGCAGGTTACAATGGAGTGGGGAATCTGCCTGCATTCCTGAGGTCTATGATAGAAGGGAACAGTAAAGGATTTGTCAGATTTCAGCAAAATACTTTGGTTCTTAGAAAATTGTATTCCAAACTGAGGTTGAAAATGACGTTATATGCGAGGTAGACGCATATACGTTTGTCGTATTAAGCAAGGTAGGAAAGCATACGTCTTATGGGAAAGTTGGGACCACAGAATATCTGACGTTATAGGCGAGGTGTCGCACAAAACGAGGTCGCTATAACCAAGTTCTACTGTATTTCATACAACATTCGTTTTTTTTTCTGTGATGCACAGTACAATTCGTCTTAAAGGGAAGATACCGCCTTGAGTAGCTACTAAAAACTTGGTGAAATTAAATATTTTTTCTCGCAAGTAATAACTTTGTAACCTTGAAAATTTACATGCTCAATGTACGCTACTTCTGTGTATACTATTTTCAGATTTAGTAAAACTATTGCTGGTACAGGTAATTAGCAATACAACATGGCAGTTACATTTTGTGCATTGAAATGCGTTTTCCTGGTAATATCCACAAATGTTAATATTTCTGAGTGATTATTTTTTCTATTTATTCCTGAATTTTATATGAACAACAGTAGAAACATTTTATTTTAATTTATATTTTAAAGTGAATTTCTATTTATTCTGTCAAAAATATTTAGAAAAATAAACGAATTGTTACATCAATGGTTCTAGGTATATTATTGACAAGAATGAAATCTAGTTGCCAATTTCACTGCGATATTTTAGAAACTGAGTTCTCACACTTAACACAGGTTACGGGTGTCATTTGTATTCTGTTGTGCACTTTTCTTAAAAAAACATATCAAATATTTGCGTTATACCCCTAACACTCTGTTGCATATGTGTGTGTGTATATATATATATACATATATATATATATATACTACCGGTCGATCAGCTACGAAAACAACTACATACTTTATTTCAATATACAAACACATCCTAAAAACTAAATAGACCAATAAAATAAAAATTTTCTCTCTCTAGCATTATGATATTTATTTATTTATTTATTTATTTTATTTATTTTTTATTTATTTATTTATTTATTTATTTATTTATTTATTATTTTGCTAATATGTAACAAATTATAAAATATGCAGAGAAACTTTAGCTCGCCCCTGAAAGAGTAGAACTCGTGCTCAGAATATTAAATATTATAATATATAATATTTAAAACGAAATCTCTGTTTTAACCACAAATCCATAGTTGTGATAAGTGATCAAAAACTTTTGACCGGTAGTGTATATATATATATATATATACCGGGTGTTTCAGAAGACCAACCGTATCAGGCTTTTTTCTCGAAAACTATATGATACTCGTTGTTCATAAAACCTATGTAAAGAATCGATTGGTGGTAGTACCATTCTGCAGTACTTGGACAAAGTGGCATAAGTCAGTTTCCACAAACATTTTTTATTATTTTATTGACAATTTACGGAACATCTGCTCGCTTGGGAAAAGAGACATAAGTATTTCCCAAATTACAATAATTCATACAGAAGAAAATCAAATCGACATAAACCAGTGTGGAGACAGTTTTTTTCCTTATCCTGTAAAATTAACATTTTTGACTTGTGCCACTTTTCCCGAGCACTACAGCATTTCCCGTAACAAAGCACTAGCACGAGTTTGCAAGACCAAGATGTTAACATAATAAGAGCCTGGGATAAAATTAAAGGATTTTTAAACTTGATTTCTGGTCTACATCATTTGACAAAAAGGAATGTAATGCATTCCAGTTCACTAAAGAACGCGTGGAAAATTTAGCTACGTGTGATACGGAAAATGCTGAGTTCGTTAAGGGAATGAATAGGTGAAATTACTAAATCTTGCAGTTTTCATTTTTTTTTCTCAAAGACCAAGGACACCAGAATAAAATTATGTGACACGTTTCCTTATTAAGATGAAATAAAAGGCAGGAATTTTTTTCAACGTGATTTTCTTTAATTTTCGACATGTGGAACCATTTATATATTAATTAATTAATTAAATTAATATATTTATATATTAAAGAAAATCACGTTGAAAAAAATTCCTGCCTTTTATTTCATCTTAATAAGGAAACGTGTCACATAATTTTATTCTGGTGTCCTTGGTCTTTGAGAAAAAAATGAAAACTGTAAGATTTAGTAATTTCACCTGTGCTTTCCCTTAAATTAAGTTTTCACGACTAAACAACAGCCTTTTAAGTTTTTTTCTGAAGACACTCAAAGCAGTACGACAGTTACAGTTGGATATCATAACATCTGCAACTTCATATTCATGCAAAATAAGCTTCTCGTATATGACTACCATCAAAACAAAAACTAGGAATCTCACTGAACTTGAAAATATCCCTATGTGTGTATCGAATACAAATTCTAGATTTGAGAGATACTTTTTGAAAAACAGGTAAGCCTACATTTGTGGCATTAATAAAATGATTTTTTACTTCAGTTATTACTCAAACATTTTTTAGTATATTGAATGATTTTATGTTTCTGAATACACAGCAAGTGTATATTAATAAGGTGCTATTTGCGCTATTTGTTTTATTTTGTAAATCATCTCGCTATTCCCCTCAGTTCTTTACACTACCCCCGTGGGGTTCGCGACCCCCTGTTCGGGAACCACTGTTCTAGAGTATCAAGTTTCTTGTTTTTTGGTTGCATGTGTAGTATTTTCAAGTAAGTGTCTATGTTGCTGTAGTTGTGATTGGAATTTGTGATGTGTTCTTCGCAGGTTGAATTGTGTGGTTTGATTTTGGCTGTGATGCTCTTTCTTCTTTGTAACGTGTTTGAAATTGTCTTCCAGTTTGTCCAATGTAGAAGTCATTGCAACTACTGCAGCCAGGTAATTTGCTATAACATTAATAGAGTAAAGTAGTTATTACTTGGTCAATAACGTTAGTCTGTAAAAGTTTCTTTTGTGCCCATTAATTATTCGTCATTTAAAAACTTCCTATAAAAATTTAGTTAGCAACAGGACATCCAAATTAAAACTTAGTTACCATTATCATATTATACATTCCGTGTAAAGCTTATCGGACCGTATTTCCCTTCGTAGTATGACATGCTTTTATCGGTTGTGTTCCTTCCTGTACTGTATGACGTATTAACACTACGTTGTGACGCTAAAAGGAACTTCATACCTCATTTCTAAATATTAACAGTATGGAAATCTGTGCATAATTAATTGTATATCTAGACATACACGAGAAATAGCTGTTACTCAGGTACCTAAAGCCGCCACTGGCTATTAGGGAGGAATATCTACCTCGTTAAAGACCTTGGTTTTGCTGTCCCGGAAGGTAGTACATAACAAGGGCCTTTACTCCAGGATACGAGTAAAAGCCTGAAGTCATCGACGGTCAATATTTCGAAAGACGTGGGTGTTTTTTAGGATTTAGTACAAGGGATGAATTACAGACGAGAACTCCATGAGACCTTTAAATATGCGGAATGCTAGTAACGTGCCTGATGCTTTTATAGAATGAAAGTAACTATGAAAATAGACGAAAACTTCGTAGAAGGAAAGAAAAGCGCTAAATCCATAATATTCCGAAAATAATGTTTTAAATATAATAAAACTCTCTTACAAAGAGCATGAAATTGGAATTGAATACGTCTATCTGAAAGCGCGCTGGTTCGAGTCCTCACGAGGAACGAATTTTTCTTTTGTAAATAATTATTTTGTGTTATTGTTGTGATTTCTGTAAAAGATTTTTAGTTTTACATTATATTAAGAAATAAACATTTTATTTTGTTAAACTTGCCCTTTATACAGATCTTATAGGGAAAACATTGGGTGTGCCAATACTTTTTGGTGCCAGTGTAGCTACGTCAGGGGTGCGCCGAGCCACAGTAGAACTAGGCGTGCCACAGCCACCAGAAGGTAACTTTGACATCCCTAGTCTAATCCTAGGATAAAATACTATGTCACTGTAGTCATCACAGCTCCCTCTATCGAAAATATTTACGCAATGATGTAAACGTAAAAATGACATATGTACGACAATTTATCTCCAATAATTAACGATTAATTTTAATTATTTTCCGATCATTTCGCCAAATAAAATTACACCACTGATTCAGCACTCAAAATCCACTCGAAATACTTTACTGTCACCTCTGAATGGAAAATGAAAGCGTTTTTTTTTTTCTAAATAATTACCCGTGGCTGGGAATACTGATCTCGATCAGTTTCCGTCGTTTTGTACTGTACAGATAACTGAAGTTTGCGGGTATTAAAATTGATTATAGGGTGCACAGAACTTAACGATTACTGTGTTACTGGTGATAGTTGACAATCGAACGTAACCTCTCAACCTACCGATTTCTCCCCTGAATGTAACTCAACGTATTTGTTTGGCTAGCAATATGAAAGCGTTGATATTTTTGTTAAAATGGAACCAAGTACAGTAAGAAGAGATAAAAAATAGAAAATTTTCGAAATATGAAGTGGCATAAGTTGATAGAGATTTTATTTAGCCTGACGAATTTATTTAACCTGACGAGTTACTCCATTCGTTTGAATTGTAAATTATTTAAAAATAGCATGTAAGAGGGTCTTAGACTAGAAATGTTTAGCTTAAATGTAGTTCTGTTTATAAGTATGAATAAGGGTGTAATTATTTGTCTTATTTGAACTGTTGTATCAGTGAAGCGAGGTGAGTCAATGATGTTATGGTTTTACAGTGCAGTGAATAGTTTCGATCAGTGATAATTTATAGCGTCAATGAAATGTGTTCTATAGTGTGAGTGAAATGTGTTATATAGTGTCAGTGAAATGTGTTCTAAAGTGTCAGTGAAATGCGTCATAGTGCCACTACAGTGAGTGAGATGAGTAAAGTGAAAGACTATTGAAACTTATGTAGGGTCTATACATATGTAGGTTGTATTGTAAAATTAGGTTATTTTATGTTTTATTATTAATTGTAATTTTGTGTTAAATTGTATTGTGTATTGTGTATATAATTGTATTGTGTATTGTATAATTGTATTGTGTATTGTATTGTAATTTTATTATGTATTGTTATATTGTGTATACCACTGCCACCGGGTGCTTGCCACTTGCAGTGTAAATAAATACATACAATACAAAAGATGTAATTTCCATAACAAATATTTTGATTACTCACTAAAACATTGTGGAATGGTATGCAATGTATGATTCTTGTCTTCAACTTCCTTATATCCTATATAACTTTTGTAGAAATATCATTCAAGCTAACTAAAATGTTTCAGATATATCTAATAATAATTTAATAAATTATTTATAACGTAAAAATAATACAATTGGTTACATTAAACTGTTACATTACAGTTTCAAGTAAATATACAATTTTGTATACATTGAAATGTCATTTTACGGAACAGTTGGGTTATTTTAACCAATCAGCTGAGCTTCCTCATACGGCCAGCTACGGAGGGGTTGCTTGGAAGGTAAGTTGTGCTTGAAGCAGGTAGCAGTGTCTGTGTATGAAGTAGGGTGTTTCAATTCAAGCATCGTAATGCTTAAAGAAAAAAGAATTCATATTCTTTTAATCAAAGATATTGAGGTAAAAATGAACAAGCGTGTTTAATAAAATAAAACTTAATTCAGAATAAAATAATATTTTTTTATTTGCGCACCAATTCGGTGACGTAGTGGATGGCGTATACTGTAGATGTCAGCAACTTCGGTAGATAACGATTCTACATGTCAAAGTGATTGGACAATTCTGAAATCATTTTTATCTTTAAGGGCAAGTTTCAGTGAAAATAGAAAAATAATTCCTAACCTTATTACTAATAATAAAATTATAAAAAACAAGGCATAATGGGGGGAGGGACTGATACAATAAAAGTAGTTCTACAATTTTTGTTCTTCTTTTTCTTGCTGTCTCTCTTTTTTATTCAATTACATTGTCCTTCATGTCGATTTACATAATCTAAATATAGCATTTCATCTTTAACATTATAATCGCTGACTTATCTACATTCCTAACACGTCACGTAAATCATCAACATTCAATTTCATGAGCAGTTTGCCGAATTGCAACGGAAATAATTCTCTACTGCGTGAAAAAAGACCTCGTGTTCACTTATAGTAATAAAATTATGTAGCAACGTCTATCATTATTTTCGAATCGGCCATTGAAGATATATGTTTATAGTAGAATGTACACTGATTTCTCAATACTGTATATAGCTCGCGCAAGGAATGATTACCGAAAAGCAATGGTGGCGTTGCTGTCTGTTTTGACCTATGTATGAAGGCACGCCGATGGGGGAGAGGTACGGGCCGATGGAAGTAAACTGTCTCTTCCAAGAAGAAGAACAAATGAGGACATCGCTGTGGAAATAAAGACCATAGCAAGAGAAAAATTCGAAGCTAATTAAACGCGCAACATATGTTTACGAATGAAATAATAATACCGTGCGATACAAGACACGTATTCACATGCAATGGAACAAACTAAAGTCGTAATGTAACTATCACAACGCAAGACTGATTCTATCCATGTCATTTCTCTTCCGACTGTGCTCTTGAATATCATTCAAGTTATCTCGTGACCTTTCCTGTCGCCCGCTCTTTCTTATCGCAGTGTTTCATTCGCATTCCTTCCGTCGGTATTCCGTGCTTGCGAGACCTATACCATAGAAGTAAAAACAATAATACTCACATTTGGAAGACGATGTTCTCTCCAGATGCTCCATCTCTCAACGCCCTTAGCTTTCACTATTACCTTATCGATGCACGCTTTATCACAGCCAGCGAATAACGCCACACAATTCTCTAGCTCACTTGCTTCCATTATAAAAAAAATTGATCGTATAACTAAACTACTCGGAACCATCTGGAGGAAGCGTATTGGAATAATTGTTAGTTTATCTCTTTTTATCTGCAGTAGAATTCTTACAAAAGTATTTTAGCAACAGTTTAACGTGCAAAAAATATTTCGTAACAGAGACATACGATACACTAGATTTACAATATCACTAGACTATCATATTCGTTTTAATGGGAATTCACCTCGAAATGAATTCTTTAACATTCATATGTGAATACACTTCTCACAACACAGTAACACTGAAAACGGGACCAACTCCAGCAACATCCGCACGTCACTGAATCAATCGCCAGAATGATTACGATGTCCGGAAGTAGAATCTACAGGCAGTAGTGAAGTATCGGTGTGCATTGAGATGCATTGAAACCACCAGGTGGTCGCGGTTGTTCGAGAATGCAAAAATTAGATGGACTACTTTGAAACAGAACCAGTGGACGTGAAGGTAGCGGAGGAAACGAATATATGCGTGCTCGAGAAAAGCAAAGCGAGGACAAGCTTTCCTGGAGAAAAAATAAAGTAAAATGGGCTAGTCTATATAGCGTGAAAGAAGTAACAGGGTTTTTGAGGAAATTCCTATGGCTACGTGCAATGTCTATACAGGTATTAGGATAAATAAATACAATTTGCTGTGAGAAGTACGATCGATATCTAAAGAACGGAACGAAATAAGTTATGAGTAACAATTAATTCTAAAATAATAATAATAATAATAATAATAATAATAATAATAATAATAATAATAATAATAATTAAAATAATAATAATAATAAAAAGCATTAAAAGAGAATGTACTGTTAAGAGGACCAGTAAAGAAGAACTGTATCTGAGTCACAGACAATTAACAATTAAATAGTGCACTATAGATATTATTTATTCATTCATCCGTAAGTATTTTCATTTCATTTAGTGTTCTGCCCAAGGGCAGCTCTTTCACTGCAAACCCAGCTTTCTCCAGTCTCTCCTATTTTCTGCCTTCCTCTTTGTTTCCTCGTATGATCCATATATCTTAATGTCGTCTATCATCTGATATCTTCTTCTACCCCGAACTCTTCTCCCGTTCACCATTCCTTCCAGTGCATCCTTCAGTAGGCGGTTTCTTCTCAGTCAGTGATCCAATCAATTCCTTTTCCTCTTCCTGATCAGTTTCAACATCATTCTTTCTTCACCCACTCGTTCCAACACAGCTTCATTTCTTATTCTGTCTGTCCACTTCGCACGCTCCATTCTTCTCCATATCCACATTTCAAATGGTTCTATTCGCTTCTCTTCACTTCGTCGCAATGTCTATGTTTCTACCCGATACAATGCCACACTCCATACAAAACATTTCACTAATCTCTTCCTTAGTTCTTTTTCCAGAGGTCCGCAGAAGATGCTCCTTTTTCTATTAAAAGCTTCCTTGGCCATTACTGTCTTCCTTTTTAATACTTCCTGGCAGCAGCTCATGTTACTGCTTATACAGACGTGGACAAATTATTAGATTAAATTAATTATATGTGCAACAAAGCTGTATTTATCGGCAGAAATAACGAACAAAAGTTTATTTTGCACAGAAATAATGAAAAGAAAATTGAGTCAGGAGGTTAATAATATTTTGTGAACATTCCCTTATTCTATACTAACACGTTGATTTTGTCAGGGATGCTGGAAACCAAAGTTTGACATTTTCTTCGAATATAAGCGTCATTTAGCCAGATATCAAACAGTGCTTAAATGAGTCCATGTTTTGTTGCAAGCCTCTTTTTGTTCACTTTCTTCTTCAGTATAGATCACAGATTTTCAATTTCGTTCATGTCCGGTCTTCTTGCAGGCCGTGGGAGAACAGACTGTTCAATATCTTCTGCAGTATATAATTAAAACACTAGTAGTACCAACACAGTCAGACAAAATATACTTAACTATTGGAAAAATATACCAGAAGATGTAAACAATCATATTTACAACAATAGATACTCTGTGAATTATACTGAAGTTGATATGACGAATTATATTACGTTTCAAGAAAAACGTTTTAGTCTAATAATTTGTCCACGTCTGTAGTACACCCCAAGTATTTGAAGCTGTCCATTTGCTCTACTGCCTCATTTAGAATACGCAAGTTTATTTTCTGTATTTTTCTTCCTAAGACCTTGCTCTTCGTCTTATTTGCATTTATCTTTATCCCATACTGCTCACAGCTGTAATAGGATAATTATCTCTTTAATAAGGGACGCCACTTTCACACAAGTTATATTCCCACAGGTTAGCGTCCGTGGAAGTAGTCAACATATATCTGTGTGCGTGCGTGTGTTTATATATATATATATATATGAATGTGTCTATATGTGTATGTATTCATATACACATATTTGTAGTTTTACTAGATTTACATTCGACATAAATGAAACTAATAATTTCGTACGTCACAATTTAATTCATTTTAAATTTATTTTAATTTTTAATTTTAATTTATCAACTTGATAATTATATATTGTAATATTAATTACTTTTTTACTGTACAATTTTAATATGTAATAGATACTGCTTACGCTTACAGTGTCACATTATAGATATTATGATAATCTCGATGCCATAACAAAGGCGAAAAAGTTAATTAAACATTTATGTAATTTTTCAATGAACAGAAAAGTTTTTAGACTAATATTAAATTTATATTTGTAATTAATCTATAGAACTTAACGGATTTTTTCAAATTTGAATTGTAAAGCTTTAATAAATTGTTCTTATTTAAAGGTATATCATTTGTAAAATTATTTTCCTTCTTATATACAGCTTCATCAAAGCAGGGGTTATGGAATAGACATATTTATAACCTTGATTTATTAATAATTGATTAAATGGCGATCTTACTCGTGTTAATTATGTAAGCATGTGCGGCTTACAATTGTTTCGGTGCTACTTAACAACATCTTCAGAGCCTACTAGATCTCGGCGGTATCTCAACTTCGCTGCCTGTTGTGTGGGTGCGTTCGTGTGATGAAGAGTTGTGTCAAATAGTGTGTGTGTTCTGAAATTGATCTTTGTGTTGAGAATTCGATTAGGGTGTGTTTTAGTGTGTCTGTATATTTCGTATTGTTCTAGTGTGTTGAGTTTTTGGTTTTTGGGTTGTATGTGTAGGATTTCCATGTCTGTATTTATGTTATTGCATGTGTGGTTAGCATTAGTTATGTGTTCGGCGTATGTAGATGTATTGTGTCCTCTGGTTATTGCTTTAATGTGTTCTTTGTATCGAGTTTGGAATGATATGCCTGTCTGTCCAATGTAGAAACTGTCGCAACTATTGCATGTGAGTTTGTATACGTCTGTGTGGTTGTATTTATTTGTTTGTGTGTTGAGATGGCTTTGTATTGTGTTTTCTGTTCTGTATGCTATGTTGTATTTCTGTTTTCTGAATGAGGATGCGATCTTGTGTGTGCTTTTGTTTTTGTGTTCGTATGTTAGTGTGATGTATTTCTTGTGTTCTTGTGTTTTGTGTGTTTTTGTGTTTGTTGAGTTTTTGTTTTGTCTTCCTTATGATGTTGTCTATTATGTTTGGGCTGTAAACATTTTCTTGTGCCATGTATTTGATTGTGTTCACTTCTTCATTGTAGTGTTGTTGACTCATGTGTATTTTGAGTAATCTGTGTACCATTGTCCTGAATGCAGCATGTTTGTGTGTGTGTGGGGTGATTATATGTGTTGTGTATGTGTGTGGTGGTGGTGGTTGGTTTTCTGTATATTTTGCAGGTGTGTTTGTTGTCAACTTTTGTTATGGTGATGTCTAGGAAATTTATGGAGTTATTGTTTTCAAGTTCCAGTGTGTATTGGAGCTTTGGGTGTATTTTGTTTATATGTTGGTGTAGTTTGTGTATTTGTCGTTTGTTTCCTTTGTATAGTATGATTTATTAGTTCTCTCTTCATGGTTCACTACTATTTTCGTTTTCTTATACACAGAATTCATCACATTTATTAGATGACTGGATTATCTTCTTTTTCTCATTATTTCACATAGTTTGCTCCTTTTGACACTACCAAATGCTTTTCCATAATCTATTAATAAAATATATGTGTGCAAGTTGAATTCACTTCTCTTCTGTATAACGTGTTGCTTTATACGTGGTACATTCATTAAGTTCTGAGACTGAGGGCATAGTGGCGGTGTGGTGCACTAGAACGGATAGGTGGCACCGTGATATGGTACCTTGTCAGTTAGTCTCTCGTCCCAGCATCATACAGTTACGTGCATATAGTGTAAGCAGAACTACGGTCTTGTTGTGACGGTGATTTGAATGCGCGCGTCGGAACTCGAGTATGTTGCAGTTTGAGCAACTGGCAAACGTCACGTTCTGTCAGAAATTAGGCGAAACTGCTATAACCGATCATAACTGGAGACGAAACATGGTGTTTCCTTTACGATCCGCAACTGAAGCGACAATCCGCCACCTGGAAAACGCCATTATTTCCACGACAGAAAAATCCGCAACAAGACAGGTCAAAAGGCAAGGTGATGCTTTAACAGTTTTTTTATTCAAACAGAATTGTTCACATAGAATTCATCCCACAAGGTGCAACTGTAGACAAGATCCTCTACAAAGAGATTCTTGGCCGTTTACGCAATTCAATTCGTCGTAAGCGTCCTGAGCTTTGGCATAGGAAGAATTGGCTGTTGCTACACGACAACGCCCCTGCATATCGCTCCATCCTTGTCCAAGAGGAACTTGCAAGGCAACAGGTCGCTGTTTTGCCACACCCTCCGTACTCACCTGATCTCGCACCATGCGATTTTTTTTCTCTTTCCCCTCATGAAATCAATCCTACGTGGGCGTAATTTTTATGCGGCCGAAAAGGTCACGACTGTCACAAGAGAAGCCATACGGCATCTTCCTGCCAACATCTTTCAGCAGTGCTTCCAGCAGCTACACCAACGTTGGCAGACGTGCATAGCGGCCAACGGCGACTATATTGAGGGAGGATGTCGATCTGTTTAAGTGTACGCGTATCACGCGGCATCTTCTGAGACATCCAGATTCTTGTGGGTGCCTACCCTTCAGGCGTCAGTGTCAGAACTTAATGACTGTACCACGTAAGTCAGAACAAGATCTATCTTTCCTACAACCTCTCTGTTCCTCCTTTAATAACGGCTCAATTATAACATATTTTATTCTTCGGCTTTGCAAACAATTTTATAATCGGTATTCAAGAAACTAACAACTCTGTAGTTAACACATTCATTTCTTTTTCCTTTTTTGAATAGTGGATGTGCTACAGTTACTTTCCATTCATCTGGGTTAGTGTAAGTGTTTCAACATGCCTTAATTATTGTTAAAAATCTAAATTTTATTCCTGCAGGAGCATATGTTATTAATTATATATTAATCCCACCACATCCCGGAGAGTTTTTATTTTTAAAGCTTTTTAAAATTACTTCAACTTTCTCCATTTATATATGAACGCTGTAACATTTTTATTGATTGTAATTATAAGAGTTAACTAAAGCTTGTCCTCAGTTAAGGCAAGTCACTTTGCTTCGTACTCCAGCGTACTACAAAACCTTAACCTAGTGACGACATTCACATTCCACAGTCTTGAGAAAAGCAAAAAAATAATTGCAGCACCTTTCAGTTAACACTGCAAAGCAGTACTGAAACCGGAGCATCGGTGGTTCAGTGGTAGAATGCTCGCCTGCCACGCGGGCGGCCCGGGTTCGATTCCCGGCCGATGCAATTATTATAATATTATTTTCTTATACAGTAGCTTACCACCGGCATTACTTTTTTTAATACTATGGCACTGCGATCAGTAAACGGAAACGGCTAAAAATGGGACTATTAATGCAGTTTTACTTGCTGAAGATATTGTCTTACTGGCCAAGTCAGAAATCGAATTACAAAAGATGAATTTTACATTTACCATTAACGTAGAACTTCAACTGTAAAATTACTACAACGAAATTAACAGTTATATTTCTTTTACGGAACAAACCCAATGAAATAAACAATTGTGATTAAGAATGTCACAATCCAACAGGTTTCCAGTTTCTTACATTTTGACTATAAATTTACATATATAATTTAATGATGACTTTCACAATAAACTTATAAACATCAAGTTATGTACGGCAAAATTAAATGGAACGTTAAAAAGATACTTAAAAATCGAATAGCGGCCTATTTTAAGTCCTACAGTGTGAAGAGAAGAACTAGAAGCATTTCAAATGTGAATACGGAGAAGAATGGAGCGTATAAAATGGACAGACAAAATAAGAAATGAAGCTGTGTTGGAAAGAATGATGCTGAAGCTGATCAGGAAGAGAAAAAGGAATTGATCGTGTCACTGTCTGAGAAGAAACTTCCTACTGAAGGATGCACTGGAAGGAATGGTGAACGGAAGAAGAGTTCGGGTCGAAGAAGATATCAGATGACATTAAGATATATGGATCATACGCGGAGACTAAATGGAATGCAGAAAATAGGAAAGACTGGAGAATTCTGAGTTTGCAGTGAAAGATCAGGCCTTGGGCAGAACAATATGAATGAATGAATAAGAGTAATGCTTTTATATACAGAGATCCTACAAAACACCTTTCTGCTTTCGAAATACTCGACCTTGCCAGGACTCGAACCTACAACCTTCTGATCGAAGTCAGACGCGTTATCCATTACGCCACAGGGCCACGTGACTTGCATCTCCTTCTCCTGTCAGTTACTGTACTTCGTTCAATATTTGTGTTTCAAAATACTTAACCCTGCCAGGACTCGAACCTGGAATCTTCTTACCCGAAGTCAGACGCGTTATCCATTACGCCACAGGGCCACGTGGCTCGCTTTTCTTTTTCTTCTCCTGTCAGTTACTGTACTTCGTTCAATATTTGTTTCAAAATACTTGACCCTGCCAGGACTCGAACCTGGAATCTTCTGATCCGAAGTCAGACGCGTTATCCATTACGCCACAGGACCGGCTTGCTTTTCTTTTTCTTCTCATGTCAGTTACTGTACTTCGTTCATTATTTGTGTTTCAAAATAATTGACCCAGCCAGGACTCGAACCTGGAATCTTCTTATCCGAAATAAGACGCGTTATCCATTACGCCACACGGCCAGCTTGCTTTTCTTTTTTCTTCTCCTGTCAGTTACTGTACTTCATTCAAAATATTTGTGTTTCAAAATGACCCTGCCAGGACTCGAACCTGGAATCTTCTGATCCGAAGTCAGACGCGTTATCCATTACGCCACAGGGCCACGTGACTTTGTCTTTTCTTCTGTCAGCTACTGTACTTCGTTCAATATTTGTGTTTCAAAATAATTGACCCTGCCAGGACTCGAACCTGGAATCTTCTGATCCGAAGTCAGACGCGTTATCCATTACGCCACAGGGCCGGCTTGCTTTTCTTTTTTCTTCTCATGTCAGTTACTGTACTTCGTTCAATATTTGTGTTTCAAAATACTTGACCCTGCCAGGACTCGAACCTGGAATCTTCTGATCCGAAGTCAGACGCGTTATCCATTACGCCACAGGGCCACGTGGTTTGCATCTCCTTCTCCTGTCAGTTACTGTACTTCGTTCAATATTTGTATTTCAAAATATTTGCCTAGACTCTGGAATCTGTTGATCCGAAGTCAGACGCGTTATCCATTACGCCACAGGGCCAGCTTGCTTTTCTTTTTCTTCTCCTGTACTTCGTTCAATATTTGTGTTTCAAAATACTTGACCCTGCCAGGACTCGAACCTGGAATCTTCTGATCCGAAGTCAGACGCGTTATCCATTACGCCACAGGGCCACGTGACTTCTGTCTCCTTCTCCTGTCAGCTACTGTACTTCGTTCAATATTTGTGTTTCAAAATACTTGACCCTGCCAGGACTCGAACCTGGAATCTTCTGATCCGAAATCAGACGCGTTATCCATTACGCCACAGGGCCGGCTTGCTTTTCTTTTTCTTCTCCTGTCAGTTACTGTACTTCGTTCAATATTTGTGTTTCAAAATACTTGACCCTGCCAGGACTCGAACCTGGAATCTTCTGATCCGAAGTCAGACGCGTTATCCATTACGCCACAGGGCCACGTGGTTTGCATCTCCTTCTCCTGTCAGTTACTGTACTTCGTTCAATATTTGTATTTCAAAATATTCGACCCTGCCTAGACTCGAACGTGGAATCTGTTGATCCGAAGTCAGACGCGTTATCCATTACGCCACAGGGCCGGCTTGCTTTTCTTTTTCTTCTCCTGTCAGTTACTGTACTTCGTTCAATATTTGTGTTTCAAAATACTTGACCCTGCCAGGACTCGAACCTGGAATCTTCTGATCCGAAGTCAGACGCGTTATCCATTACGCCACAGGGCCACGTGACTTCTGTCTCCTTCTCCTGTCAGCTACTGTACTTCGTTCAATATTTGTGTTTCAAAATACTTGACCCTGCCAGGACTCGGACCTGGAATCTTCTGATCCGAAATCAGACGCGTTATCCATTACGCCACAGGGCCGGCTTGCTTTTCTTTTTCTTATCATGTCAGTTACTGCACTTCGTTCATTATTTGTGTTTCAAAATACTTGACCCTGCCAGGACTCGAACCTGGAATCTTCTGATCCGAAGTCAGACGCGTTATCCATTACGCCACAGGGCCACGTGGTTTGCATCTCCTTCTCCTGTCAGTTACTGTACTTCGTTCAATATTTGTATTTCAAAATATTCGGCCTAGACTCGAACGTGGAATCTGTTGATCCGAAGTCAGACGCGTTATCCATTACGCCACAGGGCCGGCTTGCTTTTCTTTTTCTTCTCCTGTCAGTTACTGTACTTCGTTCAATATTTGTGTTTCAAAATACTTGACCCTGCCAGGACTCGAACCTGGAATCTTCTGATCCGAAGTCAGACGCGTTATCCATTACGCCACAGGGCCACGTGTGACTTCTTCTTCTTCTCCTGTCAGCTACTGTACTTCGTTCAATATTTGTGTTTCAAAATACTTGACCCTGCCAGGACTCGAACCTGGAATCTTCTGATCCGAAATCAGACGCGTTATCCATTACGCCACAGGGCCGGCTTGCTTTTCTTTTTCTTCTCATGTCAGTTACTGTACTTCGTTCAATATTTGTGTTTCAAAATACTTGACCCTGCCAGGACTCGAACCTGGAATCTTCTGATCCGAAGTCAGACGCGTTATCCATTACGCCACAGGGCCGGCTTGCTTTTCTTTTTCTTCTCCTGTCAGTTACTGTACTTCGTTCAATATTTGTGTTTCAAAATAATTGACCCTGCCAGGACTCGAACGTGGAATTTTCTCATTCGAAGTCAGACGCGTTATCCATTACGCCACAGGGCCGGCTTGCTTTTCTTTTTCTTCTCATGTCAGTTACTGTACTTCGTTCAATTTTGTATTTCAAAATATTCGACCCAGCCAAGACTCGAACCTGGAATCTTCTGATCCGAAGTCAGACGCGTTATCCATTACGCCACAGGGCCGGCTTGCTTTTCTTTTTCATCTCATGTCAGTTACTGTACTTCGTTCAATATTTGTATTTCAAAATATTCGATCCTGCCTAGACTCGAACGTGGAATCATCTGATCCGAAATCAAACGCGTTATCCATTACGCCACAGGGCCAGCTTGCTTCTCTTTTTCTTCTGTCAGTTACTGTACTTCGTTCAATATTTGTATTTCAAAATATTCGACCCTGCCAAGACTCGAACGTGGAATCTTCTGATCCGAAGTCAGACGCGTTATCCATTACGCCACAGGAAAACCTCATTTTTTTTCTTATCGTGTCTGCTGATGTATGTTATTCTAATTTTGTTTTTCAGTATCCTGCTTGGATTCTAGCGTGGAATCTTTTAATCCTAAGTGAGGTTAGTTACCACAAGAGATTAATCCCACTTCTATTATACACACATTTGACTGGAAAATAGCTGAGCGATTTCGACGAGTTTCGTTAAAAAGTGTGCTTCTGAATTGAACAAATTAAGTATTGCATAAAATATTCCGTATTAGACTATCTTAAAGATAACTGTGTGGTGTCATTGAAAACAGTAATCGATGACGTCACAACTCGCATAACAATAGTCGCAAAAATATCTTATTTGCATAAAAAATATTCCTTTCTTAATACCAGTTTTGACATGTCTGATTTTTTTAAATACTCTTATTAAATTTAAATTGCAATAATATGAGTTACTTCTGAAAAATCGGGTTTATACATCAAACACTTCATTTACCCCACACAAAATAATCCATGCACTTAGTCCTGTATCTTGCTCTCCTCGAATACCCCAAGTGTTTGCACTTGAAACTATTTCTTCTCGAAAGGTATGTGGAGATGGGTGTAATCTGGAAATCCGTCCTCATATAGTAATGCAACTCTTTCCCATTTTTCTTCTTGTACTCCCTTTGTTATCTTATTATTCTTCTTTTCTTCCCCTCGTTATCCTTATATTCTCCTTGTTCCATTTATCGCACAATCCACAAAGTAGTTCTACGTAAACAGAATAGTAAATCTATGCACCTGTCAATGTTTCTCTTTAATGTGGAACCGTTATTTTCCTAGAGAAGTTAAGAAATTTAACTCATATAAAGCTTGAGTCAACACAAATGCACGTATACAGGATGTTTAAAAAATACGGGGCATAATTTCAGGTATGTATTTCCCACATGTAGACAATCAAAATAGTTCATTACAACATGTGTCCGGAAATGCTTCATTTCCGAGTTATGGCCTTCACAACGTTGAAATTCACCGGAACGTTTTTCTTTCCGCTGGTCGTTGTCATTACAGAAGATGTTCAAAATGTCCACCTCCTGCTTGAATACAGATCTCACATCGATGTCTCATTGACCTGCGAACACGATCCCAAACTCCACGAGTATTGCGTATGTCCTCAGAACATGCCACAATTCGATTCCGAAGGGATTCCAAATCAGGCACCGGAGACGAATAAACCAATGGTTTTAAATGTCCCCACAAGTAGAAATCGAGAGGGTTCAGATCAGGTGAGCGTGGAGGCCAAGCAATTGGGCCACCTCTACCTATCCATCGATCAGGAAACCTTCGATCCAAGTACCGGCGAGCCATACAACTGAAGTGTGCAGGAGCGCCATCATGCAAGAAGTGAATGTGTTGACGATTGATCAGTGGAGTGTCTTCTAAAACATGAGGTATGGTGTTTTCCAGGAAGTTTGTGTACGCCTGCCCCATAAGTCTGTTTACAAGTACATGGGGTCCAACTAATCGATCACTAATGATACCGGCCCACATGTTGAGGGAGAACCGCACCTGGTGATCAGACGGAACAGTTGCACGTGGGTTTTCATACGCCCATACATGCTGATTGTGGAAATTTGTTATGCCATCTCGTGTGAACTGTGCTTCATCTGTAAATAATACTAAGGCAGGAAAGTTCGGATTTACACCACACTGCTGCAAGAATCACTGACAGAACCTAACTCGTGCAGGGTAACCTGCTGGTGACAGGGCCTGTACACATTGCAAATGATAAGGATACAATTGATACTCTTTCAACAGTCTCCAGACAGTCGTATGAGGAACATTGACTTGCAACGCTACCCTTCGTGTGCTGATAGAAGGAGTCACGTTCACAGCCGCCTCCAGAATCTCCTCCTGTACTTCTGGAGTTGTAGATCTTGGTCGTCCCCTTCCCAAACCAGGAGAGTTAAATTTTCCATACTCGCACAGACGGTAATGGAGACGTACAAATGTCTTCCCATCTGGACATTGTCGCTGTGGGTACCTCTCCTGGTACAAACGACGAGCCAGCGCAGCATTGCCGTCCGCCTTACCGTACATGAAGTGTATCTCTGCCAGCTCTTGATTTGAATACATGTCGCACAGTCTAACGCCTACACAACACTGAATGTAACCTTCGCCTCGGAATGAACTGTCAGAGTGCCCTCTTAATGTCTCCTTTGACGGCAACGACCTGCGGAAAGAAAAACGTTCCGGTGAATTTCAATGTTGTGAAGGCCATAACTCGGAAATAAAGCATTTCCGGACACATGTTGTAATGAACTATTTTGATTGTCTACATGTGGGAAATACATACCTGAAATTATGCCCCGTATTTTTGAAACACTCTGTATATAAGTAGTTCAGTGATGTGAGAGATGCTTGACATAGACCAAAATTAAACTCGGAAACGGCAATACAAAATCAAGTTTAAGGTCTTTAGGATTCTGAATATTTTTAATCAAATCAAAATCCGCAATTTAACTCTTTGTACCACCATTCCCCTGTATTCTGTACAATACTTACTTATGGCTTTTAGAGAACCCGCAGGTTCATTGCCGCCCTCATATAAGCCCGCCGTCGGTCCATATCCTGAGCAAGATTAATCCAGTCCCTATCATCATACCCCACCTTCCTCAAATCCATTTTAACATTATCCTCCCATCTACGTCTCGGTCTCCCTAAAGGTCTTTTTCCCTCAGGTCTTCCAACTAACACTCTATATGCATTTCTGAATTCGCCCATACGTGCTACATGCTCTGTCCATCTCAAACGTCTGGATTTAATGTTCCTAATTATGTCAGGTGAAGAATACAATGCGTGCAGTTCTGCGTTGTGTAACTTTCTCCATTCTCCTGCAACTTCATCCCTCTTAGCCTCAAATATTTTCCTAAACCCTTATTCTTAAACAGCCTTAACCTCTGTTCTTCTCTCAAAATGAGAGTCCAAGTTTCACAACCATACAGAACAACCGGTAATGTAACTGTTTCATGAATTCTAACATTACCTTGGTGAAAACTGAATACAAAACAAACCAGTATCTGTGAATATGAAATAGTTTGGTTAACCTTCACGAAAGAGGCAGATAGTGTACCAAGCTGATATGTCACAGCATGTTTACACCATAATATGCAAATGGATCAGAAAACATGATATTGTAAATTGAGTGTTTTCGCGTCTCACTGCGACAGTTCCTGTCACTAACCATTCAAGCCTGAAAGAAATGGGCCAAAAATCAATTAGTGATTGTCAGTATTTCAATATTTAAACTAACTTTGTCAGTTCTTGAGGAGAGCGTACAATTTTTCTTGCGGGATGTTTGTATCCACATTAAAGAAATATTTCTACTCATTAAGTATCCAACTTGTAGTAGAAGTGTTAATAAATAAGGCTAGAGAAGCATATAGCATGCGTACAGTACAGGAACAGTTTTAAAACACAAACTCAGATTACACCAGAAATAAAATTTCCAAGTTTATAAGAAGCCAAAATATGCATATGGATATTCAGTACTTACGGTGTTAGGTACAGCTTACAGCAGTAATGTTTTGGAAATATTCAACATTTTTTCCCTCCATTACTGTATCTTGTACAATAATGAAAATTAGTATGTGTAATACACTGTCCTTCTGCTATATGAAAAACATATTTTTCCCATTTAAAAAAATGATTTATATTTTTTATTCAAAATTCAGTTCACTGTGCAGTGATGAAGCGTTTCCCACATAACTCAAAAACTATCCAACATTCTGTGATGATATTTTTTGTGTATATTTATGCATGTCATATCTACAATATGATGCAAGATCAGTTCTCTACCTTTGATAGATTGTCTGATAAAAATATAATCATTTAAAAAATGGTCGAATGTCAGTATTTTCTTCTAACACAAAATGAAAAAAAAAATGTTTTATTAAGGAATGTAGTTGAAAGAGCATGATATTGTAAACACGAGTTTCAGCAATAAAATAAAAGAAAGAGAACACGAAAAAATTAACAAGTTTTTTTTAGTTATGAGGTAAACGCTTCATCACGCACAGTGAACTGCCAACATTTTAAATTTTGAAAAATGAAATATAAATAATTTTTTTAAATCGTAAAACAATTTTTGATAGTATTTTACACATATCAATTTTCATTATTGTACAACATACAGTAATGAGGAAAAAAATGTTGAATATTTCCAAAAATGTTACTGTAGTAAGCTGTACCTAACCCCTTAACAAAAGTTTAAGTCCATTAGCTTATTTAAAAGAAAAGTAGTAGTAGTATTAGTAGTATTTATTTATTTAACCTGGTAGAGATAAGGCCGTCAGGCCTTCTCTGCCCCTCTACCAGGAGATTCCAACTACAATATCAACAATAAAATTACAATTAGTATTAAATTTACAATTACAATTACAAATAATATTACAGTTAGTATTAAATTTACAATTACAATAAAATCAAAGTACGAAAAGATTACCTGAATAATTAAAGCTAGATAATTTATCATAGAGAATCAAAGAATATTTTATATTTACTGAATTACAAATTAAATCTAGAATAACAAAATTGTATAGTGATGAAATTACTGAATATTGAAATATTTTGTGATAGATTAAAGAAACTATTTACAAGTAATCAATTACTGACCAAGTGCCTAGTAAGTTTTCGTTTGAATTCAATTTTATTTCGACAGTCCCTGATGCTAGCAGGTAGCGAATTCCAGAGTCTTGGCAGGGCTATTGTGAAAGAAGATGAGTATGAGGAGGTGCGATGGGATGGTATTGTTAGTATTGTTTCATGACGAGCGTGTGTTCAGATTATGGTGGGAAGAAAGGTAAGTGAAGCGAGACGACAGGTACGAAGGAATAGAAGAGTTCAAGATTTCGAAGAGAAAGAGAAGTGAATGTAAATTTCTTTTCTTATCTAGTTTAAGCCAACCTATTGCTTCCAGGGATGGGGTAATATGATCATATTTACGAACATTGCTTACAAAACGTACACACAAATTATGAGCACGTTGAAGTTTCATTTTGTTGTCGCTGGAGAGGTCAGTCAGTAAAATGTCCGCATAGTCGAAATAGGGAAATGCAAGTGTCTGCACAAGGGACTTTTTTAAGCAAGAGGGGAGATGAACATTTATCCTTTTTAGCACATGGATAATAGAATATACTTTTCTGCAGGTTTCTGTGATTTGCATGTCCCAGTTGAGATTATTATCCATGTGAATGCCAAGATTTTTACCGAAGAACTGAAAGGGATATGCACTGTACTTACTTTAACAGGGGAAATGTCGAGGTGTTTTACAGCGTCGGTTTGCCGTTTGTGTCCTAATATAATTGCTTGTCTTGCTTGTCTTGGTCTTGTAAGTCTTGGTCTTGTATTTTGTATAAGATTTGTAATGTATCTATGTTGAGAATATAGAGATATGACATTGGGTTTCGTATTATGATTTCTGTATCACACGTTTATTACTGAAAAAAATGCAACATTTTTTTTTCTTTTTCTATTTGTTGTCATAAAAAACATCTTGTCGGCTTTAGCAATACTTTTTCTACATATTATGAAAGATCTAGAGATGTTTTGGGAGAAATAAAAAAAAGTTTCCAACAGTAGTTTCCTTTCATTTTATTTTTATTTTTGTTTTTACAAATGGGAAGAAAAAAATGATTACAGACATTTAGACATAAATAATTTTGGTTCCCCTATAGCCTGAGTAGTCTAACTTGCACAATTCAAACTCGCAAATAAAGAAACTATCGACTGTTGCATATTTGATCGTGTAACCTCAATGAACAATATAAGAGACGGATATCTGTACATGTGTCACAATTATTTATATGTTAAAGATTTTTAAAAAGTAATAAACAATTTTTTAAAGTGATAGAGAAATAATGGGAAAACTTTCCTCGCGGCAGAATGGTTCTATATCTTTCATAATACGGACGGAAAGTTATTTCTCAAGTAAACAAAATTATTTTTATCGTTTTGATAGGTACCACATCTTGTCGCAGAATATTCTTTTTTTTAAATTTCATTATGTATTTTTTTAACATTAATTTACCTTTCCTTTTTTGTTCATTTGAATTGATTAGGATGCCGATATTTTAAATCCAAGATTTGGACAGCTATCATTTCGATTGTCTCTCTTAAGGATGTAGTATTTTAGTAAATAACATGTAGGCCTAATACAAAAAGCGTAACTCAAAAATAAATGTCATGTGACAATGCTCTTTACATAGAAGTTTCGCAGTTCAAATTGTTCACAAACTACTCATGAAAACGTTACCAACATTATATAAAATACCAGGAATTGCTTATTTGAATTAAGCTAGTGGTCTTAAAATTTTGTTAGGCACTGAAATTGTGTGTGAAAGATAGCTCAAGCTTCGGTTTCTTTACGGTGCTGATCGATAAACGAACAACGTCGGCGATTAGTACTCTTTTTATTTATTTTTATTTTAGGTTATTTTACGACGCTTTATCAACATCTCAGGTTATTTAGCATCTGAATGACATGAAGGTAATAATGCCGGTGAAATGAAGCCGGAGTCTAACACCGAAAGTTACCCAGCATTTGCTCATATTGGGTTGAGGGAAAACCCCGGAAAAAACCTCAACCAAGCAACTTGTCCCTACCGGGAATCGAACCCGGGCCATCTGGTTTCGCGGTCAGACGCGCAATCCTTTACTCCACCGGTTTGGACGGTTATTACTCTTATGTTTCCTGTAAATTACAATTATTATTACTAATATTATTATTATTATTATTATTATTATTATTATTATTATTCCATTTACGACGATGAACACTGGCACAGATCTCTGTCTTCTGCTATCAACAAAAAATACCATGTTTAAGTATTCTGGATTTAACAGCTGGTTATAAACTACAGCTTCAAATAGACATAAAAACAAAAGTATTTCGTAATTTTTCGAAGTCGGAAGGAAATTATAAGACTTGCACTACTTTTGCTCCGATTACTACAAAGTAACTTCCATAAAAAGAAATTATGTGGTAATACCACAGTCTAGTACGAGTATATACAGTCACGAAGCTTGAGTTGTTGAGAGTACTAGCCTAGATCATATATACCCAGATTGCTCTGCGTTATAGGCTTTGACGGTAACAACTTTTGTCAGGTTTGCTATGGTGCCATCTAGTTGTTACATAAGGAGTCATAATTCCCATTTGAATAGCATTAGCAACTGTACTGCCATCTCGTGTTCGTTTACGGCGGACGCGTGGCGATCCTGGCGGTTGTTCTCTTCAAAGTGCAACCGATTTTAACATAGGAAAGAGTCCACACCTCCGGAGTAACGGTCAGCGCGGTCTGGCCGCGAAACCAGGTGGCCCGGATCCGAATCCCGGTCGGGGCAAGTTACTTGGTTGAGGTTTTATCCGTGGTTTTCCCTCAACCCAATACGAGCAAATGCTGGGTAACGTTCGGTGCTGGACCCTGGACTCATTTCACCGGCATTATCACCTTCATTTCATTCAGACGCTAAATAATCTAGATGTTGATACAGCGTCGTAAAATAACCCAATAAAATAAAAAATAAACATAGGAAATAGCAATCTATATGTGATCTGGGACACTAGGAACAATAGACTGTGCCGGTACTATTTCGTATTGTGTAAGTTATGATGAGTAGAGCTCTATATAGAGCTCTAATGATGAGGCGATAGTAGCGATCCTAGTGGTTAGCAACTAATCTATGGATGCATGTTCCCTACGTATTGAGCTTCGTGATTGTACATATATTAGACTGTGGTAACACGTTACTGTAAAAGTAAATAACAATATTGTAGTACTGTAGCGGCGGTATCAGTATACTACCGATTGTTTCAGAGTAATAAATATTGAGCTATCATACAAAATGTTATCAAAATCATGTCAAAGAAGGAAATACTGAACGTTGTCGGGCTAACTCATTCCTGAAGACTAATAAATAAGTGCCTATATTTTGTCACTTGAAGTGAATCTGATAGATACAAATGTCTGACCTCGTCAGTCAAACTTTGACTGGAAATAAGTACGTTCATACAGAACATGTCTTACACATGTATTTGAAAGCATGATAATTTTGGCATAATATGCTCATATTTACAGCTATTTCATTACCGTTCTGTCATGCTAAATATGAGTGCCTAATGTTCGTTCGTAATCCTCGAACGAGTGACGACGGTACAAGTCAGAAGGTTTATTACTTGAACATTGATGGTGGAGATGTCTGTAAAAGATTTACACAGAAATGTTTCTTTTTTTTTCTTGCTAATGGCGGGTGTTTGACTTTCGACATTCACCCATATGAAATCAGTTGTGTAGAGCAATTTACAGACAGAGTCGTTGCCCAGGTTGCGTCATACGAGGCTGGTCTTTGCTACACCCTAGATGAGATAATCCTGGAGATTTGTTGGGAAGTCACAGGAAAACTGGATCTTCCGGAGAAAACCACTGTGTTACCTTGACTAACACAAGTTATACATTGGAGGTACGCTGGGGATCGTATCCAGGTCCACTAGATTATAAGTCCAGCACTCTAGCCACTATACCGCCGTAGCGGCTTGAACTGCACAATACTAAATGAGTTAAATTTTCGTTGACAAACTGGAATTGAGTCATTCTTATATGAAACAATTAGTCATTCTTATATGAAACAATACTAAATGAGTTAAATTTTCATTGACAAACTGGAATTGAGTCATTCTTATATGAAACAATTAGTCATTCTTATATTAAACAATACTAAATGAGTTAAATTTTCATTGACAAACTGGAATTGAGTCATTCTTATATGAAACAATACTAAATGAGTTAAATTTTCATTGACAAACTGGAATTGAGTCATTTTTATATGAAACAATTTATGTGTACCAAACAACCATGCGTAGAATGAGTGGCAATGTAGACATCGTCATCTTGATATTCTTTATTGCAAAATGAAATAATACGTATGACAATTCAAATATAAGTACACATACATAATGGTGCGAATAAAGTATTCAGTATAAATGATTAAATTTAGTTAAGAGCTGACATCAGTGTCTAGGCACCAACAGTTCTCGGTATATATTTGCACATTATACAGGGTGCAAACGATATAAACTGCCAAAATTATACAGATTATAGAGTAGTGGCAAAAAAATCCGGACCGACCCTTGTAGCTGATTTCAGAGCCTTGTTCACTCAGAGCACGATAGACTGGTAACTAAGACTTTCGTGGTTCGAATCCTGTCTGGAAAGAAAACTTTTTTTTTTTTGTTCCTTATTCAAATTTATTCCCAATACTTTTCGATTGCAGCGATATTTTAATACTTAATTAACTTATTATTCCCAAAACATGAATTTTACAAGCAATCGAAACCAGCAGAAACTGGCCTATACGGACTCTGCTGTATGTTTCATTGAGACACATTTTAATTAATCGAGCTAGTTTCTTGGGAAGTGACAGTGACTTCCACGTCACATAAACCAAATCAAATACCATGGAAAGAAAGTGAATAACATCTTAATAATATTAAGTTGTTGTTTAGTCAGCAGTCCGAAGACAAGTCTGAACCTCATAAGTGACACTATTAAGGCACTTATGAAGCAACTAAGCCAGGAGATAATGGGTTAGGTTGGCCAGTTCCTTTCCACGTCCATTGCATACATCACTGACTACATTTTAGACTAATCAGACTTCAAATGTATATATAATTATATAAATATTTAAAGAAAATAATCTGCCCTCAATGAGGGTGACCATAAAGATCCAGAATAAAAGCACTACAGAACAATTTAGAAAGACAGGAATTGTTTAGTAAAAAATTCAGAGAAATTCAAACCCAACACAATCATCAATGGCCAGAATATAAATGGTAATGTAATATTTGGATTGAATCCTTAAGAATATCCAACAAAATTTTTTGAATTTCAAAAAATCGGAGTCCGAGTATTTTTAAAATATCACATGTGAATTTAGGGAATGTGCCACGTGCACCAAACAAAAGACCAGAAACACTCCACTGACTAGTGGGAATGTTATATTTCTCACTTAGATAAGGGATGCAGGACTCATAAATGGATTTCTTCTCCTCATCAACGTGTTGTGCCTGCAGGGCATCCCTCTCGAACCGGATTGTAGGATCAAGGACTAATCCCTTAGATTGAGTCCTGTGGATGGCTACAATATCTGCTCTTCTGTTCGAATCTAAGGATGAAACGCAGTGGATCTCCTCGTGTACTTCCCATCCACGACGCTTGAGGACATCAGCAATACCGGTCCTGGCCTTCGGGTGTCGATTGTTGCGCAGCAGCTCTGTTTTTCGACAGAACCCCAACACGTGACCAAGAGTTTCCGTCTCTTTGCAGCCGGGATGGTGACAACGGATTGTGTTGAAATTTCTGCCGGGCACAGATCTAACCGCAGATAGATTGCTGGACATTTTAATTGCATTAATGTATTCTGAAATTGTTCTTCCTCTGACACATGTCAAGTGAGATGTACTGAGTGAAAATAGCTGTACATATCAGCCAGAGCCTCAGTCAGGGGTGATAATGTTAAGTGTATTATGAAAACAGTTTAGTGGAATGTACACAATTACTGGAGTGCTGCCTAAAGCATGACGCAACTCTAATGGATTACAACTACGCTTCACGGAATATAATTCACGCAAGTAAAACAATGTCTTGTTGGTGATGTTCGTCACGAGAGTCAATAACTTTACCAAATTATTCTCATAGAGTATTCTTCAATTGTTCAGCGTGTCTTCGATTGAGCGAGGTGTTATCTGGAATTATAAATAATTGATGGAACTTCTCAGACTGGCATATTCTCAATTTGGTTGAATACAGTAGATATCTTGAAAAGTTGCACTGCGTTAATATAGACATTGTAAATTTCAAATGGTGAGCATGTCTACAAGGTGGAGCTGTAAAACTAATGCTTTGCGTGAACTGAAGGCTGTTCTGTATGTGTCAAAATTCTTTGGCTTAAGCGTAATTTCATTCAAGAAGGAAGGTGGAAGTACAGAAGAAGCTATTGATATCACATTTTCTGGAAACATTAAAAGCATTTGTTGTTCTCTGTGTATGTTAGCTATAATTTCAGGAGGTATATATACCTTTATCACAAACACATTCAAAAAAACTTACAAAGACAACCCTGGAGAGTTTGTCAACAGCGTATTCTGTGTGCCGTTGTTGTTCCTGGTCTCCATCTTTTCAGTGGTAACCAGCCTTACAAATAACAGAAGAAAAATTCTGAAGTTATTTAAGAGTTTAAAGACTGTGTCTCAAGATATATTACGACAAGACAACGAAATTTACGAGAAGTGCATGAACGTTCCATTCAGTATAGTTTTGGTATCGTTTCCTGCGATAATGGGGATATTTTGCTGTTATCAACTTTTTGCATGGGCAAAGATTGATTCGTTTATACATATTGCAAGCCTTCAAATAGCGTGTTGGATAAATTCGATTTTGATTATTAAGTTCTGCAAGTTTGCTGGGTGCATAAACTGTGTACTAGCCGCACTTGGAGAAATATTTTTCACACATTTATCTTGCAAGAATTTAAGGCAGAACACTCAAATTGACTACTCAGAAGTTTCTGTCAGTTTATTAAAACATCAGTCCGAAAATGTAAGACAGTGTAACCAATGCTGTTCGTTCAGGCCTCGCTGTTTGGGCAAGATTATATTTTGTAGGCGCCTGTACAATGATATTTATGACTGCTGTGAGATAATCAACGAAATCTATGGCATCCCAATCTTGTGTTTGTTTGTCACCAACTGCTCTGTCATAATTACAAACATTTATACTATCATTGGTGTTATTTACAACCCTGACGACAAGTATAGAGACTACGCAGCGGACGCGATTATATCGAACGCTTTCTGGATGGCTAACATGCTGTTCTTGATTCTGTACGCATCTTTCACTTGCCAGAAAGCCCTTCAGCAATGCAAGAAGCTTACGGATCATATAGAGAAACTGAAGCTTCGATATCCTATGCAAGCTGATGTGGTAGAGCAGTTGCAGCTATTTTCTCAGCAACTGTCTAAAAATAAGGTTCAGTTCACAGCTTGGCATTTCTTTGAAATAAATATCAAATCTCTTGGCACCTTCGTAATCTCTGTGTTAACTTATGGTCTAATATTAATTCAGTTCAAAACTGACTGAAAACTGAGTGACGAGTGACTGAGTCATAGGCCGAGGTTCACATTCTAGCTAGTCTATTTTTTTAAATTTATTATTAAAAATATCAGTTTAAGAAACGATGCACACTTCTGTTTAAAATGTCATCAAATTAAACATACTCATGTCGTGTTGTATTTGAATTTTATCGTCAATAACTAGCCGTACCCGTGCGCTCCGCTGCATCCGTTAGAAATAAATATAAAGTAATTACATAATTAAAATAAGACATTTGATCCAGGGAACATTTGTGTTTGATAGAAAAATAAATCGTTTAATACGTTACTTAATTTAAATTGTATTTAAAATATTAAAATGTGATCATTTTGATCCAGAGACCACTCATTTGGTGCATTGACAATTCCTTTAACATGTTTCTTAATTGTTATTACCAATTATTTTTGGAAAAGCGAAAATTAACAGAAAAATTTTGGCTACAGATTTATTATTATGTTTATATATATATTATATTATATTATATTATATTATATTATATTATATTATATTATATTATATTATATTATATCGGTTTGGAAGTAAATCCCGAAAAGACAAAGTATATGATTATGTCTCGTGACCAGAATATTGTACGAAATGGAAATATAAAAATTGGAGATTTATCCTTCGAAAAGGTGGAAAAATTCAAATATCTTGGAGCAAAAGTAACAAATATAAATGACACTCGGGAGAAAAATTAAACGCAGAATAAATATGGGAAATGCGTATTATTATTCGGTTGAGAAGCTCTTATCATCCAGTCTGCTGTCCAAAAATCTGAAAGTTAGAATTTATAAAACAGTTATATTTCCGGTTCTTCTGTATGGTTGTGAAACTTGGACTCTTACTCTGAGAGAGGAACATAGGTTCAGGGTGTTTGAGAATAAGGTGCTTAGGAAAATATTTGGGGCTAAGAGGGATGAAGTTACAGGAGAATGGAGAAAGTTACACAACACAGAACTGCACGCATTGTATTCTTCACCTGACATAATTAGGAACATTAAATCCAGACGTTTGAGATGGGCAGGGCATGTAGCACGTATGGGCGAATCCAGAAATGCATATAGAGTGTTAGTTGGGAGACAGGAGGGAAAAAGACCTTTATGGAGGCCGAGACGTAGATGGGAGGATAACATTAAAATGGATTTGAGGGAGGTGGGGTATGATGATAGAGACTGGATTAATCTTGCACAGGATAGGGACCGATGGCGGGCTTATGTGAGGGCGGCAATGAACCTTCGGGTTCCTTAAAAGCCATTTGTAAGTAAGTAAGTATATTATATATTATATTATATTATATTATATTATATTATATTATATTATATTATATTATATTATATTATATTATATTATATTATATTATATTATATTATATTATATTATGTAAAAAGTGTGTTGATAACGGATGTACTTGAATTAGAAAGTTTTTAATTTTTTGTGGGAGCTCTTGAATCTCAGGAGGAACAGCTTTTACAACAGCGCAACATAATCTGCTTGGCTCATTACCCAATTTTTTTGCATTGCATTTATTGCATATATTTTATGTATTTTAACACGATTCAAATGAGCATAGTTAAAATTTGAATTATAAAATAATGGATTGCTAAGCTAACGTACTATTACTGCATACTAAATCAATACACTCTCGTTGTTCGTTAATTCTCTGAGATAAAAATGAATGTGTTCATAAACATTATTTTAAGAAAAACAGGAAATGAATATACAGAATAACCTATCAAGTTTTTTGTGAATAAGAAGGTATTTTAATCTTACCTGTCCTCAATTCACTCACAAGTTACTGTAATAACATTATAGCATTATGTCCATTTAGAGAAACTTCACTTTCCAATGATGAAATAAGAATTAATTATCCAAATCGGTTAATTTAGCTTCCTATATTACTTCATACAAACACAGAAATATTATCCGTAGGCTATGTTTCATACCTTTCGATTTTTTTTCATCATTCATCATAACTAAACGAATGATATCAAGTATTTTTCTGTAAGAACTTCTGTCCAAGGCCCCTTATAGACGAAGTCATTTGTTTTTTATTTCAATACACCGCCTTAGATGGCAGTTATTTTAATTTTAAAACTCATTTATCTTATTAAATATCAGTCCTATCAAAATTTTACAAAGAATAAAACTTATCAGAAATCATTTTTAAAGAAACTTTTGTTATGTAACATTTTCACAAAATCAATAATAAGCGAGATATTTCGATTTATTTAATTCAGGCCGCCTTATAACCCCCCTTTTAAATAACGTATTTTGAATGTCATATAGCCTAAAATCTAAGTTAGAACGAACTTAATTTATATTCCAATTTTCATCGAAATCCGTTCAGCCATTATCGCGTGAAAAGTTAACAAACATACAGACAGACAGACAGACAGACAGACAGACATACAAACAAAAATTTCAAAAAAGCGATTTTTAGTTTCAGGATGGTTAATTATACATGTTAACACCAATTATTTTTGGAAAATCGAAAATTATCAGAAAAATTTTGGCTACAAATTTATTATTAGTATAGATAACTCATAACTGACGTGTGGCACATGTTCTTAAAACACTTTGGTTTCCATAGAAATATAACTCCAAGCAATTCAACGTAATGTTGTAATATCATGTTGTAATGAGATAGTGGAACAGTTCTCGTCTAGAATATCCAATATACAGAGTCTGGCAGAGAAACGGGCGATTATAAATACAAGAGTCGTTCCTAAAATAATGCCTCCTATTTATTTTCATGAAAACTACAATAGATACAGGGAGCATAACAACACAGTTAAATAGAGCAAGATTTCAGCTACATACGGACTATTCCATCTCAAATCGACCGAAATATAGAGAAAATTGACCTTGCAATTTTTAAATACAATGAAACTTTTTTGTACTTAGATAACTGTGATACAATATTTTGTGCAAAGTTTGAGGCATCAGAACTTCATAGTGTTTAAATTAAAAATATTTAAATTTATCGTATTTTCATAAAACTAGCAACTTTAAACTGTTGGAGCTCCGAAACCCTTTCACCCAATGAACAAAATCATGGTTTATTTTGATACTGAGAAGTTAAAGTTTATGTTGACACGTAAACAGTCTTTCTTACTTTTTATGGAAATGGAAAAATTTAGATTATTCTTAATTAAGACGCCTTTGACCACGAAAAAATATTTTTAAAATATATGGCTAGATGCCGCATTGAAAGTACAAATAAACATATATTTTTACTGGTGGTATGTTGATAAGAAAGTATTGAAAATATCAAATAAAGAAAATAAATAGTACGCGCGTGAAGTAACCAGCTGAGAGCTAGCCGAGATAATCAAGGCCAGGAGACAAACACGTGATGTTTCGTCTAGTAGCGCACGGCTGGGCTAGCTTTATCACAAGTTTTCATAAACACAGGAGTAAAATGACGCCCAACCCTCGCTTATCTTCAGCTCTCGGCCATTGCGTACGGTACTGCGCCGTTCAAGTCTAGGCGTGTGAATATAATGTATTTAATACCCTCGAAACTTATTGCCGAGCCACTGTGCAAACAATTCCGAATCCCTCTTAATAATGCAAGGTTTTTTCTCAATATTTTTTACATTTTTACAAATGGGCAAAAAGCCTAAAAGTAAGTAAAATCACATTATCTGTCTCTCTGCATACAATAAAAATAAGGATTACTTCTTAACATAACCTACCAAATGTCAGCTTCAAAATGAGCTCGGGTTCAATGTTCTGCAGTAAACGGTTCCAGAGTTCTGAGCGCTGAAGGAGGCTTGTTTTTATAAAATACGCTAAATTTGTCGCTCAATAGAACGAAAACCGTTTGACTTTCAATAGTACAGGGACATCATTTTATTTTTACTTCAATTTTTATTGTACTTGAGTTTTTGAATGTAGTTCACTCCCACCCCTTCTACTAAGGAAGTTCCAACTCCACACAGAACCAAGACCTCAGATAGTAAGCAGTACTGAGTTACTGGGTATAGCACGTTCCAGAAATATGTTCGCGTTTTCCAGTGACGAAAGAGCTTTCAATATTGAATCATATTTTCGCACAGGTACTGTCCGTTTGCCTACGTCGCATCCCGATTTCCCCCACCTACTTCTGCTCGCCCCTCTGTAAAAGCTGGGCTGTCTTAGCTCTTTTCTGAAAACATTAATTTCTCTTAGGAATTGGACGTTTACGTAATATTATACAGCTGTTTAATTTAACTTAAATAAAAGGGCCTCGTTAAGTAATTAACTGTCACGCGATTTCCTCCCTTTCTACAATCCTGCGGCATAACCACTTGGACGGACAGTAGATAGCATGTCTGAGTAATTTTATCTTTTCGGGTCGGGCAGAAGTGAAAATTGAATTCACAGTACGTAGAGTAGGTACAGAATTATTTCAACATGAGTTACTAGTACGAAGGACGAAACTGGCAATTGGAATTAGATGCAATACTCTATAGTGCGATAATATGCACAAAAGAACTGAAGCCTGTATCGAAATGAACGGCCACCATTTTCAAAATTGTGTTTAAATATTCATATTATGATTATTTTTCAATTTAACTTCTTTCTCTATATTGTACGCTAATGTGCTGTAGACAGTATACACTGCATAATGAATACGTTCGCATGGATAACTCACTTCGTGAGTAAAAACACTTATTCTTAATACAGTACTGTACTTTGATTAAAGAAAAACCTATTGAAAATTATCAAACTCAAAATCGCGATATTTCCTAGTTTACGTAAATGGATGAACTACTTTTCTTCCTTCCTATACCTAGTAGAGTGATTTGTGTTTTACGCCAGTATCATCGAACTCCAGTCTTGGAGGGGGAGCAATTGGTGTTTCCGGTTCTCTAAAGGTATAGACAGGTTAATATTAAAAATGTTAGTAAAAATAAAATGATGTCCCTGTATATTTTTGAAAATGCACTGTCCTCAGCACCTTGTATAAATAGGGAAAAAATTATAGTATTAAAAAATGCGAGGTTTTTTACTGATCGATTTCATATGGAATAGCCCATACCTAGTTATTTTTTGACATAGTCACACCATTCGTTATGCATTATTCCTAGCGATGAACAAGAGCCTACAAGTCTCGCTCGTAAAAATCTAAACCACCAGAGGTAAGCCACTTTGTTACAGCTGCGATGACAGCGTCCTTGTCTAGAAAATGTTGCTGCCCACGTAGTCCATCTTTCATAGGCTCAAAGAGATGGAAGTCTGATAGCGCCAAGTCCGGACTATACGGTGGATGTGGTAGGACAGTCCAGAAAAATTTTGCAACGTGTTTAGTGGTTGCGAAACTGGTGTAGGGCCTGGCCTTATCATGTTGAGAGAGAAAGGTTTTCTGTTCTGGCCTGACTCTGGAAATTCAGGCTTTCAGCTTAACCGGCGTCTTCTTACAGCTTCAGAATTGACAGTTTCTCCAGGCTCCTGGACATCCAAAAGAATCACGTCCCGCCTATCCAAAAAGACTAGTTTTCGCCACTGTTGAAACGCACTACCACGGCCTCACTGTGCTTGCATCCACTGTATAGTCTCCGTACACCTTTAGCAAGTGTCGATGGATGTCTATGGACGCAATTTGTTCGGCAGTGAGGAATTCAATAACACATCTGTTTCTTACGCATCTCTATGTCAGATGCTGGCATTATGACAAACATGACATTAGCGTAAAGGTTCAACTTTTATTACAACGCCACTAACATCCGACTCAAACATTAGTCCTATAGGTCAGAAAAAAATTGGAGACATTAATTTAGAAACGACCCTCGTAGCTGGTTATTGACTTAAGATTTTTTCAAAATGGCATACGTCGAATCATAAAGTATACAGTCAGCTATTTGAGTAGCTTAATATCAAAGACGGACATCTGTCGTCTCCATAGTTTTTATCTAGAGGCAATTTTTTAATTCACAGTGTTCTTTGTAATATTTAACACAATTTATTTTATAAATATAGTGTTAGAGTTTGCATATGTTTCACTATAACTGGAAAGAGCATGAAAAATTGTATAAAAAACCACAGCTATCTAAATTTCGATTGAGGTCAGATGTCCGTCTTTGATATTAAGCTACTCATTTATTTCTTGAAAAAGACATCCTTTAAGTAACAACCACTGAGATGGAAATGTTCTTCGTCAGACATGCACAGCGTCAATAAAGTCTTCATCTTCATCCATGCCATTTAAAATCTCTTCATAAAACGTCCTTCGGTTAAGAATGTCGCGATGTTTTAATTGATGTACCTCCCGAATTTTGTATTGATGAAAATGTAAGTCTCAGGAGTTTATTGGACAGTATCATGGCGTCATAAATTAAAATTACGAAATTCACGCCTAGCAGCCTCATACAGTATCTGTCGTTGTTCAATCTTAAGTGTAAATAATTCTAATTAAGAAAGGCATAAAATTATCACATATTAATATTAGCCTATAATATGACTTTCTTAATATTCTAATAGGAATATATCACAAAATAAAATAATTATACATGCCGTGCTGCTTGTGGTTTCATTTATTGCCTAGAATGATTCCAATACGTCAGATCCTGCAGAACACTGGTTCCACTGTAAATTTTTAGTCCCTTTCCAGAGATAGGATTGATATATTTGCATCACGTTTCTTACCGTGCAATAAATTGAAACGCTCTTTAAGAAAGGAAATAAAATCCAATTCAAGTTAAAATCGAGCGAGGTGATATAAAATACTATAACTTTTTCTGAGTCGATGGCACAACATATGATATATAGCTTATTAAAAGTACAGCTGATTGTGAATGTAAAGTAAATATTTTCCGAGCTTTCATTCATTAGGCCCTACTTACCAAATATTATTTCAAGGTACCGAAGTACATACGATATTTCCATGCTGATATTCTGCGTCATCATACGATGAAAGAGTAATGGAACGGAGAAAAATTCTCTCCGGCGCCGGGACTTGAACCCGGGTTTTCAGCTCTACGTGCTGATGCTTTATCCACTAAGCCACACCGGATACAACCCCGGCGTCGAACAGAATTGTCGCTGATTGAGTTCCAACTCTTGGGTTCCCTCTAGTGGCCGCCCTCTGCACTACGTCATAGATGTCTATGAACATAGGACCGAAGTCCACACATGTGCTGAGGCGCACTCGTTATGAGTGACTAGTTGGCCGGGATCCGACGGAATAAGCGCCGTCTTAAATCAGTGATTTACGCATATCATATATTATTTCAATGTACCGAAGTACATATGATATTTCCATGCAGATATTCTGCTTCATCATAAGATGAAAGAGTAATGGAACGGAGAAAATTCTCTCCGCCGGGACTTGAACCCGGGTTTTCAGCTCTACGTGCTGATGCTTTATCCACTAAGCCGTTCCATTACTCTTTCATCGGATACAAATATCTGGCGTCGAAATATCATATTGTCGCTGATTGAGTTTTATTTATTTAACCTCTAGAGATAAGGCCGCCTTCTCTGCCCTCTACCAGGAGATTCCAACTACAATATCAACAATAAAATTACAATTAGTATTAAATTTACAATTTAGAATTACAAACAATATTGGCCGGGATTAAATTTACGCCGTCTTAAAATCAAAGTGATTTACGAATAATTAAAGCTATATAATTTATCATAGAGAAACAAAGAATATTTTATATTTACTGAATTACAAATTAAATCTAGAATAACAAAATTGTATAGTGATGAAATTAATGAATATTGAAAATTTTGGCGCCGGGATTAAAGGTTTTACAAGTAATCAATTACTGATGCTTTATCCAGTAAGTTTTCGTTTGAATTCACTTTTTTTCGACAGTCCCTGATGACAGGTAGAATTCTGCAGAGTCTTGGCAGGGCTATTGTGAAAGAAGATGAGTAGAATAATGGGATGGTAATTTTAAAGTTTTTAATTTCCTTCACGAGTATTCATTGATTATGGTGAAGAAAGGTATATAATATTATTATACTGATGAAGGAATAGAAGAGTTCAAAGATTTCGAAGAGAAAGAGAAGTGAATGTAAATATCTTTTTCTTATTTAGTTTTAAGCCAAAATTATTGCTTCCAGGGATGGGGTAATATGAAACATAAAACATTAATTACAAAACGTTTAAACAAATTATGAGTTCTTTGAAGTTTCATTTTGTTGTCGCTGGAGAGGTTCAAATCAACGTAAAATGTCCGTTTTAGTCATAAATTTTTATGAAATGCAAGTGTCTGCACAAGGGACTTTTTTAAGCAAGAGGGGAGATGAACATTTATCCTTTTAGCACATGGATAATAGAATATACTTTTCTGCAGGTTTCTGTGATTTGCATGTCCCAGTTGAATTATTATCCATGTAATGCCAAGATTTTTCACTGAAGAATTGAAAGGATATGCACTGTACTTACTTTAAAAAATGTCGAGGTGTTTTACAGCGTCGGTTTGCCGTTTGTGTCCTAATGTAATTGCTTGTGTCTTTCCAGGATTGATTTTAAGACGGCGTTTCTTTGTCCATGTCACAATCGAGTCAATGTCTTCGTTCAATTTATCTATAGCGTCATTTACTCGGTCTAAGCGGGAAGAGATGTAGCATTGAAGGTCGTCAGCATACAAGTGATAGTTACAATGCCTTACAAGAGATGTAATATCATTGACATCTATTGCCGCGAAAACCATGGTCCGAGTTCGACCCGGTCGGGGCAAGTTATCTGGTTGATGTTTTTCGGTTTGAAATAATAATGATAGCAAATGACTGGATAAATCACGGCGCTTTTCCGTCGGATTGGCCAACTAGTCACTTCACCGGCCTTATCACACATCTCATTTCGGACCTAAATTCCTAAGATCAACGTCGTGAAATAACAGAGGGCGGCCAAAAAAACTAGAGGGAACCCAAGAGTTGGAACTCAATCAGAGACAATTCTGTTCGACGCCGGGGTTGTATCCGGTGTGGCTTAGTGGATAAAGCATCAGCACGTAGAGCTGAAAACCCGGGTTCAAGTCCCGGCGCCGGAGAGAATTTTTCTCCGTTCCATTACTCTTTCATCCTACTTACCAAGATAGGTTTTATTCAATCAAGCAATGTGTTGTAAAGATACTTCATTTCATGATAAAAATTAAAACTTATAAAGCCAATAATTAATGTTAATTACACATATATAGTTCATATTAAGCAAATAACTTTCGGAATGTCTGGTATTCTTCATTGAAAATAAATCTGAAAAATGTTTATTTGAACGTTTAATGAACTTAGTTTGCTGCACAAGCCAGTAGTAAAAGTATAAATACAAGTAGGCCTACAAAATACATTAATGTAAAAAGAAGGGAGGAAAAAATAGACACGTTCAAAGATAAAATCGCAAAAGGTACAAAAAATACAAATTTTTAATTGTCCAATATTTAGTGGTTAAAGTAAAAACTAAACGTCTGAAGATAAGGCTAATGTATACAATCTGACGAAAAAGCGGTCCCTTTGGTGAGAAAGGTTTACTGTTTCACGGATATCAAGACTGAACCTTCTGTTTCTAGAGCGTAAGGACCACCTGGTATCCAATCTGCACACCTCTGCTCAAGAAAGTGAACGCAAATCACGTTAAGGCGTCTACCTACGTCAGGGACGAAGCCCACACGCCCATGTCAACGTACGCCAGCGAGGTTCAACGCGAGGGCATCTGATCACTTGGATCAACGACCCAGATCAGAATCAATATCAGTAAATTGGAACGGAGTAACAAGAGAAAATTCTTACCGCTACCATGCTTGCCTGTAATCATTTGGGGCTTCAAGTTCCAAAATCCGTCTTATCCACTTTTGGCCGAAATTATGTTAATAGTGGTTTCTGAATCTACTTCCTTTTGTTTTGACACACGATGTTCCAAACTATGTTCCAACATCTTTATTTTAAAGGTTAAGGGCCCTATTCATAGACATTCTTAGCGTGGTCTTCCAGTGTATGATCAGCAAACTAACGTTTTTCGTATTCATAAACCAGTGTTAGCGATATGATATGATATGAATCCCGTACAAGTAACCAGTCGAGAGCCGGGGCTAGTTTAGCACACTCGTAGCATGGGCTAGCGAAATGTCTATGAATAGCACCCTATAAATCTATTACTGCTCCAAGAGATTTCTATGTCGAAGTGCATCAACCTTGGTTAAAAATGCAGTAATCATAGGTTACGAAACGACGGTCAAACAGTAACCGTGGTTAAAATGTAATTTTTTGCACCATTCATAATCACCCATACTTAAACATGGTTAGCTGACACCTCATTTTACCAGGGTTAAGTCTATGATGGTACGCTGTTTCTACAAAATGACTGAAGGAAAGCATCCCTTCCTCTACAAAGATAATAGTCAACGTCTAAAAACGACTGCGCTTACTCTGCTCTACATCGAAATGAACGTTGCATTTGTTTGCCTTTGGGCGCTGTTATGTGACTTAACTAGAGAACCCCGCGAAAACTTCCCTTTTACACCATAAATTCCACTTAGACTCAAATGAACTTGCATTGCATTCTTTGACATGAAACGTAAAGCACTTACCCAAGCCCAAGGTTACCTGGCTCTTAACAAAAAAATTAAGAGTACCCGATGTTGATCTCTAGGCTGATGGAAGCCAGGAAATTAACATTTTTTAGGGTGTCAATCCATTCATTAACTCTTCGTGGTTTCTATCCATCTATTTACTTACAGGAACTCTTTATAGAAGATCACACCTTTACCTTTTTGTTGTAAATTACACAGTTTTAGAATTCTCGATCTCGCAGAATAGCCCTAACTTCCCACGTATCTACAAAGTTGTCGCGAGTATTCAAAAGCGATTCGGTAGGGATTAGCTTAAGAAACCTTAATGAGCTCTTGCTTTCCTTGTCAAGTTCCCTAGTGTAAGCGATGTAAGGATCTCGAGCTTCATGTAATGCCCTTAAACCGTTGATTTGTTGTACTGTTGACCCCAAAGAACTCTAAACAGACCGAGACCTTCAAATTTAAGATGGGTATAGATCATGAAATCGAGTGTATAGGGCAGGGAGCTGAAGAATTTCCTTTAGAGTGCTTTTAATAATTTTATCGGAGTAGTCAAGAAACCTTTCTGGTATTTTGTTTAAGGACATTGTCTGAAAGGTGTATATCATTGACGGACGGATAGATGAAAGCTGCATGTCTCCCAGTAGGACTGACATCCCTACTGCTATTAATGTCAATTGTCTGTACAGGTGGGAGTCTTAACCTCCTGCCACCCTGTGGACCTGTATCGAGGATGACTTTGACTTCGTCTATTATTTTCTTTTTATGTCATCCGCTTTCTAACATGACTGGTCGGTAATTACTGACAGTAAATAACTCTGTCTTTTGTTACAGAAATGCTGAACTATACATCACAATACTTACAGTTGTAACAATGTAAAATTACTATGTGTATCCAGCTGGCCAGCACCGCATGATATTTTTTTTTTCCTTTTTCAGACATCTCGTCTGATTCCAAATGTTGGAATTCCCCTTTATCGCTAAATTGCATAGGACGTTGCGTTTTACACAGGAGACCCAGTTTGAAACCCCGACGCATTACAGAGAAATTGTCAGTAGATTCACACGATGTCAGCAGGACTAGAGTATATAATTGAAGGCTGGCATACAACGGGATTGTAATTTAGGGTTAAAAAAACAACCATAGTCCAAAAACATAAATTTTCAGGAGAAGCAAAAAAATATCTGGCAGGGTGTTGACATTTCAGTATGAAATTCATCATGCTATTTCTTAAAGTGTTGTAGAAACTTGGGAAAACTGAAGTACATTTGTAACTTAAATTGCCTCATAGAAATACACACTCGTATGTAAATGTATCCTGTTTCTTATCCTTTCGTTGCTTACGTTTCTTCCATGGGGTTACTTGACTCCATAACTAATATAACAATTCACATGCTAAAGTATTTTTCTCTTAGGTGGCTTTTGCCGCGTACATAAGAAGCAGTACTGCCAATCTACATTTTAAAATTATATGGATAAATGTTTCAAGACAATTATTTGACCTTCCAATAAGAATCGATTAATATATTTATTGAAAACTATATTGTCCTGACTGGACAATGGCTGTTTTCACAAAAAATTCTTTGGACTATGGTTGTTTTGTGAAAACCACTGAAAATTTACATTTCTATAACATAGGACTATGATGTTTTTTTTTTTTTCACTAACAACTAATTCAGTAGATGGCCGCTACAATACGCTCACCACATGCATAACGTCTCAAATTTGCATTTTTTACTATAATTTTTTAAACCACCAATTGGTCCCGCATTCATAGTTGCATGACGTCACTACGACACAGCCTGGCGGCCATTCTCCATGTAGCATCCATTTACTTTAGCATTCGAAAATTTGTACTTCGAATTAATATCTATTGGACATTTTAAGGGAAATGGAATATTAAATTTGAATTGCTTGTCTTAATTAATGCACAATTTTTATATGTGTAAATAGGCAATCATTGCTGCAACAACTTATATTCGAAATTAGTTCTTAAAAAAGGGACTCAAATTTTGCAATAAAGAATACCAGGATACAGTAATTCACTAAAACTGATATATCTCAGTTACGTTTAAGGGGTTAGGTACAGCTTACAGCAGTAAACGTTTTGAAAATATTCAACATTTTTTTCCTCCATTACTGTATCTTGTACAATAATGAAAATTGGTATGTGTAAAACACTGTCTATCTGTTATATGAAAAGAAATATTTTTACGATTTAAAAAAATATATATACATATTTTTTTTTTTCAAAATCCAAAATGGTGACAGTTCACTGTGCAATGATAAAGCGTTTCCCTCATAACTCATAAACTTGTTAACTTTTTCATGTTCTCTCTCTTTTATTTTATTGCTGAAACTCATGTTTACAATATCATGCTCTTTCAACTACATTCCTTAATAAATATTTTATTTTATGTTAGAAGAAAATACTGTTATATGACCATTTTTTAATTTATTTTTATCAGAGAATCTATCAAAGCTAGAGAAGTGATCTTGCATCACATTGTAGATATATCGTGCATAAATACACAAGAAAATTTCATCACAGAATGTTGGATAGTTTTTTAGTTACGTGGGAAACGCTTCATCACTGCACAGTGAACTGAATTTTGAAAAAAAGAATGTAAATATTTTTTCATATACTCATAGCAGGAGAACAGTGTTTTACACATACCAATTTTCATTACTGTACACGATACAGTATTGGAGGAAAAAATGTTGAATATTTCCAAAATTTTACTGCTGTAAACTGTATCTAACCCCTTAAAGATGAATTCCAAATTGCTATGACATTTTACTCCTACTGTTCTCCAACCAGGAGATCAACCGTGAAAGAAATGTGCTTACTATTGCGTCATCTATTGGAGCGAAATAGATAGATAATATTACCGTTATGACGTCAGTTTAAAAAAACATGCGCTGTCCTGCATATGTTGTTTCCTGTATGGAGAGATTAAAAGACCAGGAGATTAACCGTGATCTAATTTTGTAACTAGGATAGTATAAGTATGTGTGTATCAGTGTTATCGTTTGTGCTTTGAGAGTTAGCCAATGGAGATCCGTGTACCCACGTGTGTGACCTTATGACCTCAACATTCATGCACAGCATCATCCCGCTGCGTCTCATTTCCCTGAGACTTTCCCTTGGTTGGAGTACAGTAAAAGCACTTTATTTAAAATACATGTAGCACAATAATTCTGATGCAAGCTCTCTTAAAGAGTTTAAGATGAACTATTGAATTTTAAGAATGGATTTGAGACTTAATTTTATAGATATATGGAAGCATATTTTCAAATGCAACAAAATAAATTTATATTAAAGAGAATCGTTTGATATTTGGTACACATATTCTTTAGAATATTATGAAAAATCAAGAAAAATCAAGCTAATAGTAACAGTTGAATTGAATTGAATGTATTCCAAAAAAACACAAGCCTCACAGCATCATTGCGAAGATGGTACGTAGCGCTGGTCTCGCACCTCGCATACGTCGGTTCTGAAAAACCAAGCCTTAAGCGTGTCACAAATAATTAATAATTTGTGTTTCGTAATAACCGTCACTAAACAGTGTTTATGTTTTATGAATCGTACTCAGATATGCGTAATTATTAAAATAATTAACATAGGTAGGCCTATATGAATGTGTTTTTTATTAACCCGAGTTAACTCGGATTGCTAACTTGTGTCAAAATTTATTAACCCGAGTTAACTCGTTTGAGTCCCATTTTCGCTGCTAAGGATTATATCCCGAATATATACGTTTCCAGTCTTTCATTAACCTTTTCCTCACTAGATGGTTACAGAAGTTAGTGATATTGCTACATCTGGTGGTATTTTTTGTATTTCTTCCTTGCGAGTGGAATTCTATGCTCATATAGCATTCACACACAGTAGTGGGTAGATGCTAGTTAGTTTTGGCGGTTTCTGTTTGTTTAGTGTTTTTTTGTGCTGTTTTGTGTAAAGATGGATCAAGTTAGTGATTCCGAAACTTTTGATCAGGAATATATTCCTATAGAATATTAGGAAATGAAACATCGGTATCAGAAGACGAAGTTATATACCGACAAACAAATTCAGATCAGTTGATGTCGCGTCTTTTCGACAGTGGTTTGAATAGAAGACATCTGGCACCATTTCTTCTGCACCTCCGAGGTCCCCATTCCCTGAAATTTTAACATTGTTTCTGATAACGATAATTCTCAATTTTTTAAATTATTCTTTAATAATGACCTCATCAACATTATATTCGAGGAGACGATTCGGCATGCTAATAAGTGTTCACAGAATGCTGAAAATAATTCGTGGCGGCCTACTACAGACTCTGAAATACGTGTACTTTTGGGCATAGAGATACTGCAGAACATTATTCACAAACCTGAAGAACAGATGTACTGGAACAAATATTCAATGACTGCTTCACCATTCTTCCCAAAACGCTCTCATATGGGAGAGCAGATACTACTGTCCGGAATGCAATGTGCCTCTGTGCGTAATACCCTGCTTTCGAGTCTATCACACGACAAGCAACATTTAACGCCTTGATAACAGCACTGGTATTGCACCTCATAAATTAATCTGTAAAAAACATAATTTGGTAAATAGTTCAGGAGAAAATCAAAGTGGGACAACTACCAGAGCTGGAATCAAGCTGGATAACTCGGGATAATAATTCAGGTATGAATGTATGTCTATTTCATAGTGATTTTTAGGTATGTACGAACATTAGCTATGTACAGTGATTCTGTAATGTTAAATTACCTATTTACGAAAATAAAAAATATGACACTTTTTTTCACAAAACTGGCAAAATATATAGTAAGGGAAGAGGTTAAAAGGGAAAATAATTGCGAGCGTTAGACACAATGTTATCCATCATACCTCGAGCGCAATGAACGAGCTACAACACGGAACCTTCGAAGTGACTTGGTTCATATGAGACAATGGTTCATATTCGTAGTCACGCTTTTGAAACCCGTGTGGGCTATAAAAGCAGAGCAGCGTGCGTTGACTTGAGACCACCGCATGGGGCCACGAGGTGTCACGGCCCACTCTTCAAGCCTCAGACAAGATCAGAGGCCTGGCCTGCTGCAACAGATAAGTTCCGGGTAACTACGGACATGTTACACGGTTACGTGGCGATCAGTTAAATGAAATTTAACAACGATATTCATGCATGCTTTCACAAGACAGGCAGGGAAAATTGCAGACATGTTCCACAGTTAAAATATCTCTCCCAAGCTTTTAAATTCCCACGATCTTCCAAGATCTTAAAATATTCTAAACACCACCTATACGCTGACGACTTACAACTTTAAATTCATTCCCGAACTTGTACAATCAATGACTCTGTGACCAGAATTAATGAAGATCTAGCATCTGTAGCTCAATGGGGCAAAAATTTGGATTCAGACTAAATCCAGACAAATCACAAGCTATAATAATGGGCCACCAATGAGCATTAAACAAAATAGATCTAGCCACTGTATCAAATACAAAAATAAATAATACTACAATTACATATAGTAACACAGTAAAAAATTTAGGGGTATATTTAGATTCAAATTTAAATTTTCAAAGTCAAGTGACCTACATATGTAAGAAAACTTTTTCCATAATTCATTCCCTCAGACACTTAACCAACGTTTTACCTCTCAGCCTTAAAAAGAACCTGCTCTAAACTTTAGTGATGCCACACTTCGATTATTGCGATTCTCTATTCACGAATCTAAATACTGATCTTACCCATAGACTACAGAGTGTCCACAATATCTGCGTTCGTTTCGTTTGTAGCATTAGAAAATTCGATCATGTAACACCGTCACTAGAATTGTTGTCTTGTTAAAGAAAGAAGATTCTTCAACTCTCTCTTATTACTATTTAAAATCATCCACACCTCCACACCCTCTTACCTAGCATCTCGTTTTGTTTACCTTTCACTACCTCGAACCCGGAACATGTACCTTCTCTCTATTCCTCTGCACAGAACATCCTTCTACTCATCATCTTTCAGCATATCTATTCCACGCCTCTGGAATTCTCTCCCTGACCATGTCAAAGACTGTCGGACAATATCAAAATTCAAATTTAAATTAAAAAATCACATTCTAGTTCATAGAATTGCTTGTTGAACACCCGTCAGGTTGCGCAACTTCGCCTTAACCCATGACATACAGTAAATATTGTAAGTATGCTGTTGTAAAATTGACAATTAATATAATGTATTTATTATTATTATTATTATTATTATTATTATTATTATTATTATTATTATTATCAGTATCATCATTGCTATCTCTGTTTTCTTTCTTTTTCCTTGCATTAACTCGATGAGAGCTCTATAATGTACTTTTGACTCTGTTGACCCTCTATAGGGCTGTAATTTAATTTGTATTATTTTCATCAGTGTTTGTATTTCTTTTTTGTATTTATATGCGCTATCTGGTAGGATGGAAGAGAAGGCCTTATGGCCTTAATCCTGTCAGATTAAATAAATAAATAATTTTACAAATCTTAACGAACGTTACTACTACTACCTAGCGGTGATTTATTTAGTCTACCGCTGTGGAGTAACGATTAGCATGTCTGACCGTGAAACAAGTGGGCTCTGGTTCAAATCCTGGTTGGGACAGGAGGTTTTTTTTCCGGTGTTTTCCTTCAACCCTTAAAGAGCAAGTGCTGGGTAACTTTCGGTGTTGGACTCTGGACTCACATCGCTCTAATTATCACCTTCACTTCACTCAGACGCTAGATAACCATTGCAGTTGATAAATCATGACAAAATAAAAGCAATTTAAAAAAAACTAATTAGTATCAGCTTTTGTATTTCTGTATTCCTATTTCGTAAGAAGTCAAACTCCAACTTTAAAATGGCATAGAGATGTTTTTATAAGTTCATTTCTGTGTCCACTTGACTGCAATATTCATATTCTATTCCAAATCCATGAGTGTATGTAATGTATGTATGTATTTATTTACACTGCAAGTGGGCAAGCATGAGTGGTATATAATGGTAACAATACTTAAAATGATAAGCAATACACAATGGTCTTTGTTTCACCGTCCTTAGCAACCTAAACAATGGATTTATTCACAGCAGTGAATTAATAGTCTATTATGAAATAAGTTTATAATGTTATACTTATGACACAAGATAATATTTACGGAACAAGCGAAGAAGCAGTGTCTTCAAAGTAGAGAATCAACTAAAATAATTAGTAAAGTGTATAACACCAATAGAAACTATCCATATAAGAAAGATGAAAGTAAACTTGGATTTCCCCCTCTACGGAATTATAACTTACTTACTTACTTACTTACTTACTTACTTACTTACTTACTTACTTACTTACTTACTTACTTACTTACTTACTTACTTACTTACTGGCTTTTAAGGAACCCAGAGGTTCACTGCCGCCCTCAACATAAACCCGCCATTGGTCCCTATCCTGAGCAAGATTAATCCAGTCTCTATCAGCATATCCCACCTCCCTCAAATCCATTTTATTATTATCTTCCCATCTACGCACGTCTCGGCCTCCCCAAAGGTCTTTTTTCCTCCGGTCTCCCAACTAACACTCTATATGCATTTCTGGATTCGCTCATACGTGCTACATGCCCTGCCCATCTCAACGTCTGGATTTAATGTTCCTAATTATGTCAGGGGAAGAATACAATGTTCTATGTTGTGTAACTTTCTCCATTCTCCTGTAACTTCATCCCTCTTAGCCCCAAATATTTGCCTAAGCACCTAATTCTCAAACACCCTTAACCTATGTTCCTCTCTCAATGTAAGAGTCCAAGACGGAATTATAACTAGTTCAAAAAAATTAAGTCAGGGGTATGTACAAATGTATTATCATGCTTGTAATAACTGGAGAGTTTTTAGTTAATGATATTTCTGACAACTTTCTGAACATACTGTAATATCAATATATACCATGAGACTTATTACCGGTGCTTTCATGGTTTATGCTTGTGTACAATGTGTTTGTCATATTACGAAAACCATGAGATTAAGTATTAAGGCTGGTTCACAATAAACCTGGAACGGAAACGGCAACGAGAACGAGAACGGAAATTATGTTAAATTAATGTATTTAAATGTGAGCATTCACAATAGTTAATTGTGAATCCTCACATTTCAATACGTTTATGTTAACATTTTTCCGTTCTCGTTCTCGTTCCTGTTCCCGGTTTATTGTGAACCAGCCCTTAGTACTATTACGTTTTTATTTATATTTACTATCCTTATGAACAGATCAATAACTATGAGATTTGTCATCTGAGTCACACTGGATCATACTTTGGCTTCATGTGTTTTGTAATAGTACGAGAATTACGAGAAATCACTGGCTTTGGACAATGAACCACAAGACTTAAAAACTAGTCAAGCAAGGTAAATACTAAATATTAACACGGTAAAGAAGTTAGCAACTTAATCAGTGATATGTAAGTGTTAAACAGTTATATTATGTTGACACTTTAGTTCAATATGTTTATATATTACTTTAAATTACGAGAATTCATGTAAGTGTGATTTATTTTTTTCTACTTCATCTTAATGCTTTTGTAATATTACGTGATTCACTAGCATTAACATTAATGCTAAAATGTTTATACAATTTTATTTTGATGTTCTTGGTTTATATGTATTTCGGGTGAACTAACATCAGTGCTAATATGTTTTTATGATCAATGTTTTTGTATTAATTGCGTGGATCATGAGAATTAACATCAGAGATATAATAGCGTACAATATTATGTACATGTTTTTTTAGTATAAAAAATAGCAACGTCAGTCAAGCACGTGCGTTAACTCAGCATAGTTTTGCCATTTTCCAGTAGATGTCAGGAGAGTGGGACTTTGACAGTAGAGACAGCGGCGAAACTTCGTACCACGTCGCTTCCTTGCGTTAACGTCGGACCAGAGCGGGTCCGATGTTAATACTCGATCTATTCAAATGCATGATTTAGAATTATAACGTTAAATAATGAAGTAGGAAGGCAGAAAATAGGAAATATTGGAGAATGCTGGGTTTGCAGTGAAAGATCTGTCCATGAGCAGAAGACTTATGTCTGTCGTCGTTGTTCATGCAATAACTCCTATGTGCAAAATATAAAAGTTTTCAGTAGGAAGGAAAAACACATTTATTCATCCTCTGGCAGCCGTAGGATAGGAGACTGTCAATTCTTACATTTTCGAAACAAAGAAATATAATTACATAGGAGGTTTTATTATTTGCTGTATCACTATTTAAGTTATTTAATAGAGCAAAAATCTGAAAATCGATAAATATGTCACATAGGAGTTATTGCAGGAACAATGACGATGTATGTATGTATAATGATGTAACCAAATTTTTAACTAAAATTTCTATGAATCATCAGTTGTTAATAAACATATTGTTCAGTGGACTTAAATGAGTCTTTTGAATTGAAGGCAGAAGACAGTATAATTTGATTTTTTTTCCATTATTGGTGCACATTTTTCGGTTTTTATTTGAAGAAATATCATTGCTGCTACAACTTAAAGTTGAGATTTATTCATTCAGTGTTCTGCCCAAGGGCAGGTCTTTCATTGCAAACCCAGCTTTCTCAAATATTTCCTATTTTCTGCCTTCCTCTTTGCATCCTCATATGATCCATATATCTTAATGTCGTCTATCATCTGATATCTTCTTCTGCCCCGAACTCTTCTCCCGTTCACCATTCCTTCCAGTGCATCCTTCAGTAGGCAGTTTCTTCTCACCAGTGACCCAACCAATTCCTTTTCCTTCTTCACCCACTCTTTCCAACACAGCTTAATTTTTTATTCTGTCTGTCCATTTCACACGTTCCATAGTTGAGATTATTGGGCCCATTTTTTAATAACCTAAACTGAAAAAGGGCCCAAATTCCGAAGGATAAAAATACTAGGGTACAGTTATGTATTAAAATTTATATATCTCAGTCATTTTTAAAAATAAATTCAAAATCTCTTTGACATTTTATTACTAAAAACAAGTTTATTAAACTGCATAGAAAAAATGTTCATATATGCTTTCAACATTTTAAGATAAGCGACTAAATTTTAAAACTTAAATTTAGAGGTACTTTTATAGGAATATGAAGGATTATTTTTCAAATGCAACAGAACAACAAATTTCTATTCCAGAGAACAGTTTTCTAATTGTCTAAAGAATGTGTATTCCAAACATCACGCATGTAGCAATAATAGTTTCGAAGATATAAATATATATATTTTTTGAATTGAGAATTAATTTACGAGAAGTTACAATCAAGAATTTAGTGTGATTTAAAAACCCAGTACACCAGAACTTTAGAAATAACGTCACAGGAGACATCAAGGCCATAAATGCTCATTATATTTTATGTGAAAAGTTTTTCACATATAAAAGTATATTTTAAAGTTTTTTTTTTTTTAATTCACTGGTTTTCCACTACATTAAAGCCATCCTTTACTCTTAACGAACGATATTAACACCTAAAGAAAAATAAAAACTTGAACAGACACATGACCGAGCATATTGTGGATAACGTAAATAAATGCCTTTCCCAAAACACGATAAGAAATGTTATATATAAAACTATTTTTATCTCTAAAAGTAAGCAAAAACGAGCAAAATTGTATTACACTTTTTTGTTTTGAAATATTGACACAATAATTATGTGTTCAGTGCAAAACGTGGCTAAGTATATCCAATTTCATTGAAAAAGTGGGTAGCTCCATTATTTGTTTGTATTTTACCCTCCCAAATTTCTAGCTTTCACGCAGGTATCCTAGCCACTAGACCATACCGGAGCGTGGTTGCTGTCTTTAAACAAGAGCACACAAGGAAAATGCTAAAGTATTGCTGTGTATAAATGTTCCTGCACCGGGAATCGAACCCGAGACTCCTGGGTGAGAGCCAGGTATCCTAGCCACTAGACCATACCGGAGCATGACTGCTGTCTTTAAAGAAGAGTACACAAGGAAAATGTTGAAGTATTGCTGTGCATAAAACATTCCGGTACCGGGAATCGAACCCGAGCCTCCTGGGTGAAAGCCAGGTATCATAGCCACTAGACCATACCGGAGCATGGCAGTTGTCTTTAAAGAAGAGTACACAAGGAAAATGTTGAAGTATTGCTGTGCATGAAATATTACAGTACCGGGAATCGAACCCGAGCCTCCTGGGTGAAAGCCAGGAATCCTAGCCACTGGACCATACCGGAGCATGACTATTGTCTTTAAAGAAGAGTACACAAGGAAAATGCTGAAGTATTGCTGCGTATAAAACATTCCGGTACCGGGAATCGAACCCCAGCCTCCTGGGTGAAAGCCAAGTATCCTAGCCACTAGACCATACCGGATCGTGACTGTCGTCTTTAAAGAAGAGTACACAAGGAAATGTTGAAGCATTGCTGTGTATAAAACATTCCGGTACCGGGAATCGAACCCGAGCCTCCTGGGTGAGAGCCAGGTATCCTAGCTACTAGACCATACCGGATCGTAACTATTATCTTTAAAGAAGAGTACACAAGGAAAATGTTGAAGAATTGCTGTGTATAAAACATTCCGGTACCGGGAATCGAACCCGAGCCTCCTGGGTGAAAGCCAGGTAAGTATTGCTAGCCACTAGACCATACCGGATCGTGACTGTCGTCTTTAAAGAAGAGTACACAAGGAAAAATGTTGAAGCATTGCTGTGTATAAAACATTCCAGTACCGGTAATCGAACCCGAGCCTTCTGGGTGAGAGCTAGGTATCCTAGCCACTAGACCATACCGGATCGTGACTGTTGTCTTTAAAGAAGAGTACACAAGGAAAATGTTGAAGCATTGCTGTGTATAAAACATTCCGGTACCGGGAATCGAACCCGAGCCTCCTGGGTGAGAGCCAGGTATCCTAGCCACTAGACCATACCGGATCGTGACTGTCATCTTTAAAGAAGAGTACACAAGGAAAATGTTGAAGCATTGCTGTGTATAAAACATTCCGGTACCGGGAATCGAACCCGAGCCTCCTGGGTGAAGCCAGGTATCCTAGTCACTAGACCATACCGGAGCGTGATGTCGTTTTAATGAAGAGTACACAAGGAAAATGTTGAAGTATTGTTGTGTATAAAACATTCCGGTACCGGGAATCGAACCCGAGCCTCCTGGGTGAAAGCCAGGTATCCTAGCCACTAGACCATACCGGATCGTGACTGTTGTCTTTAAAGAAGAGTACACAAGGAAAATGTTGAAGTATTGCTGTGTATAAAAAATTCCGGTACCGGGAATCGAACCCGAGCCTCCTGGGTGAAAGCCAGGTATCCTAGGCACTAGACCATACCGGAGCGTGGCTGTTGTGTGTAAAGAAGAGTACACAAGGAAAATGCTGAATTATTGCTGTGTATAAAATATTCCGGTACCGGGAATCGAACCCGAGCCTCCTGGGTGAAAGCCAGGTATCCTAACCACTAGACCATACCGGAGCTTGACTGTTGTCGTTAAAGAGGAGTGTACACAAGGAAAATTTTAGGCCCAAAAGTCATAGGTGGAGAATATAGACTGAGAAGTAAACAAGAAATAAAAAAACACAGACCTTAATAGTGACATTAAAAAAAAAAAGTTAAAATTTTACGGACACATCAAAAGAATGAACCCAACAGACTCACAAAACAAATTATTGAATTTTATGAAAATAGAAGTAAAGCACAAACAGATACTATGAAATGGATTGGCGAAATAAAAAAATGGTTTAAAATAGCAGGAATCACACAAGAAGACATCTTGAACAGAGAGATCTTTGGTATCGAAGTTCATAAAATGGAAAATTTACAATGAGGAAAAACCAACGAAAAAGACTAGAACAACGTGGACTGAAGAGAGGAAAGAAGCCCACTGCCGAAGAAAGAGACAACTATGGGCAAAGAAACGCCTCTAAGTACTTTTGTAGTCCTAAATGGTCTTATTCGCAACTAAAATAATAATAATAATAATAATAATAATAATAATAATAATAATAATAATAATAATAATAATAATTGGGTGAGTTCGGGCCCCACGGTCCCATATAAGTAGGCGTCATTGATATAGATTAATGTGTCATCATGAGATAATTTACGATACAGATATTACCAGTGTTGCCAAGTCAGCGGTTTTGTAGCTAAATCTGGTGTTTTTAAGACTAATGGTCAGCTACAGAATTTTACCTTCAGCGGCTAGCTATTTATTTGGCGTTTTTTATGATTCCGGTAGAATCTGTAAAGATGTAATTGTTTTTATATATACTTGCGGACAACAACATTAGTTAATTATAAACCAGAGTTTAATATGATATTATCACAATTTATCATTGTGCGAGTATAAAATATCAACGTTTTATGTTAACTCGATTTGATACAAACACGTCCGTTTTCTGCCTCAGCCATTGTTGTTGTACAAATAAGGTATGCCACATCTGTTAAACTCTTAGTCTAATCATGTATGCATTGTTTTTATAAATTAATTGATATATTTAATCATAAAAAGTAGATAATGAACTGAATTATTATTTTCATTTATGATATAGGCTATTATTTAATTTATGCTCGACCATGCCGAATGTAGTAATCATGCATGTCATTAAAGTACACCTACTCATTAAAGTACAGGTGTTCAGCCAATGACAACTCAGCTTACAGGTGTTCAGCCAATGACAAGTCAGCTTTGTACCGTTATAAAACCGCAAGTATCGATTATTCTCGGATATGCAATCGAAAGAGAATTAGCGAAAAGTCACGGAGGCTGGAAATCCAATACTGTCGCAGAAGGTTATGTTTTATGTTCTATTACTATAATAATTAGCATTAATTGTAAATAATATTCAAATAAATTCAATTTGTCATCTCGTTTTTCAATGTCTAATTTAATTTCAATGTTATATCAAAGTTAATATTTAGTTTACTCTGTAGGTTCTTATAGGCTACCAAGGTCAATGTGGACATCTGTTCCTCGGAAAAAATCAATACTTTCGCATCTGCGCACATCTCACAATATACGAGGTATTGCTCAAGGTTAGTCAGATACAAATAAAATTAATAATTTCAAGTTAGAAATACGGTCGAGCATAAAAAGTCGTATGAAACTCGCCTATAATTGTAATTAAGAAGCTCGTATGAAAATTATGAAACTCGCTTGCGCTCGTTTCATAAACATCCATACTCGCTTCTTAATTACTATCATTATAGGCTCGTTGCATAATGTACTATTATCATTCCGCATTATAGTTTATGCAACACAGACATACTTAAAATTTAAAACCAAACTCATTGTTGGCACCCACGTCTCAAACTCAGTGTGAAATCAGATTATGAACCGACTGGTATGATTGTGAATGTGATTGTTTCCGAAGTGTCCAGTATATTTCATTCAATTTTGAAACATAGGGTCCAAGAAGTTGCCGGTGATAGCTGGAAAGCTCGGTGTAAATGGTGTAAGGTGATAGGTATATTGAATGCAAAATATTCAGATTTAATTGTCCTTAGGATTTTGCATAGAACATAGAGCCTACAAAATGATACACACTTTCCATAATTTAGTCTACATTTTTATAAAGTTCTTCAGTTCCTAAAACTGTGTAGTTTGTATTTCAAATTTGGAAGTGATGTGTTAAGAAAAATCTGGAGTTTTTCAACTAAAGTTTAGCGGTTTTTTTAAGCTCGTGCAGCGGTAAATGGAAATCTGAGTTGGCAACACTGGATATTACTGTTTAAAACATTCGTATCCGTGTTATGTATTATGTCGGTGTTTGACGGTTTAGGCACAAAATAAAAGAGTTATGACGAAAGTATAATGGGGGTTACGGGGGCATTTAATGCAAGAATGTAATTTTAGTACTCGCCTTATATTTTTTATTCGCTGTCTACACTCATATCGTTGTCCGTATCTGCAGTATATTTCTTTGGTTTCAAATGGATCAAGGATAAGCTCTGTCAATATCTTGTAGGTATGGTTCGCCCTACTTACTATACACGAGTTCAATGAACGAAATGCTGTGTAGGCCTACTTTTGAAATACGTATACATATATCGTTTGTAAAATTTAAATTGAAATGATTTAGGCTACGTATTATATAAATGGATTAATTTGTATCTATAATTGAAAGATAGTATCGAAGGTATGTCAAATTTTTCAACGATGCTGTGGCTACTGTTGAAGCAGGACGAAATTCGTCCTGGTTGAAGTGATGATTCTGTCGGAAAGCTGACGGGGGAGAGGTAGTCGAAAAACCTAGACTAGCTGAAAGCCATTGCACCGTATTCCTCGGTAGTATAGTGGTCAGTATCCCCGCCTGTCACGCGGGAGACCGGGGTTCGATTCCCCGCCGGGGAGGATATTATTTTTTACTTACTTTGTGCTCGACAGGGTTTTCTCGCCTTTATATTTTAGTGAGGTACATCGCAACAACAATCTGTCACTCCTTCTGTCCCGAAAAATTCATACCAGTATGCGTACCTTCATTTTCACGGAATACGGTCAGACTTCGGTACAAACTATATAAATCTATGACAAACAGTAAAGATTCGTTTCAATGGGAATTAATCGTAGTATGTCCCAGTACAGTATTAGTTTCCTCTCTCTACCTTATATGGCAGAAGACGTCTGTAAATCTTTCTATAGGTAATGCTGTTGTTGCAGCGAAGTGCGAGATGTTGCCACTTTTAGTGGATTTACTTCTCTTCAATAACAGCATTAGTGATAATTTTAAAATATGTATTGTAATACCTTTGTTTATATTACTTACTTACTTACTTACTGGTTTTTAAGGAACCCCGAGGTTCATTGCCGCCCTCACATAAGCCCACCATTGGTCCCTATCCTGAGCAAGATTAATCCATTCTCTATCATATCCCACCTCCCTCAAATCCATTTTAATATTATCTTCCCATCTACGTCTCGGCCACCTTAAAGGTCTTTTTCCATCCGGCCTCCCAACTAACATTCTATATGCATTTCTGGATTCACCCATCCGTGCTACATGCCCTGCCCATTCCAAACGTCTGGATTTAATGTTCCTAATTATGTCATGTAAAGAATACAATGCGTGCAGTTCTGTGTTATGTAACTTTCTCCATTCTCCTGTAACTTCATCCCTCTTAGCCCTAAATATTTTCCTAAGCACCTTATTCTCAAACACCCTTAACCTATGTTCCTCTGTCAAAGTGAGAGTCCAAGTTTCACAACCATAAAGAACAACCGGTAATATAACTGTTTTATAAATTCTAACTTTCAGATTTTTTGATAGCAGACTGGATGATAAAAGCTTCTCAACCGAATAATAACAGGTATTTCCCATATCTATTCTGTGTTTAATTTCCTCCCGAGTATCATTTATATTTGTTACTGTTGCCCCAAGATATCTGAACTTCTCCACCTCTTCAAAAGATAAATTTCCAATTTTTATATTTCCATTTCGTACAATATTCTCGTCGAGAGACATAATTGTTTATATTAGCATTACAATATCAAAACGTTATAAAACATTAATGTTATTAACATGTGATCGCTTAACATAAGGTTAATAGTTACTAAGTGTAAAGATTTTGTTTGTAACACTTTTAAATGTTCCATCTCATTTTCCTTAAAAGCGGTTTTTACATGTAACGTTGCTGATGGAGAATATGGATCTGAATCTGAAACTGAAGTGTCACAGAAGATTGAGTTAGTGTTCTCACTTATTTTGTTTCATACTGTAGGGCTTACTGTGTTTTTGAAATAATATAAAAAATAAAAACAGAAGTTTAGTGAATTTGTTAATATTAGTATTACAAAATCATGAATTTTATGAACATGTTTCGATTTCATGTCAATACTTTAAAATATCTATAGTAAAGGCAGAAGAAACAGGCGGGTTTTTGGTCTTGTGCGGAAACTAGTCTCTCCACACTTTCTCTAGCGGTTTATGACCTGAACAAAGAGACCTTCCTGTCGCTACGTTCGAATGCTAGTTGTTGACAAGTGCTCGTCTGTGATACTACTGTGTTATAGCTTGTTCGAAAAAAATATATCATAATAACCCAATAAACAGTATTTTTAAATACTAATCATCCAAGCAATCGCTATCATGTCTCAGTGGAGCCCTAATATCAGAAATCATACTAAAGGCGTTATTTATCAAGTTTGTTGTTCCTTGAGAGAACTTAAAGTTTGTGACGACATTAAAAGTGTCAACACAGACAGTCACTGCCAAGGACTGTGGTGTATCTCTACATCGGTTAAGAGAATCTGTGCAGAACGATTTTTTCGTCATACTTATTGTGTTATTTCTTTTGTTAAGCTAAGCCATTTTTAAGTGTGCTTGTAATACATATTTTTATTACGAAACTCGTTCATGTTACAATAACGTGTATATTTTTTACACACAGAAAAATATATTACTTTTTTTGCACTTTAATTTTTAATTTCCTAATGATTCACAAAGTTGATAACTGTATAATCATTATTTAGTAGTTACTATTTCAATACAATATTCTGAAAACACATAAAAACAAAATACTAATAATTGTGTGTAATGCTAAATATTGTATTTCTCGTATTACATTCACATTACATGATAATAATTATTACATTTGTGAAATGGCCAACTTGCAAAATATTATCAATTATAATATAACCTAAAGTCTGATTAGTGTAATATGTTACTATTCAGCGACATATGCAAAGGAGGGGGAAAGAGAACTGTCCACCATAACCCATTATCTCCTGGCTTAGTTACCTCATTAGTGATGCCTCATTGTTGTCACTTACGAGTTTGAGGCCTGTGTTCGAACAGTTGACTAAACAAAACAACAACATTCAGTAAATCAGGTATTTGTAATTACTAGAAGTCACGTTATTATTTTGTGCGAGATCGTGCGTATTTGCTTGTTTTCCGCACAGAACCAATACGCGGTAAGTGTGAAATACCACATTCAGTATTCCCAACGTAACACACATAACAATTTTCCTCTTCTTACCGCTTAAGCTCGACATTCATTTTACTGCTTTAGGCTTTTAACATATTATTTTTAGAGACGTTTAACATAGTAATAATTATAAATTGGAAACTTACCACTGCAATTTCACCTAAATTGCAATGTTAATTATTGTTTTTAAATATTTGCAAAAATTAAGTAAAGTCTGCTACTCCACGAAACTTATTGCATTCCTGATACAAGTAACATTAAGGAAGCCGTGAAAAAATCAACAAGATTCCAGATGCGGATGTTATTACTGCAAAATGTTATATAAATAATATTGTTAAAATATTAAAATGAAAAATAAATCATTACATAACCTTACAGTTTGTTTTAAGTTCGCATTTATAGACTGGGGGAAAAAAAGACAGACGTATATCACGGCCTGCTGGAGTATAGTAAACACAGAAAACATTTTATAGCAACAATGTTGAAGAAAGATATTTTGGTGTTCCGAAGTTGCCGTCATTAAACAGAAACCAACATGGAGATTTCATTGCAACTAATTATAAATTCGTCTTTCAGGTATGTAATAAACTATTTTCGCACAAAATAATGTACGATACACGAGCGGTATGTTTGTTTTCATGTTCTCGGAAATTAAAAAAGCTCAACTACGTTTCGCTTTTTCAATCTTTTCCTCGAACATGAAAACGTCAACATACCGCTCTTGTAACGTATATTACTATATTTGTTCTTTTAAGTTTTCCTAGCCTATAGTGCAAAAAGTGTGAATGGACGAGTAAGTTATTTGGCACAGGACCATATACCAAGCAGGTTCTGAGGGGTGTAGGAGTCGGGGTAGTGAATGAGGGGTTCGCATTCCCGCCTATTTCTTCTGTCCCTAGTATAGTTTCCCATATTTACTAACAATTGCCATGATATCATGATACCGCTCTCTCGTATTTCGTGGTCATCCTGTGAGCGTACAAGGCAAAATAATTGCACGTCCAAATTTATGTTCATTATCCGCTAATTATCTGTCAAACATTCATACATCGCAACTCGTAATTTTGCGTTGTGTTTTAATACAATTCACGTTATTGACTGCAACTTACAAGTACGAATCTCAAAATACCACCAGTGGACATCGCATCACTAACCTCGACAATTCTCATCTGTGGATCGGACTATGTTGGAAATTCAGGTCAGTTTGAGTGACGCCACGCGATGGGATGGATCATTACAATTCAAGAATTCAGTGTCACACCTAAGATTTTGTGTGGTCTACAAAAAGTTCCTGGGGTTTCAGGCGAGCCCAGAGGTTGGAGCGGACTTCTTGCAAGAGCGACTCATAAAGTCATGACTTCGACCACTGTTGATTTCTCAATTACAATTAATAGAACGAAAGTGAAAATGAGATTATCTTGCTTAGCATTAATTCCGAAATTCGTAAGAGTAATAAAAATTCTTTACACGGGTTCCTTTGAAAGAGAAATAGAGTCAGGGTATCGCGTCCTATATGTAAGACCGGCACATAAATGAATAACAGCTCTGCATGATTGGGCTCCAGCAATTTCTAAGGGCAGAATTCATAGTCGTAACTTATAATGAGTGAACCCTTAAGTGGTTACTTATACTCATTTATAATTCATAGTTATCCCTCATTCACATAATGAGTGATTACTTAAGTGAGCTGATCTGTACCCTTAAGGGTATATGTACTTGAACGACCACAAATATTATCAGAAAATGCAGGCTCTAAATTTCTAAAATTTTATAAGATAATGAACTCACAATTGGACAAAAATTACAAGGTACCACAACAAGACTTATTAGAACTTAAATATCTGATAAAAGTATAAAAAAAAGGTTACTAATAATATTTTGAAACCAGTTTTATCAAAGTATGAAAAAACACAAAAAAAAATTCTGCAGTTAACTATATAATTTGGTATCCATAACATTGGTATGGTCTCTCTGATATCTTTAATATTTTTCCTGCATGTAATAAACACTTATTTCTGAAAAGTAGACTACTCTCAAACATGTAGGCCTACAATCGTTTTTAATACAATTAATTTTTTATTTGTCGTATATAAAATATATTAAAATTTACGCAATGTTTTGTGACCTAATTTTTCTATTTTCAAATAAATGGGCATTATTGTAGTTTACGTTTTGCATAAATACATGTTAAATCAGTGTACAAAATTTCAGAATTCTATTTCTAATCGTTGTGGAGTTATGAAATAATATGTGTGAAAATTTTCAAAATTTTCGAAAATTTAATTTAAACTAAAAAGTGAATTTTAAAAAATATTATTAGTAATGTTTTTTATACTTTTATCACTTATTTAAATTCTAGTAAGTCTTGTTGTGGTACCCTGTAATTTTTGTCCAATTGTGCGTTCATTTCCTTATAAAATTTTAGAAATTTATAGCCTGCATTTACTGATAATACTTGTGGTTGTTCACGTACATATACCCTTAAGTGACCACTCTTTTTCAAGATGGATACTGAGAATGATTTTGAGGATTTTGTGGAGTTTGTTGAACGAAATGAGGAAAATATCGTGTCTCAATATATTAGAGACATGGAGAATCCTCTGGAAATGCATAGTGAACTGGAATTTAAGAAGCGATATCGTTTTCGCAAGACCACAGTTGTTGATATTTTTGCCAACAACAGAGGATTACCAGTCCCATCGCTGTTGAAAATGTTGACACCACCACCAGTTTTCAGTAAGCTTCTCTTTTCTACCGCGAATTCTGCCTTCCTACGAAATTTTATATTTTCCCATAGTTTCTTGAACTGCTCGACGTTCCTTGCAATATTTTCGGAGTTGGAATTGAATTCTGACACAATAGCTTCCCAAGCAGCTTTCTTTCTTCGAGCAGAGACACAATCAGATTGCCTGTTTTTTTACGATGTCTTTATGCCTTAAAACAAGCTCTCGAAGCCGAAGTCGTTCTTCTTCAGAAAAATTCTTTCCTTTCGGCATAGGCCTACTTATTTTCAGCCAAATTGATCGTTATTTATTTATTTATTTACTTATCTACTTATTTATTTGTTTGTTTATTATTATTATTATTATTATTATTATTATTATTACTATTAATGACGTGATTAAACGGAGATGCTAATTTAAAGAAAAACAGAGCAGTAAAATATTGTGATGCCTGATAAATTATTTATTGTCATAATTATTATCATTATTATTATTTGTCCATTTTATTTCTTGCATTTGGTCAATTGTTTAATGTAGACTATTCCATTATTTCAATTATCTCATTGTACTAATTTTATAATTATTATTTGATCATTGATTATGTAGACCATTATATTGTTTGTATTTCATCCATTGCCATTTTCTATCATTCATTCTCATCATTATTTGTTGTTTTGTTCTGTTTTGTATCGTGCAAAACTGTAATTGGCCTTGTGCTGTTGTTTTTGCACGTTAATATTCTAAATAAATAAATAAATAAATAAATAAATAAATAAATAAATAAATAAATAAATAAAATTATTATTACTATTAATGACGTGATTAAACGGAGAAGCTAATTTAAAGAAAAACAGAGCAGTAAAATATTGTGATGCCTGATAAATTATTTATTGTCATAATTATTATTATTATTATTATTATTATTATTATTATTAACAGGATAAAATGGAGATATTAAACGTTTAATAAAAAACCAGGGGCAGTAAAATATTTTGATACCTGATAAATTATTTATTGTAATTATTATTATTATTATTATCATTTATTATTATTATTATTATTATTATTATTACTAAATGGCGCGATTAAACGGAGAAGCCAATTTAAAGAAAAATCAGAGGAGTAAAATATTGTGATGCCTGATAAATTATTTATCGTCATTATTATTATCATTATTATTATTATTATTATTATTTTTATTATTATTATTATTATTATTATTATTATTAATGGCGCGATTAAACGGAGAAGCTAATTTAAAGAAAAACCAGAGGAGTAAAATATTGTGATGCCTGATAAATTATTTATCGTCATTATTATTATTATTATTATTATTATTATTACTATTATTAACAGGATAAAATGGAGAAATTAAGTTTAATAAAAAAACAGGGGCAGTAAAGTATTTTGATATCTGATAAATTATTTATCGTAATTATTATTATTATTATTATTATTATTATTATTATTATTATTATTAATCATCATCGTCATTAGCAGAGTTATGCATTGAGAAAATTGAGACCGAAAATATGACTGTCATTAAAAGAGACATGAAGGTATTTTGATGGGGCCATGTGTACGTGAAGTATCTACTTGTGTAAAATTCATGTAGAAGAGTATACGGAATACTTCTGGGCTACCTCCAATGGAGGCAGTTAATAAAGTAAAAATACGAGGTCTTGGTTGTTTCCTGTATGGGTGCCTTGCGCCTCTCTTGATCAAAGACGCTAAGCTAAGCAGTAGCCGGGCACTTCATTAGTTCCTCTTCAAGTCTGCAGCCGTCACCAAATACCTGTCCGCCTTTTCTCACCTGGGCAATTAAATCACTGTTGAATGAATCAATGAGTCAGTATGCTCTTCTTCTTCTTAAGTGTTTTGCAAGAAAAACCGCACATGTCTCTACCTTGGGTACTACAGAGAGGTCAGTCACTGCTCGAGGGAGCAATGTTTATCGAACGCCAGTTTGTCGCCTTCATATTCCAACATTATTCCTGCTACTACACTTCCTAGAACTGATGATCTTCTGTTTTTATTGTCATTTAACATCTTATGTTGTTACTTCTTCTACAGTATATCATACCTTTAAAACTGCAATAGCTGCCAAATTTAAATGTTCTCTATTTCCTTGTAAAATTTGGAGTAATTTTTGCTCCATTCTGTTGACCAATGACGCCGAGTTTGGGGCTAGACACTTTCTGCCCCCTAAACTTATAAAGTCAGGGTGTCGGCCCCAATACAATTAATAGAAGGGCCTCGCCCTTCAAATGATTTGAAGAGATATTCCTTAAAAGAAAGTAATTGATTTGTTTGACAGAGGAACTAGGTCTTATGTCACTAGGACAGAAGCCGAAAAGGTTATTTCAAATCCAAAGAGAGGATCAGCTGTCGCAATGATCATGTCAGTGGCGCAACTCACAATGCCCCCTCCCTTTCTTTCCTCATGCGTTTGAAATCAGTGAATCCCCACACTATGTTGTAATGGTAACTCCACTTCTTTTTCTAAGATCTACATTTTTTTAGTTCAGTTCAAATCTGTCAACCATTGCGATCAGTCACCGGCGTAGCTCGGTCGGCTAAGGGTAGGTACACGTTGGAGCAACGATAAACGATAAAAGAAATGATCTAGCGACGCTTTGGTATTATCAAAGAATCAAGTGTTCATATCGGAGCAACGAGGACGCGGGAAGCGAACATTTTGATTTATCAGTAGAAGATATTCTGTGCATCCACTTAATGAGAGAAGATATATAGGAAATATCAGTTGCTAGGTTCAAGTTTAATATAACTTAAATACGTACAAAATTGAACCCGTTTCTCATCCCAAAGATAGTATAAATTCGTTGTGTTGTGATTGGTTCTTGTGATCACATAACATATGACCAATAAATACACAACTGATCAATTTGCCAATATCTATGATAATTAATTTAATATGCCGAAATAATAATAAATCGATTAATATTCGGATATATTGATAACCACCGGATAATTATACAGATTATTATTATCTTAATCAGAGATCATATGAACGACAAGAGCGAAGAAAATGGAACTTATATTTTTCGTCACTTTTATCATGTATCTTCGCTTTTATCGTTACTCCAATATGCACACCTCAGTGACAATGCATGCTTCAATTCTCTCTGATATAGCATCGCTGCTTCTTTTATCGTTTATCGTCGCTCCAACTTGTACGTACCCTAAGGCGCTTGCCTCCCGATCTGGAGTTGCATCGGGCGCGCGTTCGATCCCCGCTTGGGCTGATTATGTGGTTGGGATTTTTCCGAGGTTTTCCCCAACCGTAAGGCGAATGTTAGATAATCTATGACGAATCCTCGGCCTAATCTACCCGAATATCCCTAAATACTCTCTTTCGCTATCACCAATCCCATCGATGCTAAATAACTTCGTAGTTGTTTCAGCGTCGTTAAATAAGCAAGTAAAAAAAGTAAAGTTAAAAAACTATTGCGATCGAACAGCCATAAGTAATACATTACAACTATTATTAATGTTCATCATTTCTTCATGAACAATTAAATTGCTAATAACGCCATATCGTCAGAAAATCTTATATACTTATAGCCTATACTTAATTTTCTTCCTCCTATTTTACCCCTCCCTTGTTCTGAAAACAGTTCTTCCCTAAATCCTCCAAGTAGATGTTGATTTTTGTTATTAAACATAATAGTACACTATGCAACGAGCCTATAATGGTAGTAATTAAGACGCGAGTATGTTTGTTTATGAAACGAGCGAAAGCGAGTTTCATAATTTTCATACAAGCGTCTTAATTACCATTACAGGCACGTTTCATACGACTTTTTATGCTCGACCATATTTCTAGCTTGAAATTATTCATAAGTATTCATGTTATGGCTATCTAAGTGAGGAGCAGAACTGACCTTCTAAATTGTGAGATGTGCGCAGACGCGAAAGTATTGATTTTTTCCGAGGAACGAATGTCATTGACCTTGATATAATCTAGAGAATAACATGAACATTAATCTTGATATAATCTGGAAATTGATTTAGAATTGAAAAACGAGATGACAAATTGAATTTATTTGAATATTATTTACAATTAAAGCTAATTATTATAGTAACAGAACATAACCTTCTGCGACAGTATTGGATTTCCAGCCTCCGTGACGTTTTGCTAGTTGTCTTTCGATTGCATATCCGAGAATAATCGATACTTGCGGTTTTATAATGGTACAATGATGATTTCTCATTGGCTGAACAACTGAACTATAATGAATAGGTGTACTTTAATGAGGTGCATTAAAGGGTTACTACCAGGTGTATAATTACTACATTTCGGCATGGTCGAGCATAAAAAATTGAAGAGATTGGAAACTTATTTTTAGTAGAAATATATGCCATTAGTACGTTTGGTCATGTTTAGTTGTTTATGGGCCATATTTAGCTATTTTAAAGGTATATCTGCATACATATATTTCTCCTTCTTATGAGTTAAAACATCACAACTCAAGTTACCACTATAGTTAATTTCTGTCGCCTCATTGATATCTTGGGTAATGGCCAAATACTAGGCCATTTTCTGTTCCTTTCTTGGGGTGAGTAGATGAATTAATGGAGCAATAGTGGAATGCCGGTTTCACAAAACCACATAATACTTAAAGAATATTATAACATTTTTAGGATCGTTCAGACCCTGTTAAACAAAATTCCTACACGAGAAACAAGTTCAAAACTATTTCGAACCTCGAATTTTATTTCGTGGTTATGCAGATGTTTTGGTTGAAGATTACTCTGTTTTGTATCACTTTGTAGCTAGATGTTTAAATAAAATACACTGGGGAATGGCTGGAGTCCATTGTCGGCCATTAGCGGACGATTATATAAATATTGCAGCCACAGATGTCAGCACATCTGCTTGATGACGCCGCCGCTGTTAGCTTATTAGATCTGACGTCGAATATCTGCATCATAATGGAGCCAGAGCAGTGGCGTGCCATCTCAGTTTCCATGACAACCATTTTCAATGTCATTTGTTTTGCCTAAATTAATATTAAAATAAATTGTTGTTTATTGTTAATAAAATAACATTGACAGAAATACAATCTTAGTTCTTCCCTGAAGGAGTAAAAAACTCGTGCTCAGGGAGATTTCTAAACACAAAGATAAACAAAAAGATAATTTTTTGACACAAACTGGGTCAAGAAAAAAAATTACAGGAATAAATTAAATTTAAAAATACAATTTCAATTTTAACAATTTAAATCATACAAATACATATACATATTAAATCAGTATATATTCTTTAAAAATTAAATTCCTAACGCCATTTTTGAAATTTCTGATACTAAAATTTTCCAAATTTGGGTATTTATCAATTATTTTATTGTATAACCTTGGACCAAAGTAGGTACCATGGCTCAGAGCTGTGCTTGTGAAACACTTTGGTTCCTCTAGTCGTATAAAATCGATCTTTTAGTTCCATATTTATGATGATAAGTTAATTTTGAATTTATTACGATTTTTATGTATGAAGATTAATAAGGCAATATAATAAATCTGTTTAATTTTCAAAACATTAAAATCAGTAAACAAAAGCTCGGATGAGTAATCAATTGGTTTATTAAGGCATATTTTAATGATTCTTTTCTGAATAAATATTAGTGGAGTGAGATTATAAATACAAGCATTTCCCCACCCTAAAATTCCATACTGGAGAATGGATTGAAATAAAGCTAAATAAATGAGACGTAAAATATTAACTGGTAAATATGACCGAAGTATAACAAAGATATAAATTGTTTTACGTAATCTATTGCATAAATATGTAAAATGTTTGTTCCATCGTAAATGTTGGTCGATCGTAATGCCTAAATACTTAACTTCTGAGGATTTGGTTAATATGGGACATTCACAATTTTGAGAAGAACAATCTGAATGATGAACTTTTGAGCCTAAAGGAAGATTGAGGAGATTGAAGACCACTGGACCTCAGTGAAAATGGAACAACAGTTGTTTTGGATGTGTTTAAGGAAAGAGCATTTGAATCAAACCACTCTTTAATTACCTGTAATCCATTATTCGCATTAATATAAGTGCCTTTCCAAAATTGTTCACCAAAAAGAATTACAGTATCATCCGCATATGAATATATAACCCCATTATATTTGCGTAAATCAGTTAATAACAAATCATTTATATAAATCAAGAATAAAATTGGACCAAGAACTGTGCCCTGAGGGACCCCTACTTTTATGTTTTGAGTAAAACTAAATTCATTATCAATTTTAGTTACTTGATTTGTTATTCAAATATGACTTAAATAAACTTAGAACATGACCATTAATGCCTAACAAGTTTAATTTCTCTAATAAAATATCATGGTTGATGGTATCAAATGCTTTTCGAATATCTAAAAATATACCCAAGCATTTATTCCCTCAGTCTAACTCACATATGATTTTGTATGTAACACATGAAATAGCGTCATCTGTGTCAAGTTTATTTCTAAAACCGAATTGATTTGAAGAAAGTACGTTGTATTTGTCCAAATAATTTAATACAAGACTTTTTATGCATTTTTCTAAGAGTTTAGATATACATGAGAGTAAAGATATTAATTGCCTTTGTCATTCTACAATAACATAGAACATTCAAAGAATCAATGGAGTAATTGTAGGAGGCCACCGTTTTTTTTTTTGTGCGCATGCGCAAGCTTAGTGTTTTATTCTACTTTCAAACGCTATAGGTCAGTGTGATCGAAATCGGCGAACGGTGGAACAGCAATTCCTATTCGCTGGCCAAAAATATTTCTGTCTTGCTCATTCAAAATTCATATTTTCATTCATTCATTCGATTGCTTCATTCATTCATTCCATTCATTCATTCCATAGATCTTACATGAGAAATGAAGCTTTAAGCTGTGGAACAAGTCAAAATTTTACAATATTAAAATTAAAATTTTTACAAATTTTTACAATATTTTACCATTTTTACAGTTTTACAATTCAAAAATTTTCTACAATGATGAGGTGAGGTCCGAGGATTCGCCAAAAGATTACCCGGCATTAGCCTTTTGGTTGGGGAAAACCTCGGAAAACATAACCAGGTAACCAAATCAAAGGGGTGAAATGAAGTGATGCCGAGGACTCGCCATAGACCATCCGGTTTCAGTCCCATGGCTGGGGAAAAAGCTCGGAAGAAACCATTAATGAGACCAAGCCCGAACGCAGCTCCGGATCAGCAGCCCAGCGAGTCTGCCGACTGAGCTACATCGATGGATCTGATAAAAATATACAATACATAGCCAATCAGATTACTAAATTTACAAACGCAAACGATCATTCATCAGTTGAGATATATGTATAATACATCATCATCATCATCATCATCTTCACGGCATAAGCCTTGTGGCTCGTTCCGTCTTCAAGAAAACTGATCCGACCATCTCATCCGTGGCCTGCCGACATTTCTTCTACCTACAGGTTTATATTTATTTATTATTTGTGGGATACGATCTTCATCCATTCTTTGTATATGATCTTGCCATCTTTGTCTGTATTCAATGACTGTTTCATTTAGACTCTGAATTTCCAATTCTTTTCTAATATCTTCATTTCTCTTTTTGTCTATGAGTCTATAACCTGCCACCTGTCTCAAAACAAGTTAATTAAATTTAAGGCATAAACAGTTCAATCAGTTGTGATACACAGAAATTTATAATACATATCATGCAAACTAGTTCAAATTACAAACACAAACAAGCTATACAGATTAATATTCAATTTAAAGCATATACAATTCATCGGCCAAAACTGTACAAACATATACAATACAAAGTAAGCAGATTAATTCAATTTACAAGCATACTTTTCAAAAAGCTATACAAATTGATGCGATTAATATCAAGTAGATTAATTCAATTTATAAAGATTATATTAGCGCCAACGCTAGGGAAAAGACAGAACCATACGCTGATGTGGATACAGTTGATTTGAAGGTCATTGAAATAAGTCACTGCTACATCAAATGTGTCGACAAGCAGTGTCCAATTCTCTATCCTCCTGGGTCCTGGAGTGTAGTATATTATTCTTCATACATGCATTGAGTTTCAAATTTGTCACTAGGTGGAATCGTTATCGATCACTTCTTTTCTGTGCTTGTCAAGCTCTTGACATATCTTGGGACTTACAGGAAGGACAAGAAGATCAATTCAATCATTGCAATGCGTGTTTTAACTATTTGTAAATGAAAATGCCGACCAGCAACACAACGCCAAGGCACCGCAGGACATGCTTTCAAAGTGAGTACACAGTAAACGTTATATTTTAAGTAAAAAAATTGGATGTAGGGCATTTCGTAACCGGAAATTTCGTCACCGTTATAGTTTGTCACCTACTTTTCATCATTAGTTTTTGGTCATCAAATTCATTTTGTCATCATGTTTTTTGTCACTGAGGATATTTTGTCATCGAAGATATTTTGTCATCATATACATTTTGTCATCATTTTTTATACTGAAGATAATTCCGTCACCAAAATAATACAAAGGATTACATTTAGATTCATTTTCAAGGACAAAATTAAGATAAACAATTTGGTTTTTAGTGTAGAGGAGTGCTTAGTAATGTTAAAGGAACCGATGGTAGACTCAGAAGAAAAGGGAAGGAACAGAAAATTTTTGAAAGAAAAATCAAGAATATTTTATCTAAAGGCGAGGTTAGTGACACGAGTGTGGTGAGTGTACGCGAGTCAATGGTAAATGTATCAAACTCAGCGAAAATTTCCGGAAAGCAGGCAGTGACGTCAACTGAAGAAGAAACAGGAGTGACGCGAACTGGTATGCAGCAAGCTCAGCAGAACAAGACCTCAATGCAAGCGAATGGAAATAGTGGACATCAGATGGGAGCAATTCCGAAGCGGGTGATTGATTGATTTATTGATATAGTTCACAAGTACAAAACTTAATAATATAACAAAAGATCTATAAACAAATGTAGTTCTACATACTAAATATACAATTTCCTAGACTTATTATTTTAACGCAAATCTCAATAATTTATTGGTTCAAACTTGCACTTACGTCTGGTTTTAGTGCATGTTTAAACCAATAATGATAACCATTAAGACATTAAACCTTATTAATCTGCCCTTTTCACAATTTAATTGTAATTATTTAGGTCTTACTTTACATAATAACTTATTATTCCAAAAAAATGTGATCAGATGTCGACATAATGTAAGTCATGAACCTGAATTAGCTGACTCGATACATTCTATATGTAGGTTAATCTTTATTTCTTACAATATTTCCTTGTCAGCAGAAACGTTTGCGTAACTTCAATGAAGACTATCACATACCCGCTTAAACACAAACTTGCCAAGTTGCTTACATAATCAACCTCAATTTAGTTTCATAATTGTGTCTCATGTACTCATTATCAATTCATTACTATTATAATGCCTACTAAATTTATTATAAATGCAGTATTATTGAAATTAAAACATATAAGTAAAGCAATTTATAAAGTCAAAATTATCTTCTGAACCTTTACTAAATACTAAATAATATAGCTATCGGAATACATTAATAACTACCTTAATTCTCTATTTTCAATTTTTATTATTTTAAAACTTTGACGTAATTCTATCTTATTTACAAAACCTGTCTGCTTATCTAATTTAATTAATAATAAGTGTTTCTAATTTTAGGAAAATTTAGTCTTTGCTGATGCAATTCCGAAGCGGGTGAAAGAACTAAGATCTAAATCGAGGCTGACAAGAAGTAGAGTAACGCAAGTAGGAGATAGTTCAGGGAGCAGTGATGAAGAAGAGGGGAAAACAAGGTGAAAAAACAGTATGAGTTAAGGAAATGGTGTAGAGGGGAAATAAATCGTCATAGAAGAAAACTAAGACCTAAAAAGTAGCTATGTGGAAAAGGGAGTAGTGAAAAGTGCAAATAATTAGAGATGTAGAGTGGGGAGGTTACAGTATTTTTGGTATAATGATGGGTTACGAGTAAAGTAGAGGAAGAATTGATGAAAGAAAAGAAAAGACTAGTGGAAGAATTGCAATTATAAATTAAAAATAAGTAATGTCCCAATTGACTTGTATGAGAGGCGTATAAAACGGGGAGACGACACTGTATACTAATAATGTGAAGTGCCGCCTCACCAAAAGGTATATTGCTTGAAGACAAATACATACATTCAATACATTTAGATTCATTCATAATGTTCTGCTCAAAGGCAGTTCTTTCACTGGACACCCACATTCTCCAGTCTTTCCAATTTTCCGCCTTCCTCTTAGTCTCCACATAGATTATCTATATAGGCTATCTTAATTTTTTCTGTCATCTGATATCTTCTTCCGCTACGAACTTTTTCTCCGTTCACCATTCCTTCCAGTACATCTTTCAGTAGGCAGTTTCTTCTTAGCTATTGACCCAGAAACATGCAATAAATCCTTCTAGGCAATAGACGCGTCGTCGCTGCGTGTTCGTGGAGTACAGTCAACTCCCGACAGTCTGAAGCTATGCTACTAAACATATGCTTGAGCCGTGATGTTCATTTTCGTCGTGATCTTTGGTCGGGGCAGTGAATAATAACAAATGTGCATTCGTATTTCACCTGTTATCACCTTCAACATTCAGAAAATATATCGTTGGTGTAAATAACGTGCATTCGTTTACGAAATGATTTTATATTGCAAGAAATTCTTTCAATAGCACATGACGTTATTGGTGCATGATGTAGTACACATGACATTTTTTCGTGTTTCATTAGGATATTGTATATGTCGCTCATGACTGAAAACCACTAATTTTCTATATACTTTTCTATAAATTCCTAAAATGTAGATTATTTAATTTAATAATTGGGATGTTGGCACTGAATATCATGGTAACTACACAAATCCATGCTAAACGTCGAGTTAATATCTCCATGTCCACACCTGTGGAGTAACGGCTAGCGCGTCTGGCCATGAAACCAGGTGGCCCGGGTTCGATTCCCGGTCGGGGCAAGTTATCTGGTTGGGATTTTGTCCGTGGTTTTCCCTCAAACCAATATGAGCAAATGCTAGGTAACTTTCGATGGTGGACCCCGGACTCATTTCACTGGGATTATCACCTTCATCTCATTCAGACGCTAAGTAACCTAAGATGTTGATAAAGCATCGTAAAATAACCTACTGAAATTAATTAAAATAAAAATATCTTCATAATTTTCAGATTGTGATGGCAGGCCTACTGGTTCTTTTGGATTACGTTCAACATACTTTCTGCGTCTTTTGGTATTGCAGTATCTTTCAGTGCAATGTATCTTGCTACAATGAACCTTTAATCAGCCACTAAGATGTAGTTATTTAAATACTCGTAATACGACTACTGTACTCCAACCACGAGAAAGTCTCAGGGTCCTGAAACGGAGCCCGCCATTGGTGATGCTGTGAATGAATGTTGATGTCATAAGATGTCAAATCCATTTTAATATCATCATCTACGTCTCGGTACTCATAAAGGTCTCTTTGGCTATCTCCTCCCAACACAAACCATAACATTGATATATACACTTTTATACTCAAACATCTAGTTACAAAATTAGATCACTGTTAATCTCAGTTCTGATCTTTTAACCCCTCCATTCTCCTGAAACTTCATCCCTGCTTAGCCGCAAATATTTTCCTAAACACCTTATTCTCAATTACCCTTATCTATCTTCTTCTCAAATAGATGACGTTTCAATAGTAAAGAACATTCCTTTCACTGTATCTCCTGGTTGGAAACATATGTAATGTTGTCTATATTGAGTGATCGATAAGACTACTCACGCTTGACTGTCTTCCTAAGGTTTTGACTTTCAATGAACCTTCAATCAGGGCAAGAATGATGTAACTATTTTAATACACGAAGTAAGGGCAGTGATTCCTGACTACTATGCTGTGACGTCACGTCACATATTTCGAAAGGCAACCTCATTCCAGCTTGATAGGAACCTAATAATGACCAATAGAAAACAATGAAGTGAATGAAACGCCACTGCTCAGGTCTAAACTTGGCTCTACTTACTGGAAGGATGAGCCCTGTTACGCCCTTACGACACTGACCAATAATAGCTCTACTGATGCCACGTGTAGTCCGCCGCATAAATAGATCCTCCGACAGAGTGAGAAATCAAAGCAATCTCTTGACTTGCTTACATACCTTTGAGGAAGGGAAACGTCCCATCACTTCATATCGCTTCTGTTTACATCATTCTTATACTCAAAGCAATGTCTTGCCTCTATCATTACGTTCGTATATTTCATGCAATAAGAAGCGTGTCGTGTAAGAATTAATACTCCGTTATATTCATTTTATATTTCAATGCTAACAACCTCATCGCCGTATAAGCAACGCTTAGGAATCCTACTACTTAAGGGATACTGGGATTGAGTTTTGAAATTTTTTTAAGTTTTTGATTAATTTCTTTAAAATTCGGCGGATTTGTTTCGTCTGTACATTTGAATAACAGTACCAAATTTTATCAAGTTTCATTCATTAGTTCCTTAGATACTAATTTTCATGTATTTTAATGAAATTAAATTATGCACTGCCTAATTATCTTAAAGATTTGAAGAACCACGAGAAAAGGTTCAGAAAAGAATTAACCAAATTTCTACATACTCATACCTTCTACACAACTGATGAATTGTTTATGCTTGTGAATTGAATTATTCTACTTAAATGACATGTACAATTTTATATAGCTCAACTAAAATATGTTTTTATATTGACTTAATCTGTTTACTATGCATTGTATATTTTTGTTTAGCATAACTGATGAATTGTATGTGCTGTAAATTGAATAGTATACTGTATAGGTCAATTGATGAGTTGTTTAAGCTTATAAATTGAATTAATCTACTTAATATGAATTGTACAATTTTGTATAGCTTAACGAAAATAAGTTTGCAAATTGAACTAATTTTATTGTATATGTTTGTATAGTTTGGCTGATGAATTGTATATGCTTTTAAAATGATTACTAGTCTGTGTAGCTCTTCTGATGAATTGTATATAGGTCTACTGTAAATTTATGGTAGTCTGTATAGCTAAATTAATGAATTGTATATGCTGTAAATTGTATAATAATCTGTATAGCTCAAATGATGAATTGTTTTGTGATTATAAATTGAATTAATCTACTTGATATTAATTGCACAAATTTGTATAGCTTAATGAAAGTATGCTTGTAAATTAAATTTTTCTGCTTACTTTGTATTGTATATATTTGCATAGTTTTGGCCGATGAATTGTATATGCTTTAAATTGAATAGTAATCTGTGTAGCTCTATTGATAAATTGTTTGTGTTTGTAATTTGAGGTAGTTTGTATGATATGTAGTATCAATTTCTGTATATCACAACTGGTTGAATTGTTTATGCCTTAAATTTTATTAATTTGTTTTGTATTATACATATAGCTCAACTTATGAATGATCGTTTGCGTTTGTAAATTTAATAATCTGATTGGCTATGTATTGTATACTTTTAGTAGAGCCATCGATGTAGCTCAGTCGGCAGACTCGCTGGCCTGCTGATCCGAAGCTGCGTTCGGGCTTGGGTTGGATCCCCCTTTGGTCTTTGGTTTCGTCCGAGGTTTTCCACAGCCATGGGACTGAAGATGGAAGGTCTATGGCGAGTCCTCGGCATCAACCCCTTTGATTTGATTACCTGGTTGGGTTTTTCCGAGGTTTTCCCCAACCGAAAGGCAAATGCCGGGTAATATTTTGGCGAATCTTCGGACCTCACCTCATCTCACCACATCTCGCCAAAATATTGTAAAAAATTGCACAAAATTGTAAAAATTGTAGAAAATTACTAAATTGTAAAACTGTAAAAATTTGTAAAATTGTAATTGTAATATTGTAAAATTTTGACTTGTTCCACATCTTAAAGCTTCATTGCTAATGTAAGATCTATGGAATAAAATAAATGAATGAATGAATGAATGAATGAATGTATGTATGTATGAATGAATGAATGAATGAATGAATGAATGAATGAATGAATGAATGAATGAATGAATGAATGAAATGTGTAAATTCAGAACATACCTGACGGTTTCAGAATTGTTTTTTTCTTTTAAAAATATTCTGCGAAGGACTTACATTTCATGATAAAGAAAATTGCGCATGAATTTTTAAATTTGAGAATTGGATTATGAGATACAAATTTTCTTACAAATAATAATAGTTCCTTCACCATTTTCTTTAATTTTCAGAAGTTAAAAATTGATATCATGAAAAGTTTCCAGTGAAAAGTTGATTCCATGCACAGCTTTCTGTATTGCAATATGATGAGTATTCTTGTAAAATTTCATGTAAATCGGAGCAATTTCATGGGAAATGGAAGCAAAAGTCTCCATTTTACCTAGAAACTTTATTATTGACCAAAAACGTAGTTTTGAAAAAAATATCATTTTTAGTCGGTGCAGCATTTTAAAAATGGTCGCCAGACCTTTAAAAGTAGCAGGGGCTAAATATAGGACAGAATATCAAAGAAATGTAGAAGATAATTATTTATGTAATATATATATATATATATATATATATATATATATATATTACATATACATTTACCATTTTGGCCAAAAATTCAATCCTAATGTCCGCCACTGGGATCCGACCGGAGTGCTCTACTCCTCGATTGATATTAAATCTTATCTATTCCGGGTTGTGTTCAATGATGTCATCGTGAGTACAAATTTTTCGATGGCTGTTTTAGAGCATTATATAGATAACGCTTTTGATTATGATGTGAACCTTCTCATTCTTCAAATTCTTGAAAGCCATATTCCGAATCTACCTACGATAAGACTGAAAATAAATACACTATCTGATCAAAAGTATTGGGACACTTGACTATCAAAACCATAAGGTCTTCAGGGAATTCAAAAATATACTCAACATACAATCCCGGATGAGTCAACATACTCAGACTTTCTGCAGACTTACTGCACTTTAATAAGGAGTGGGTCCATCGTTTGCCTTTTCTGACAGCAGTAATTCTAGGAGGAAGACCTTCCAATAGGTGTCTGAATGTCTGTGTAGGAATAGATTTTAAGAAACAAATAAAATTAGATTAAGAATTTAATTTTTTTCTCTTTTCTTAAACTAATATTGAGTAATTGAATTTAAATTTGATGTGTGATAAACGTGTACATTTGTAGTCTATATTATCTGTATAGATTTATTACATGCTACCTCTATTTTACTCTACATTCAGCCGTGGCGAAAATGTAATTGTGCTCCGAGCCACTGTGTAACCTGCAACGTGCATAGCACCCATGGAGGGAGGCGGACACCGGAAAGGGAAGTGAAGCAACTGTCTGACTTATTAACGGATTTTCATTTTCCTTACGTCAAGCACTTAAATATAACTTCATACAGTACAAGGCTACAAACTATTGTTTAGTACGTGTAACGAATAAAGAATTGAACAATATCACAACCTAAAATTAACTGTCTTCAGAATGTCTCTACGACAAAGTTTCAAAATCAGGAATTATGTCACTTACTGCCAGTCGTAGTTGATCACGAAGGTATTTGTCTATCAGTCGTGATCTAAATTTGGTTTTTACTATTTTAATTGTTGAAAATAATTTTTCACAAACGTAAGTTGTAGCAAACATGGCTTCAACAGTGCAAGCGAAAGAACGAAGCTTCGGATATTTATTTTTTTCCATATTTTGGTAAATATTTGAAAGTTCAACATTTGTCAAGTCCTTACATCTAGCTTTCATTTGACATCACATAGTAAATCTGTGAGTTCAAATTGAAGAGCTAACCGCATTATTGTACATCTGCTGAAAAAGGGTCGACGTACAGATATGATGATGATGATGATGATGATGATGATGATGATGATGATGATGATGATGGCGATAATAACACTTAACCTTTTAATGTTTCATCAGTAACATGTAGTATAATGTCGTTTTATGTTATACAACCGTTTCCTCGTACTACTTGTGAACAAATCATACATTTAATATTCTCATCATATTGACAGCAAAAATGCATCCTCCCATCCTACTTGGAACTTTCGTACATGGTTTCGAGAGAGACATATGCCACTCGCAGGTCAGAGACAAATACAAATGGAACGGAGTTTGACTCCAGTGAGTGAGAGGGTGGGGATTGGCGGAGGTTAGAAGCAAGCACAGCTTTTTATCACTGCGAGCCACAATGTCTCTCGAGTCACGTTCTCGCCACGGCTGCTCTATATTAATGTTATTGTGCTGAATGAACACTCTTGAATTTTGTGAAATATTTTGTACTAGCCGACCCGTGCGCTCCGCTGCACCTGTTAGAAATAAATATAAAGTAATTACATAATTAATATAGGACGTTTGATCCAGGGAACAACTTTTACAACAGCAAGATAATCTGCTTCAGAATGCTCATTACCCATTTTTGCATTGCATTTATTGAATATATATTTCATGTATTTTAACACGATTCAATTGAGCATAGTTAAAATTTGAATTATAAAATAATGGATAGCTAAGCTAACGTACTATTACTGCATTTGTAAATCAATACACTCTCGTTCTTCGTTAATTCTCTGAGATTAAAATTGAGTGTACATAAATATTATTTTAAGAAATACAGAAAACGAATGTACAAAATAGTCTATCAAATTTTCTGTGCATAAGAAGCTATTTTAATCTTACCTGACCTCGATTTACTCAGAAGTTACTGTAATAACATTATAGCATTATGTCCATCTAGAGAAACTATACTTTCCAATGGTGAAATAATAATTATACAAATCGGTTAATTTAGCTTCTGATATTACTTCATACAAACACAGAAACATTCTCTGTAGGCTATGTTTAATAGCTTTCGATTGTTGATGTCCAAGGCCCCTGTTTCGATTGTTGTTGTCCAAGGCCCCTTTGGACGAAGTCATTTGTTCTTAATTCATTGCACCGTCTTAGATGTTATATTCCCAACGTAACACACATAACGTTATTTTTTTAAAACTCATTTATCTCATTAAATATCAGTCCTATCAAAATTGTTATAAAGAATAACACTTATCGGAAATCATTTTTTAAAGAAACTTTTGTTATGTAACATTTTTCACAAAAATCAATATTAAGCGAGATATTTCGATTTATTTAATTCAGACGCCCTTATAACCCCACTTTTAAATAAAGTATTTTGAATGCCATATAGCCTAAAATCTAAAATTACAAAACTTAATTTACATTCCAATTTTCATATAAATCGGTTCAGCCATTATCGCGTGAAAAGGTAACAAACATACAGACAGACATACAAACAAAAATTTCAAAAATGCGATTTTCGGTTTCAGGGTGGTTAATTATATATGTTAGACCAGTTATTTTTGGAAAATCGAAAATTACCAAAAAAACGTTTCGGCTACAGATTTATTATTAGTATAGATAAAAATCTGAACTGCGACCGAGTATGAGCTTCTGCTCTTTCGGGCTGCAATGTCTAATGTAGTGAAAACCTTGTGTATTAAATAAATAATTTGAGTTTGAATTTGAATGTCCCTATGTAGGACTATGCCTATCGCAAATACTGTGCGATGAGCGGCCTCAGAGATTTCTGAAGCTGTAGGTCAGTAGTAATAATTGGACACGTACTGAGAAGTATACAAGAAGCAATATCACGTGTTTATACACATTAGATTGCTGTTATTTAGGTTGGCAGTGATGTGTTGAAGTTGACATATGGAACTGATCTCTAGAATGTGAATTAATTTCAGGAAGCGAAATTCTAGTTTTATTTTCCTGATCGTAATTCAAAAACAATTTATTTATCGAAGTGACACGAGATTTGCATAAACATGTCCAATTGGAGACAGGGCAATAAACACAAGCAGACCAGTTAAATGTCTGTCGCACATGCAAGTAACGTCAGTTTCCTGTTCTGCCATCCCTTCATGATGTTTTAGTCGTATAACCGTTAGCCTGTAACTTCCTTCTCGTTGAGCACCGCTGCGGACCATGTGATATATGTGCCGATATGAACGAGTAAGTTTGTCTTCTAAGCAGTCTATGCAGTCTTGATGAATATGTATTTTAGTATAATCTGCCAATGTTTGATAAAATTTTATGCTCGACCATGCCGAAATGTAGTAATTATACACCTGATAGCAGCCCTTTAATGGAAATCATTAAAGTACACCTATTGATTAAAGTTCAGGTGTTCCACCAATCAGAAAATACCATTGTAACAATATGAAAGCGCAAATAGGCCCTATCGATTATTCTCGGATATGCAATCGAAAGACAACTAGCGCGAGACATTTGTTTCTCGGAAAAAATCAATACTTTCGCGTCTGCGCACATCTCACAATTTACGAGGTATTGCACAAGGTCAGTTCCGCTCCTCAGTCAGATAAGAATAATATGAATACATGAATAATTTCAAGTTAGAAATATGGTCGAGCATAAAAAGTCGTATGAAACTTGACTATAATGATAATTAAGACGCTCGTATGAAAATTGTGAAACTCGCGCACTTTAATGGACCTCATTAAAGTACACCTATTCATTAAAGTTCAGGTATTCCACCAATCAGAAAATACCATTGTAGCAATATGAAAGCGCAAGTATCGATTATTCTCGGATATCCAATCGAAAGACAACTAGAGCGCGAGACATTTGTTTCTCGGAAAAAAATCAATACTTTCGCGTCTGCGCACATCTCACAATTTACGAGGTATTGCACAAGGTCAGTTCCGCTCCTCAGTCAGATAAGAATAACATGAATACATGTGAATAATTTCAAGTTATAAATATGGTCGAGCATAAAAAGTCGTATGAAACTTGACTATAATGGTAATTAAGACGCTCGTATGAAAATTATGAAACTCGCTTGCGCTCGTTTCATAAACATACTCGCGTCTTAATTACTACCATTATAGGCTCGTTGCATAATGTACTATTAAGATACAGAGTGGTAGAAGGGCCACACAATGTTAAACATAGCCTATTTAGAAAAAATAATTAAGAAAATGAAAGAAAAAAAAACAGGAAACGATTTTTAAAATTCTGGAGGATGATTGCTGTGCTCTTAACCTTCATTATTTCGAAATACGCATAGTGATAAGATAAATAGATCATCTCAGAAATGAGACAGTAGAAATGAGATGTTGATGACAGGGGCAGGAACAGATATAACTTTCTGGATCTAAAAATTAAAACATAAGCAACGAGGAAAAGAATCAACTCAAAATTGTATACAAATACATAGGAAACATATTGAGATTATCAGTCAGATTAGAATATTACCAACAAAACCTCCAAAAGTAATAGTGGAAAAATCTGGCCGCGAAACAAGGTGGCCAGGGTTCGAATCCCGGTCGGAGCAAGTTACCTGGTTGAGGTTTTTTCCGGGATTTTCCCTCAACCCAATATGAGCAAATGCTGGGTAACTATCGGTGTTGGACCCTGGATTCATTTCACCGGCATTATCACCTTCATCTCATTCAGATGGCAAATAATCTAAGATGTTGATAAAGCGTCTTAAATTCCCAATAAAATAAAAAATAGTTGAAAATAAGTGAATACAGCGCTGAAAATATTTGTGTACAATGCGATAACATACTTTTCCTACGATAATGCATATAGTTGCATTCTATCCACTGTTATTAGTACGTTAAGTGAGTCTTTAAAACACAAGGGCCATATTCATAGACATTCCTAGCGCGCGCTTCCGGTGAATGATCAGCGAACTAACGTTTTTCGTATTCATAAACCAGTGTTAGCGATATGATATGATATGAATCCTGTACAAGTAATCAGTCGATAGCCGGGGCTAGTTTAGCACGCACGTAGCGCGGGCTAGCGAAATGTCTATGAATAGCACCCCTAGTGGCTAAAAAAAGTAAGTAATCACTTTACACACTGCCAAAGAAAATGCAATATTCAATGTACAAACAACATTCAAAAATAAATTAATGCAGAATAAAATTGTTTTCATAAATAAACAAATAAAGATTTTATAGCAAAGATTTTACTGCATCTTACTTGTTCAAAATTGCCCTGTTCCATACTTTGCCTTTCAGACTTCATCTTTTCTTCTTTATACATTTTCTGAAGTATGGAATATTTTTTAGACATTTTGTGAAGTATGGAATATTTTTTAAACGTAAAACAAAAAAAAAAGAAGAAGAAGAATTTTCAATCAAATATGGTCCAAACATAATTTAAAATACAGTAAATAAATATAACTCAACACATCTAGCAATCTTAAAAACCCTGAAATAAGACAAAATGTTACAATTTAATTTTTAATTGTGGTGTCGCATTATACCTGTCGTCATTGGGTAAAGAATTCATAGGTGAGTCGGCCTGGTTGGCGCAGTTGGTATAGCGCTGACCCGAGGTTGCAGGTTCGATCCCGGACCAGGTCGACAGCATTTAAGTATGCTTAAATGCGACAGGCTCATGTCAGTACATTTACTGGCATGTAAAAGAATTCCTGCGGGGCAAAATTCCGGCACACCGGCGACGCTGATATAACCTCGGCAGTTGCGAGATTCGTTAAATAAAACATAAGATTTTCATAGGTGAGATATTACACATTGGGTGTAGGAGGATGAGTATAAATAAATTCTTTGATGAGGGATAGAAAGAAGGCTTGATACCGGTTTCGTAGATATACAGAGTGTTTCCGGGCTGGTGTTACAAACTTTCAAGGATGATGGGGAAGGGCACATGTATCAATTTGAGACCAGGAACCCTTGTCCGGAAATGACTGAGTCGAAAGTTATAAGCAAAAATAGTTGTTTGGAAATGGAATTGTAATTTGGCACCACGTGCCCTTCTTCCCTTAACCTTTGGAACAGTCGTGGAAAGATGGTATGGGCCGGATGTCTCCTACGTGGGTACTTATCCCGATACAATCTGTGAGCTTGTCTACTGTTCCCATTGGCTCATCCGTATTCGAAAATCAGACTTGCTTATTCCGCTCTCGTGTACGCCTCCATTTCACTAGGACTGATCGACTGGACACTGCAACTTGTACACATACACTGCTGAATAATATTCAAATCTGCTTTACCTGAAAGACTAGATTTGCATAATATATACGTCACTGTGTACGTTAACAGAAAACCTCAATTCCAAGTCACACAGAGATTGTGTGCACTCGATGTGGGTCTCTGGCGTTTCGTCAGCCCACGCGAGTTGTGTGGATATAAAGGAAGAAGTTGAGACGGCGTCGGGTGGAGTTCCCGGGTAGCTCAGTTGGTAAGAGCGCTGGTACGTTCAACCAGAGGTCCCGGGATCGATACCCGGCCCCGGAACAATATTTCCATTGAAATTATTCAAATCTGCTTTACCTGAAAGACTAGATTTGCACATACACTGCTGTCTACAGACGTGTATATCAGGACCGACCATGTCCGTTACACATTACGCTATCTGCATTGCTTTAGTGTAGTTTCCTGTCCCCACCCCTCAGACAGCGCACTGAATGGAATACTGTAAGTAGACACGTAAACAACGTCAGATGAATACAGTATGAGTAAGATGTGCAGATAAATACACATAAATAAGGTGTACAGAGGAATAAAATTATTTCATTTCCACACAATTATTTTTGCTGGTAACTTTCGACTCAGTCATTTCCGGACCAGGGTTCCTTATCTCAAATTCATACATGTGCCCTTCCCCATCATCCCTGGAAGTTTGTAACATTATCCCGGAAGCACCCTGTATAAGAAATTGAAAGCGCAATACCATATAATTCGTACAAGAAGCAAGCATGATTTTAAATAGAAGAGGCAGTGAATGTATTGTTGTGCGTTCCTTCAAAAAGCACCCATACTTGGAGAGACATGTAACAGGGCATTCACCTTATGTTGGGGAAAATCTCGGAAGGAACTAAACCAAGAAATCCGGTGGCCACAAGATTTTTATAAACAGACTTGAACAGTTTTACCACAATATCCTATTCTTATACTCTATTAGGCTAACTGTAGATCATTATCTGTTCCAAATGCTTTGTCATAACTTCCTGATTTTAAGGCACATTCTCCAGCACTTCCGATCTTAATATTTCCGGTCCTTCTGTAGACCTCGAATCAGTTCACATAACTGGTTAAGTGAGTTATACAGGGACATCATTTTATTTTTACTTCAATTTTTATTGTACCTGAGTTTTTGAATGTACTTCACTCCCACCCCCTCTACTACTAAACTTCCAATCGTTCTCCACACAGAACCAAGCGTATACAGTCAAAGTCGCCTTACGGTCATAGTAAACAGAAACAGTATTGAATTAGTGAGTATAGTACGTTCCAGAAATATGTTGGCTTTCAATATTGAATCATATTCTCGCACAGCTACTGTCGCCCGTTAGCCTATGTCGCATTCCGGTTTCCCCCACCCACTTCTGCCGGTCCCTTTGTGGCTGGGCTGTCTTAGCTCTTTTCTGAAAACATTAATTTCTGTTAATTGGACGTCTACGTAATATTATACAACTGTTTAAAATAACTTAAATAAGAGGGCCTCGTTAAGTAATTAATTATCACGTGATTTCCCCCCTTTCCACGACCCTGCGACAAAACCACTTGGACGCCAGTAAATAGCATGTCTGTATAATTTTATCTTTTCGGATCGGGCAGAAGTGAAGATTGAATTTACAGTACGTAAGGTACTCTTGTATAAAGTAGGTACACAATTATTTCAATATGAGTTACTAGTACGAAACTGGTAATTGGAATTAGATACAATACTCTATAGTGCAATAATATGCACAAAAGAACTGAAGCCTGTATGGAAATGAACGGCCACCATTTAAAAAATGTGTTCAAATATCCATATTATGATTATTTTTCAATTTAGCTTAATTCTCTATATAGTACGCTAATGTGCTATAACAGTACAATATACACTGCATAATTAATACGTCCGAATGGACAGCTCAATTCGTGAGTAAAAACACTAACTGTAGGTACTGTATTTTGATTAAACAAAAACCTATTGAGAGTTACGATGAAAGAGTAATGGAACGGAGAAAAATTCTCTCCGGCGCAGGGATTTGAACCCGGGTTTTCAGCTTTACGTGCTGATGCTTTATCCACTAAGCCACACCGGATACCCACCCTGGCGTCGAACAGAATCGTCTCAGTTTAAGTTCCAACTCTTGGGTTCCCTCTAGTGGCCGCCCTCTGCACTACGTCATAGATGTCTGTGAACGTAGGACTGAAGTCCACACATGTGCTGAGGTGCACTCGTTATGAGTGACTAGTTGGCCGGGATCCGACAGAATAAGCGCCGTCTTAAATCACGAAGTGACTTACGCATATCATATATATTATTTTAATGTACCGAAGTACATATGATATTTCCATGCAGATATTCTGCGTCATCATACGATGAAAGAGTAATGGAACGGAGAAAAATTCTCTCCGGCGCCGGGATTTGAACCCGGGTGGGTATCCGGTGTGGCTTAGTGGATAAAGCATCAGCACGTAGAGCTGAAAACCCCGAGTTCAAATCCCGGTGCCGGAGAGAATTTTTCTCCGTTCCGTTACTCTTTCATCGTATGATGACGCAGAAAATCTGCATGGAAATATCACATGTACTTCGGTACATTAAAATAATCTATTGAGAATTATCAAACTCAAAATTGCGATATTTCTAGTTTACATAAATGGATGAACTATTTTTCTTTCCTCCTATACCTAGTAAAGGGATTTGTATTTTACGCCAGTATCATCGAACTCCAGTCTTGGAAGGGGAGCAAGCGGTGTTTCCGGTTCTAGACCTTTAATCCGAAGATACAGCCAGGTTAATATTAAAAATGTTAGTAAAAATAAAATGATGTCCCTGCACTTCATAGACTAATTGAGGCATTGACATGGGAAAAGTCGTAACTGCCAAAAATTCGAATTTTTAGGTTTTTCATTGAGAAGGTAGTAAATGGCCATGCCAATGGCACAGAGAGGGTAGTATGTCCGTATGTAATGAAACGAAGTTGGAAACGTAGTCACTAGATGTTGTAAGTTGTATGTGCACAGCTGTTGGCGCGGAGAAGGTAGTAACTCCTTTTACAACATCAGAGTGTGTCTAGACAAATATGGGCTGATAACTGTGCAGGGCAGAATAAGAATCGGATGACTCTAATGGTCCTGATTTACATTATTGCCAAGAAACATTTTGATTCAGTGGACTTGAAATTCCTGGTTTCAGAACATTCCTACATGCCATGTGATAGGGAATTGGGCATCATAGAGAAAAGCAAAAAAAAAAAAAGATACAAGACCATGGTTCCAGAAGAGGTAAGGCCTAATAATGTAATAATGATGAAGGATGAGGATTTCTTCGACTTTTCTGCAGAATGTGACAAGTTTTTGAATACAACTCCTATCAAAATCAGCACCCTCAACTGGATTAGACTCTCAAGAGCTGATTTTCCTCTAATAAAAACAGGACATTCATTTAATGACCTTGAAATGTGGACAGAGCACACGATTTTTAAGAAAGGACAGTCATTAACGTCAATCACTAACTTACAGTGCTTGCAACGTCCCTGATGCCAAAAAGAGAGACTTGTTATCTATGTTAAACTTCCTCGATGAAAAGTATCATGCATTTTACCGAAAAATTTGTGCATAATTCTCAGTTTGGCTAAGGAGTGATTTCAATGTTGTATTTTCATAAAATAGGATTTCACAGATAAATCTGTGCCAGACTTTTCAAATTTCATATGTAGCACAAACATGAGTGTATGCCTTTCATTTAAAGCAGTTTCTGTAATAATGTAAGTGAGAAAGTGTTCATAAATTTGTTTTTTGCTTCCCCTGAAAAATTTTGTTTTTGGTAGTTACTAGCAGGGAGATGCACTATCACCTTTACTTTTTAACTTCGCTCTAGAATATGCCATTAGGAAAGTTCAGGATAATAGACAGGGTTTGGAGTTGAATGGGTTACATCAGCTTCTTGTCTATGCGGATGACGTGAATATCCTAGGTGAAAATCCACAAACGATTAGGGAAAACGCGGAAATTCTAGTTGAAGCAAGTAAAGCGATAGGGTTGGAAGTAAATCCCGAAAAGACTAAGTATATGATTATGTCTCGTGACCAGAATATTGTACGAAATGGAACTATAAAAATTGGAGATTTATCTTTCGAAGAGGTGGAAAAATTCAAATATCTTGGAGCAACAGTAACAAATATAAATGACACTCGGGAGGAAATTAAACGCAGAATAAATATGGGAAATGCCTGTTATTATTCGGTTGAGAAGCTTTTGTCATCTAGTCTTCTGTCAAAAAATCAGAAAGTTAGAATTTATAAAACAGTTATATTACCGGTTGTTCTGTATGGTTGTGAAACTTGGACTCTCACTTTGAGAGAGGAACAGAGATTAAGGGTGTTTGAGAATAAAGTGCTTAGGAAAATATTTGGGGCTAAGACGTATGAAGTTACAGGAGAATGGAGAAAGTTACACAACGCAGAGCTGCACGCATTGTATTCTTCACCTGACATAATTAGGAACATAAAATCCAGACGTTTGAGATGGGCAGGACATGTAGCACGTGTGGGGGAATCCAGAAATGCATATAGAGTGTTGGGAGACCGGAGGGAAAAAACCTTTAGGGAGGCCGAAACGTAGGTGGGAAGATAATATTAAAATGGATTTGAGGGAGGTGGGATATGATGGTAGAGACTGGATTAATCTTGCTCAGGATAGGGACCAATGGCGGGCTTATGTGAGGGCGGCAATGAACCTCCGGGTTCCTTAAAAGCCAGTAAGTAAGTACTACCTTTCCCATGTCAGCGCCTCAATTATAACTCCGGTATTGGTCCGTGAGTATTTTCTGCAGACGAGCTGATGAGATACAATACGTTATCGCCGGACGAGACGTTTCCTCCCGGAAGGACGGAGTACAAGGTCTGAGGCGCCTTGGCCGTTTATTTAAGGTAGCCCCATGCCAGGCGATGGCAACAATTCCGTTCTTGTCCTGGTCTTCCAAACACGCCGCTCTATTTACCTCACGCGTCGAATTTTCACTCTGTATATTTTCCCAGCACATTAGCAACGAATACGAAAACTTTCAGAATAACGCGAGTTATTTTCGTTTTGCATTTAAGATTCTGCAGCATCAAAGATCCAATTACTCATTTGGAGCTGGTACCAGGAATGGAAGTAGATCTCCAGATATTGCAATCAGATTTCCCTGTAAGCCCTTACAACAGAGATGGGCATCGTGCCTCACTTGGGAATTTGTGCCTCAATGACCTTCACAGAGTTTATCGCTCTGAGTGACATCATCTTTACAGTCCCCGTTTCTCCCTCACGTAGCTCCTAGGCGTGGGCAGGTTCTATATCAGTTTCATAAGCAATATCAGTGGTGGCATAATGGCATTATCAAAGCAGTGTGTACGCGTTAGAAAACGATTATTTCATGAGAAATGGGAGGAAGAGTTTTTTTGCTGTTTAGAAGGGAGAACATACGATGTATGTTATGCTCGAAAATCCTAATAGGAATTAATAAATGTAATATACAACGACATTACGCCTTATGTCATAAAGAACTTGCTGAATTAGAAGGTAAGACAAATTAAATGTTATTTTTCGAACTATTCCGAAGAAAATTTATGATCTTAACATTTGCATAGTATACTAAATACGACATTATACCTTAAACACGCTGCACTAAAAGGTACGAGGAATTAAATGTTGTTTGTACGTATTATTTCCAAAAGAAATTTATAAAAAAATATCAAATGTGCGTAGAAAACGAAATATGATTTTCTGAAATTATTTTAGGTCGAGAACGTGCAAATCTACTAAGTAATCTTGAGAAACGCCAGAATATTCAAGAAAATAAACGTAGACAACGTGATGGAATATTATTGGCTAGTTACGCAATTTCTCGGCTGTGATTTAAATCATTTCAGCTATGGAAAAACAGTAAAGAGGTTTATGATTAAAGCTGCCGAATTCATTTGCCAAATTGAATAAAAGTTATCGAGTCTCTCACGTTAACCAAGCGTTTTCCTAATAATTCGCCACTGACCGCCTTAGCGATTACGATAAGGTGACGCAGGTCACAGCAGTTTATATTTCCCATCCTACTCTGCAGTCTCCTCTCCTAGTAAACAAACTATTTCAAATCGAGTGCCTCACGTAACCGAAAATTGTGCCCATGTATGCCTTACAAGGATACTTCTAAAAGTTGTGCTTCTTTAAATTGGTTATTTAAACGATGTTTTATCAACTGGTATGGTTATCTAGCGTCAAAATGAGATGAATGTCATAGGATAATAGTATACATTACGATACCGCCGTATAAAACCGCATTGTACAGAAATTATGTCACAGATAACATCACAAAAGCACGCACTAAGTATCACCACATACTACACACGAGAGAAAATTAATGTACTTAAATCATTGAAACCTTTTCACATTTCTCTGCCTCACGTCACTTAAATATCCCCTCAACTAGCCCACTAACCTTCTCACAAACCTCGGTCTCATGTCACTCAACTATTCATTGCCGAAAGTTACCCAGCAATTCTGTTTCACTTGGTTGAAGGAAAACCCTGGAAAACCCTCAATCAGGCAGCTTGTCCCAATCAGAATTTGAATCCTTACCCGCTCGTTTTACGGTGAAATGTGCTACCCGTTACTCCAAAACGGTGGACTTCATTATTCACAAAATATTAAAAAAAAAAAAAAAAAAAGGACCTGTCCTCTCTCACACATAAATCTTTACGTATGAAAAAGTTTTATAATACAGGGCTTTCATTTCAAAACTTTCCAGTCTAAATAACTAATTTTTTACATTGAATTCAATTTAAACAAAATTTAGATATTGAGGGGCAAGTCTGAAACCAGGCATAATTGCATTTTATATTTCACCCCCACCCCCAGCCTCCTCCATTTTGAAATTTTAAATGACATCCTATATTTTTATGCTTAAATATGAAAGAGTATTCAATTGTGATATATCGAGACATTATTCCAAGTTTCAACCGCTTGGTTTTCTTTTTTAGCAATAAAAGAGAAAAGCTACTAAGTAAGTACTCTTCATTTTTGCATCGTTCTATTATGCTCAGAAGCACAAGTGGAAGTCAAGGGGACCATTGCGCCACAGGACATCGCTCTTCTGTCTTGTTAAGTTTGCAAAATTAGGAGGTTGGATTCGTGTGGTTTTTTCTGCTTATGTTGCAGAATATTCGACCCTTCTAAAATTCGAAACTACAATTACTTCTGTGTTGTTCAGTTCGTAATGTAACATGGTGACTTCAGGATTTTTTTCTGTTTTCGTTGTAAAATACTCGACCTTGCCAGGATTCGAACCTGGAATCTTCTGATCCGTAGTCAGACGCGTTATCCATTGCGCCACAAGGCCTCCTTACTGTTTTCTTGATCTGTTGGTAATGTAAGATGGTGACTCCATGTATGTTTTTTTTTTTTTTTTTGTTTTTGTTGTAAAATACTCGACCTTGCCAGGATTCGAACCTGGAATCTTCTGATCCGTAGTCAGACGCGTTATCCACTGCGCCACAAGGCCTTGTTATTCCTCTCCTCTTCTTGGTAATGTCTTCAGTTGGTAATGTAAGATGGTGACTTTATGTGTGTGTGTTTTTTTTCTACTTTCTTGTTGTAAAATACTCGACCTTGCCAGGATTCGAACCTGGAATCTTCTGATCCGTAGTCAGACGCGTTATCCATTGCGCCACAAGGCCTTGTTATTTCTTTTTGTTCACCTTGGTAATGTAAGATGGTGACTTCATGTGTTTTTTTTTTCTTTTTTGTAAAATACTCGACCTTGCCAGGATTCGAACCTGGAATCTTCTGATCCGTAGTCAGACGCGTTATCCATTGCGCCACAAGGCCTTGTTATTTCTTTGTTGTTCAGCTGGTAATGTAAGATGGTGACTTCATGTGTTTTTTTTTTTTCTATTTTCATTGTAAAATACTCGACCTTGCCAGGATTCGAACCTGGAATCTTCTGATCCGTAGTCAGACCATTGCGTTATCTTGTTCTGTTGGTGCGCCACAAGGCCTTGTTATTTCTTTAGTCAGTTGTTCAGTTGGTAATGTAAGATGGTGACTTCATGTGTTTTTTTTCTCTGTTTTTTTCTTTTTTCATTGTAAAATACTCGACCTTGCCAGGATTCGAACCTGGAATCTTCTGATCCGTAGTCAGACGCGTTATCCATTGCGCCACAAGGCCTTGTTATTTCTTTGTTGTTCAGTTGGTAATGTAAGATGGTGACTTCATGTGTTTTTTTTTTTTTTGTTTTCGTTGTAAAATACTCGACCTTGCCAGGATTCGAACCTGGAATCTTCTGATCCGTAGTCAGACGCGTTATCCATTGCGCCACAAGGCCTTGTTATTTCTTTCTTGTTCAGCTGGTAATGTAAGATTGGTAAAATACTTTCAACCTGGAATTTTTTTTTTCCATTGCTATTTTTTCTTGTTGTAAAAGATACTTCATGACCTTTTTTTTTTTGCGCCAGGATTCGAACCTGGAATCTTCTGATCCGTAGTCAGACGCGTTATCCATTGCGCCACAAGGCCTTGTTATTTCTTTCTTGTTCACCTGGTAATGTAAGATGGTGACTTCATGTGTTTTGTTTTTTTCTGTTTTCATTGTAAAATACTCGACCTTGCCAGGATTCGAACCTGGAATCTTCTGATCCGTAGTCAGACGCGTTATCCATTGCGCCACAAGGCCTTGTTATTTCTTTGTTGTTCAGCTGGTAATGTAAGATGGTGACTTCATGTGTTTTTTTTTTTTTCTCTTTTCGTTGTAAAATACTCGACTTTGCCAGGATTCGAACCTGGAATCTTCTGAGCCGTAGTCAGACGCGTTATCCATTGCGCCACAAGGCCTTGCTCTTTCTTTGTTGTTCAGTTGGTAATGTAAAATGGTGACTTCATGTATTTTTTTTTTTCTGTTTTCGTTGTAAAATATTCGACCTTGCCAGGATTCGAACCTGGAATCTTCTGATCCGTAGTCAGACGCGTTATCCATTGCGCCACAAGGCCTTGTTATTTCTTTGTTGTTCAGTTGGTAATGTAAAATGGTGACTTCATGTATTTTTTTTTCTCTGTTTTCGTTGTAAAATATTCGACCTTGCCAGGATTCGAACCTGGAATCTTCTGATCCGTAGTCAGACGCGTTATCCATTGCGCCACAAGGCCTTGGTGTGTCTTTCCTCTTAAAGTGATAATGTTAGAATGGTAACGTTAGGATGTTTGTTTTTGTTTATATTGCAAAATATTCGATCGTGCCAGGAGTTGAACCTAGAATCGATAACTAGCAAAGGACCGCCGGTCTTTTACAATGTATGTAAGAAGGTTAGTGGGTTAGTTGAGGGGATATCTAAGTGACGTGAGGCCGAGGAATATGTGAAAAGATTTCAATTATTTAAGATCCTCACGTCACTTAGATACCCCCTCAACTGACCTACGAACCTTGCCACATATATTGCAACAGACGGTGGTCCTTTGCAAATTACCCTAGAATCTTGTGATATGTAGCGAGACACGTCAACTGTTGTGTGCTTTGGGTAGTTAGTAACGTTAAGATTTTAGCTTCGTATATCTATTTTTCAGTTTATTTTGCAAAATACTCGAAACTCCCAGCAGCCCAACCTATATCTTCTGATCTGAAGTCAGACGCGTTATCGATTACGGCACAGGATCATCTGCCTTTTGAGCTTGTTATATTGTCTGTTTCATTTACCTTATTGTCTTTGTATTTAAAAAAAATACTCGACTCTGTCAGAATTCGAACCTAAAATCTTCTGATCTGTAGTCAGATGCGTTATTCATTGCGCCATAAGGCCGTCTTTTTTCTGTATGTTATTTTTTTTTTTTTTTGGCGAAGAATGAGTAAATTAAATAAAATTCTTTAATATACTCTGTGATACGTGTGGAATGCATTGTATAACATTTTGTGGGTATTTGTCCCCTTATCGGATGTTCAGACGCCATTTTTAAACGTCCTGCGCTATGGATTTTGTTGTTTCCGGTAACTTCATTTAATTGCTACATTGCCGGACAAAAGTGGATATAATTTCTGAACTATTAAAGATACATGCATGAAATTGAGAACACATATTCTCTTGACTATTAGGAAACTTTTCTCTCGAACAGAATTTTGTTAATTGATTTCATTTTAAAAATGTCTAGCTGTTTGTAAAAAAAGGAAATCAAAAAAGTGTTATTAAAATTTGATTGTATATTTTCAACTGTAAGGACTAATACCAAAATTCTGTTACAGACAGTTTGTAGAGCATGCTTTTGGAAATACATTGAAAAAACTGTTTGAATCTGTCTTTAAAAATTGCTTAGATATATCGGTTTTAGTAAAATCCTGCATTGGGTACATTTTTTTTAATCTGGGCCACCAAATTTTTTTTTTTTTCAAAATATTTATAGGCTATTTGGTTGAGCCATGAGTTCTCTACATAGAAAACATTAATATTTTACACCAAATAGGAAAAAAGTTTAAAAAATACCGTCCTCTCCCCTTAAGTAGGTAACGTCAGGATTGTAGACTTGTGTGTTTTGTTTCAGTTTATGTTACAAAATTTTCGCTCTTGTTAGCATTCGAACCTAGAATCATGTGATCCAAAATCAAATACGTTACTCAGGGCCACCCGCTTCACTACCTTGTTTGTCTGCTTGATTTACTATACTATTCTGGTATTTCAAAGTATTCGACCTTACCCTTAAGTACTCGCCTGGTAGAAAGTTACATAAACACTCGCGTCGGGCCAATTTGACCCATTGACACAAACTAAGGTGTGGACGTGGATTCATGGCAAAATTATGGGGTAAATGAAATGTTTAAACTGAAGCAAATGAAATATGTTTATTCTGAACTGTACATCATTTATATAGAACATAATAAAATACAATGAAATTTGTAAATCTCAACTTTAAAAAAGTGAAAATTATCTAAATACAATGAAATTTGTAAATCTCAACTAAAGAAAAGTGAAAACATGACTTTGAAATCTTATAACCATACTGTTTCTTTACAAGGTGTGGTTGAAAAATTTTAAGGTTAGGTTCATAATAATGCTACCTAAAGACTACTACAGTCCTCTTCTGGAGGAATACACAAACTCCTACTGTTATCCTAGATTTGGAAACATTCTTGAAAAATGTTGACTGGGTTTGTAATAAAAATCACTGTACCTAAAGGGCACTGCAGTGAATGCCCTTCAAAGGGGTTCATTCTGAATTATTACATCGATTCCTAAGATGTCACCGCAAACCAATAAGCACTGCTGGCTTCAGTCTTAAAACTTTTCAATCAGACATTGAAAACAAAACAGTGCTTCATTTCTTGGCTTATTCTCCACATATTGTGCAAACAACTTTGCAGTGAATTTTGCATAGGCTACATGTCCCAAACAAGCAGCACGTCTTGTTGAATGCTTATTATCATTTGTGCTAGGACAGATATGATATCTCTTCCTTGTCTGAGATGCTGCTCCACTTCTTGTTTCTTGATTTTGTTGTTCTTTCGGTGGCTCTTCAACGCCTCTCTCCGTTAGGAATATTTTTTATTCTTGCTATGAGACTGCGTGATACATGAGGATTACTCATTCTCCTGACAACGTTTTCCATAAGAAGTTCTTTTAGACAGGTTCTTGAGAAATATTCTTCTTTGTATCTTCTCTCTGGTATTCATCTTATAATAAACAACATATGAGTTGAGTGCTGAAACATTTATGAAATGGAAGAACACTCCAGCGGCCACCTTCTTGTTCTACGTCCAACACAATAGTTGCTACACAATTGGTCACATGAATCAACTTCACCCTTGGCTTTTGGAGGAACCTGTGTCTTCATCTATGACATCGTCAAGCTCAGAAAGTTCCCCACAGATTCACCATCGATGACGATGATCATTAGTGCATTACTGAGAATCGTATTCAACACCCAATTTCTTCGTCTGTTACTAGTAATTCCCTCGACTTCGACTTCTCTGCAATTTCGTCTGTTACTACTTTCTTTGACATTCATTGAAAATAATAATAAAAAGAGCTGCATATACAGCTAAAATGAACGCGGAAAATGTGAAGAATATAATATAAAGGTTACATCAAATAATACTTACGCATACATAAAGAAATCTCCTCAGTTATTCACAAAATTTTCCTGTCTTTTAGATGAAGGCACACACTCGCGTCGGGTCAAATCACATGTAAACAGCTGTTGGGGCTAAATGATAAACTCAACAATGACTACAGCCAGATCGTTTCAAAGATTTCAACAATAGAAGAAATTACACACCACCGGCAATCTTCATATTACCTTCAGCAAAGAAAACAGAGGAAAGAAAAACACTCGGGTCATATAGACCCGACGCGAGTACTTAAGGGTTAAGATTCGAACACACAATTTTCTGGTTTATACTTTGGAGTTTGACTGGTTATACATTGCGCCATAACGCCTACAGTTGCGGCGTTTGTTAAGATGGTAATTCGTGTTTGCTTTGTTTCTGTTGCAAAAATCTGACCCTGCTAGGATTCGAACCTAGAATCTTCTGATCCGAAGTCAGACGCGTTATCCATTGCGCCACAGGGCCACATGCTCTGTAATTTTGTTATATTGCTTTCTTGATGTACTTTAGCCTATTGTCTTTGATTTATTATACTCGTAGGCCTATCAGTAGAATTTTGGAAGATTGGAAATTAACACAGCCAAAACATATTCATCTGGGAAATAATAACACTATAAATGCAAAAACTACGAACGATCAGATACTCTCGGCACAAAATGGAAATGATCTACAGGAAAATAATATAAAATTAAATGAATACAATAGGCTTGCAGTAATTATGGTGATAGCAAGAAAGTATTTGGGATTGCCTGGCATTCGACTTTCAAATTAAATAGCAAAAATTAATGATTAATTGAAGATTGTGATCGCAAAACTCACTAAATCCATTCGGACATTTTTATGGTTTATAAATATATATAATTTTTTAGACCTCTATCATAATATTTTAAGCTTGTTTTCTTCCAAAGCAACACTAGTCTTTGTACAGGGACATCATTTTATTTTTATTATCATTTTTAATATTAACTTGCCTATACCTCTGTATCAACGCCGTTTACTACCCCCTTCCACGACTGGAGTTCGATGATACTGGCGTAATATACAAACAAATCACTTTACTAGATATAGGAGGGAAAAAAAGTAGTTCATCCATTTACGTAAACTAGGAAATATCGCGCTTTTGAGTTTGATCATTTTCATTAGATTTTTGTTTAATCAAAATACAATCTACAGTATTAACAATGAGTGTTTTACTCACGAACTGAGATGTCCATGTTGACGTATTCATTATGCATTGTATATTATACTGTCTACAGCACATTAGCGTACAATATAGGGAATGAAGTTTAATTGGAAAATAATCATAATATGGATATTTAAACGCATTTTTTTAAATGGTGGCCGTTCATTTCGATATAGGCTTCAGTTCTAATGTGCATATTATAGCACTATAGACTATTGTACCTAATCCTAATTACCAGTTTCGTTCTTCGTACGAGTAACTCATGTTTAAATAATTCTGTACCTACTCTATGAAAGATTTCCTTACGTACTGTAAATTCAATCTTCACTTCTGCCCGATCCGAAAAGATAAAATTACTCAGACATGATATCTACTGTCCGTCCAAGTGGTTATGTCGTAGGGTCGTAGAAAGGGAGGAAATCACATGACAGTTAATTACTTAACGAGGCCCTATTATTTAAGTTATTTTAAACAGTTGTATAATATTACGTAGACGTCCAATTCCTAACAGAAATTGATGTTCTCAGAAAAGAGTTAAGACAGCCCAGCCACTAGTTGGGGAATAAAAGCTGGTGGGGGGAACCGGGATACGACGTAGGCAAATTGACGACAGTACCTGTGCGAAAATGATTCAATATTGAAAGCTCTTTCGTCACTGGAAAACGCGAACAGATTTTGGAACGTACTGTTTACTATGGCCGTAAGACTACTATGACTGTATATGCGGTCTTGGATCTGTGTGGAGGGCGGTTGAACTTCAATAGTAGAAGGGGTGGGAGTGAAGTACATTAAAAACCTCAGGTACAATAAAATTGAAGTAAAAATAAAATGATGTCCCTGTATAAAAGTTTGTGTTATTGTGCATGTCACTTGAAAACTCGCTCAGTCCGTAGACTGGTGGATAAAAAAACTAGCCCAGTCCTTTCATAAAATAGTACATTATGCAACGAGCCTATAATGGTAGTAATTAAGAATCGAGTATGGATATTTATGAAACGAGCGCAAGCGAGTTTCATAATTTTCATACGAGCTTCTTAATTACCATTATAGGCGAGTTTCATACGACTTTTATGCTCCACCATATTTCTAACTTGAAATTACCGGTATTCAGATGTATACATTTTATTTGTAACTGACAAGATCGGAAGTGACCTTGTTCTAGGTCGTGAATTGTGAGATGTGCGCAGACGCGAAAGTATTGATTTTTTCCGAGGAACAATAATGTCATTGACCTTGACGTAGTTCCGTTAAACTTGATAATATTATAATATTATAACCTTGATTATTGAATTCGACATTGAAAAACGAGATGACAAATTGAATTTATTTGAATATTATTTACAATTAACGCTAATTATTATAGTAACAGAACATAACCTTCTGCGACAGTATTGGATTTCCAGCCTCCGTGACTTTTCGCTAATTCTCTTTCGATTGCATATCCGAGAATAATCGATACTTGCGGTTTTATAACGATAGAAAGCTGACCTGTCATTGGCTGAACAGTTGTAACCTGAGTCGTCATTGGCTGAAAGACCTGACCTTTAATGAGTAGGTGTACTTTAATGACATGCATTGAAGGTCTGCTACCAGGTGTATAATTACTACATTTCGGCATGGTCGAGCATAAATGAACTTAACGCATTTGGGGATCACACGCTTCAATTCTCGTCATTATTAGTCGTTCGTATATAAATAAATAATTTACTTTGGCCACCAATGTATTGTCTCCAATTCTCTATTTACAACAAAATAAGCGATTTCATTAAATTTGTGTTTAATACGCCAGATAAGTAACTGGCGACAAATACAACGTGTAAGTTACAGGAATGACAAACACATTCGACGAGTCCTCGTAACTTTCTTGCGTAATTGCTAGTATCTCATTTGTTACGTGCACCATTTTAGAGTTGACAGATGTTTGACGTGTGTGTTCCATTTGTAATACTAAGAGCGATCGAATGCGTCTGCTTTCATGAAGGGAGATAGAGATGCCGAAGCAAATGTGGCGGAGCAGCAAGAGGAGAGAAAGCAAAAGGCAAAACGAAATGAAAGACTGCCTCGCTCGACTTTATGTAGCAAACGCCATTTTATTGTTTGTTGTTTTTTTGGACCTGGCAATAGACAAGCTTGTAGTGGGCGCACATCCAGAATAATTTGGAGAGATCAAGGAGCAGCCGGAGGGAGACAGACTCTGAAGGCGGAGAGGGGAAAGACGGAGACGGGGAATACCAGAAGAAAGGTCCTCGTCTGGCAGAGCTATGACCCCATTTCTTTTCTGCTTCACCGATGTGAACAATGTGAGGGGATGACCGGGGCTCTAATCGGTCGATTCACTTTGTTTTATGGCAATGTTACTCTCTATTATGCACATCAAACTTCTTGAACAGCAATTGCTACGACACTAATGGATGCATCAAAACCGCGTTGGTAGCTTACAAGCAAACATTCTGATGGGGGCAGATAAAAAAACAATTTTTTTCTTCCACCGTGGCATAGTTGCGCCCCGCGGTCAATCGGGATGCCTAGGCATGGCATAGTTGCGCCCCGAAGAAATCAGGTAGCAGAATGGACATATCATAGTTGCGCCCTGAAGAAATCAGGTAGCAGAATGGACATGGCATAGTTGCGCCCTGAAGAAATCAGGTAGCAGAATGGACATGGTAAATAGTTGCGCCCCGAAGAAATCAGGTAGCAGAATGGACATGGCATAGTTGCGCCCTGAAGAAATCAGGTAGCAGAATGGACATGGCATAGTTGCGCCCTGAAGAAATCAGGTAGCAGAATGGACATGGCATAGTTGCGCCCTGAAGAAATCAGGTAGCAGAATGGACATGGCATAGTTGCGCCCTGAAGAAATCAGGTAGCAGAATGGACATGGCATAGTTGCGCCCTGAAGAAATCAGGTAGCAGAATGGACATGGCATAGTTGCGCCCTGAAGAAATCAGGTAGCAGAATGGACATGGCATAGTTGCGCCCTGAAGAAATCAGGTAGCAGAATGGACATGGCATAGTTGCGCCCTGAAGAAATCAGGTAGCAGAATGGACATGGCATAGTTGCGCCCTGAAGAAATCAGGTAGCAGAATGGACATGGCATAGTTGCGCCTTGAAGAAATCAGGTAGCAGAATGGACATGGCATAGTTGCGCCCTGAAAAAATCAGGTAGCAGAATGGACATGGCATAGTTGCGCCCTGAAGAAATCAGGTAGCAGAATGGACATGTCATAGTTGCGCCCTGAAGAAATCAGGTAGCAGAATGGACATGGCATAGTTGCGCCCTGAAGAAATCAGGTAGCAGAATGGATATGGCATAGTTGCGCCCTGAAGAAATCAGGTAGCAGAATGGACATGGCATAGTTGCGCCCTGAAGAAATCAGGTAGCAGAATGAACATGGCATAGTTGCGCCCCGATGGGCATAGTACACAAAATAAATAAATTACTTAAAATTATTATAATGGTAGCTGCATTGAAATCAGGTAGGCCTAGCATATGATCAATTTTGCTTTTTAAAATAACACTTTTTTATCAATCGCACACAATAAATGAACTGCATTTTTTGATTGTACACCGATATCTTAACTCTACGGTACAGGGTTTCGAAAATTGAAACTTGGAACCATTGCGAATTGCCAATTCTTTACCCTTTTCACTAAACTTAACATTCATTTTAAATTAACCTCACTATACGCCACAGACGGTGTGAAAATCACTAATAAAATGTCAAGACTGCTAAGACCCCATATTCCAACGGCACTCTCATTTGAATATGTCAGTTACTAAGATACTACCAACTTCATGGTGTTCATTTTTACGGTAGGCTATCGATAATTACTGCATGAACAGTAGAAAAACAGTTAATAAAGTACTGCCAACTTCATGGTGTTCATATTAACGGTATCGATAATGAATATTAAATCGCATAAGAATTCAATAAGGTTGGTTGATTACGAGGCTCGAGTTTCCGTAGTGTCTTTTTCTCTAACTATTTCATCGGGGCGCAACTATGCCATGCTCTTTTCTCTACCTGATGGGAACGGGGCGCAACTATGCCCACAAAACAGGGACCCTTTTTTATCTGCTGCATCTTACCTGACCGTGGGGCGCAACTATGCCCTCCCCGTTAATAATGTCAAAAGAAGTGCTTATAAAAATTTTGACCACTCGACCGCAATTACGAGGCCGTCCAGAAAGTGATTTTCCCTGGAGCCGTTTATAGAAAAAAGCACAATTGCATGGAAATATTTATTGAAACAGATACAGCACTTGTTGCGCTATTTGTCAACATATCCTCCACTGGAAATGAGACATTTGTCATACTATGGGATCAGTTTTTGTGTCGTAGAAGTCAGCCGCCTCAGACCATAACCAGCGTTGGACTGCGTCTGCACCTCTCTCTGTCGATCCCATGATATAAGAAATGTCTCAATTCCGATGGAAAATATATTGAAAAATAGCTGAACAAATGCTGTGTCCGTTCCAATAAATTTGTCCAATGAAATTTTTTTTTTCTGTTAACGGCCCCTGGCGAATTAATTTTTTTACGGTCCTCGTAATTGCGGTCGAGTGGCCAAAATTTGTATAAGCACTTCTTTTGACATTATTAACATGGTGGAAGAAAACATTTTAACTTTTTTGTCTGCCCCCATCAGAATGTTTGCTTGTTAGTTGGCAGAGCGCTGGTTTACGATCAGTGCTCACCCCGGTTCGAATCATGCTAATGGCAGAATTGAAAAGTGTGATTCCAAATTTTATTCAGTTCATTTGGACATTTTTATGATTTATACATATACAGGATATTAAAAAAAGTATCCAATAGTTGAGGAGGTGCTAGTATGCATCAAAACTAGAAAATAATCTCTAATAAACATGGGTCCTACAACACATACTTTCTGAGATCTGAACACTTATTCATAGGAGGTGCTCAATGTGACGTCTATTCATGGAAATGCATTCCTCTGCCCTTCGGCATAAGAAATCACGCACTCTTTGAAACTGACCTGGTTGTTCTTGTAAGTGCTAACATGATTTGAAGACGCGATCCTGTAGTATCTGCACATTGTTGATTGGAGTGGCGTAGACCAATTTCTTCATGTGTCTCCATAACCAAAACTCTAGGGATATTTAAGTTTGGTAATTTCCTAGAAGACGGGCAAAATCCAACATGGCTGACGAAAACTACCAAAAACGTTCTGCCAACTATGAAGCTCAAATGTCACCAAACATCACACAATCAAAGATGGAAAATCAAATATATATCCATATTTTAGAGATGAACAAAATATATTTCATTTTTCATCTTTGATTTTTTTGGCTTTTGGTGGCATTCGAACTTCATAGTTGACAGTACTTTCTGGCAATTTTCGTCCGCACTTTACTCCCAAAAACCACTTAAACACAAAACATAATAATTTATAATCTTATCAAATAAAATTCAATTCTCATTTATGTCTTCAATGACAACCACTTCACTTCCAATATATGACACAGGCTTTAAGGCAATCTAAACAAACTATGCAGGCAACAAAGCACTAAACCAACACTTTGTCGTACAGTCAACTTCGCATAAATAAACCATGTATTTACACAAAATGAAATTCTCTTCGAACACTCATTACACCTTAACGTATACAGAAAATTCAGTAAATAATTCCTTGGAACCACAGAAACAGTTTTCTCCTCAATATTCAACACAATTCTTATTCACCAGCGAAAGAACTAAACCAAAATCGACACAAAATGTAATACTCTGTTCTAAGTTCACATCTTTCACAAAATATCATAAAAACAAACTTTCAATAGCTTTAAAATCAGACACGACATAACACCACTCACATCAAACAACCAAAAACAACTGACACCAATCATTATCCATTCAAAATTAATGAAAATTCTAGAACAAGTGACAACTATAACCAATCAAATTAAAAGAAAATCACGGCGACACCTAGTATAAAAAAACCTAGAACTAACATATAAAAGTCACTAAAAGATCACTAACATTTAACTCTGAAATAAAAATGTTGGTAATGCTTACTACATTCAACCAAGTGCCCGTCTTCTATGAAATTACCTTAAGTTTGGGTAACGAGTATGCCAAGGTGTGGGGCTTGCCCGACCAATCCAGCAGTAATCAGAAAGTCCAGATAACGGGCCCCAGTTAATCTCTGTGGTAGCACGTATGGCTCTTAATCTATCATCAAGAACGCCTGCTTATATACGTTGATTGAGAATCGGTGCTGGGGCCTTGTTTCTTCAAATGCATGGGGATTTTCATTAGCCCACACAAGCTGATTACGAAAATTCACAACACCATCTCTGCTGAACCCCGCTCATATTCGCAACCAGACTTTTGTTTTCACTATTCCTTGGGACGTATCATTATTCCATGACAGGGGTGTCAACTACAGTATGATTATCTGGTAGCTTTGTAGTCCTGTTTCCAGTAGTGCTTTAGGAAGACTCTAATCTCAAGCTTCATTACGTCCATTTTACATTCGTTTTTAAAGAAATAATTTGTTATGTTCAGAGCAGAAGTTTTAAGTCAAAATTAATAATGAGGTTTAAAGTAAAATTCTAAATACAGCGCAAAGTAGCAATTAATATGTCCTTCAAATCCACTGACTACAGATAGTTTAAATAAATTGAATATTAATTTCTACTTTGCGCTGTATTTTACAGAATATTTACTTTAACCCTCATTACCCATTTTTGACTTACACCACTTCTGCTCTCAACGGCTCAATTGACGACTGCCACATGCTCACAATATGCACTAATCTGAAAATTGTATTATCAAACTAAAATAAAATAATTAAAATCTTACAAAATAGCACACTTAAAAATAACATTACTTATGAGACGACCTGATATTTTAATAGATATCTACCGGCACGATATGATGTAGTATTCTGACCGCCATGCAAATGACATCAATCTGAAGAGGTGTAGGTTAATACGTTTTTGGGAGTGAAAGTGCACCCTAGTGGGACTTCATCGATACACGAGCCTACATGGCTGTATCGCCAGATACTACCATATAGCTAGAGACACAATGTAGTCCACACCTGTGGAGTAACGGTTAGCGCGTCTGGCCGCGAAACCAGGTGGCCCGGGTTCGATTCCTGATTGGGACAAGTTACCTGGTTGAGGTTCTTTCCGGGGTTTTCCCTCAACCCAATGTGAGCAAATGCTGGGTAACTTTCGGTGTTGGACCCCGGACTCATTTCACCGGCATTATCACCTTCATCTCATTCAGACGCTAAATAACCTAAGATGATGATAAAGCGTCGTAAAATAACCTACTAAAATTTAAAAAATGATACAATATATACAAAGCTGGGTTTAAGATAAAAAATAAATAATTGTCGCAAAAATTCACAAATGGAAAATTATATTTGTGCAAATTGTGAAAAGCTTGTGCACTACTATAAATAGTTCTACAGAAAGATAAAATTGAAGACATTATTACAAAACCAATCCTCGTCAAAATTGCTATTTTTCACGACAACAATAAAAATAAATAGAACAACACATGTCAGCTGTTTCTGTACAACTGGTATTTATCCTCGTGGCTATTGCACCTGGCATGGGTCGTTTTTGGAGTCAATAAACATTTGAAGTAATAGCAAATGTATCCTTAACTCAATTTCATTAAAAATGACAAGGACTGTAATAATGCTTCCAATTAATAAAGTATGCAGAAACAAAAAGTTACCGGTATGTAATTTCTTTCTTGGAGTTTTATTACTTTCAATTCATCTTATTACACTCTACATATATGTACTTATGTAGGTAGGTATGTTTAGAATCAATTACTGCTGAATTTGCATCACATTAAAATACATTATTTTATAGGCACTCTAAACATTGGCAGGATCTGAAAATGATTAAGGTTTGGAGGTTATTTGAGTAACTTCGCATTTCTACTTTTAAAAAGTAGACACAAACGGCCTTTCGATTTGAAATTCTGTACTGACCAACATCTTCGCACTTAAACAGGGACATCATTTTATTTTTATTTCAATTTTTATTGTACCTGAGTTTTTTAACGTACTTCACTCCCACCCCTTCTACTAGTGAAGTTCCAACTGTCCTCCACACAGAAACAAGGCCGCATATAGTAAACAGTATCGAATTAGTGAGTATAGTACGTTCCAGAAATATGTTCGCGTTTTCCGGTGACGAAAGAGCTTTCAATATTGAATCATATTTTCGCACAGATACTGTCGTCCGTTTGCCTACATCGCATCCCGATTTCCCCCGCCTACTTCTGCTCACCCCTCTGTAAAGGCTAGTGGCTGGCTGTCTTAGTTCTTTTCTGAAAACATTAATTTCTGTTCGGAATTGGACGTCTACGTAATATCATAAAACTGTTTAAAATAACTTAAATAAAAGGGCCTCGTTAAGTAATTAACTGTCACGCGTCTACGATCCTGCGACATAACTGTTTGGACGGACAGTAGATAGCATGTCTGGGTAATTTTATCTGTGCTGCTCGGGCAGAAGTGAAGATTGAATTTACAGTACGTAAGGTACTCTTTGATAGAGTAGGTACAGAATTATTTCAACATGAGTTACTAGTACGAAGGACGAAACTGGTAATTGGGATTACGTACAAATAGTCGATAGTGCGATAATATGCACAAAAGAACTGAAGCCTGTATCGAAATGAATGGCCACCATTTTCAAAAATGTGTTTAAATATCCATATTATGATTATTTTTCAATTTAAATTCATTCTCTATATTGTACGCTAATGTGCTGTAGGCAGTATAATATACACTGCATAATGAATACGTTCGCATGGATAGCTCAGTTCGTGAGTAAAAACACTTATTGTTAATACTGTACTGTACTTTGATTAAACAAAAACCTAATGAAAATGATCTAACTCAAAATCGTAATAGTTCCCAGATTACGTAAATGGATGAACTACTTTTCTTCCCTCCCATACCTAGTAAAGTGATTTGTTTGTATTTTACGCCAGTATCATCGAACTCCAGTCGTGGAAGGAGGTAGCAAACGGTGTTTCCGGTTCTCAACCGTTAATCCAAAGGTATAAAAAAAAGGTATCCCCGTAACATGTCATGAAGGCACTTGGGGGGGCATGGAGGTAGAGCCCCATGCTTTCCATGACCTCGGCACTAGAATGAGGTGGTGTGGTCGGCACCACGCTCTAACTGCCTTTTACCCCCCGGGAAAGACCCGGTACTCAATTTTATAGGAGGCTGAGTGAACCTCGGGGCCGTTCTGACCTAAATAGGCCATAACTAACAAAAATTCCAGCTCTTTGGCAGGCAGAGACCCACACTATTCCCTCACCTTATGTCTTAGTTTATGACTTAAGCTAGGGTGTTGTACTATTTTACTTCGTACTACACTAGTGAATCTGGGCCAATCTTGTTATGTATTTCGAGAAAATATAAATAGAAACAAATGCGAGAAATAATGCTGGTGTAGTTAATTCATTGTTAGAGTGTCCTTTTTCGAGAAGAAATAATATTGAAAGAAGGGAAGTTTTAAATAAAGAGAGAGCCTATCGAGATACCTAAGACATCGCTGACAATTTTTCTGACATATAATCTTAAAACGCGAGTTTCTATTGCATCCTGGTATGGGTATAGCCAGGTTGATATTAAAAATGTTAGAAAAAATAAAATGAAGTCCCTGTATGTATTGTGTTACATTCCATTCTGTACTGATGAAACCTGATAATATACCAATTCTTGGCTGTTATAAGTTCGGGACAGAAAATAATATCAGATGTGCTGTGAGATAGTTTCTGAAACTGATTAAGGCTTCAAGACTTTCTAATTGTTATTAATTAATGAGTTAGGCAGTATGGATTCATTAGACTGAATTACCAGGATTTATCGAGTTCGTCTGTGGTTTCTTTCTACGATGGGTACTATATTTTTCAATATATTAGAGCTCGAATACATCCCTGAGAGGGATAAGGCTGTTTGGTTTCGGCGTAAGTTCAGAAAAGTTCTAAGGCTCACCCTGTCAGCGAAGTTCTTTTCTACTCGAGCTCTGGATTTTCTGAATGCTGTGATATATTTCTAAGTACATCAGAATGACTGCCGTTTAAAATGCGTACAGCTTCTTCACATGTGGAATGTGCTTCCTAGGAATAAAAAGGCCACTGTGTACGTAAGGGCGGGCTTTGACTCCTGTGCAAGCGTCTGGGATCATCCGCACAATCTGTGTAAATATGAGGTGACAGAGAAATAAATCACTCCCAAGATTTACTTTGAACTTTCTTGACCTATTTCACTCCCACTGCGTAAACTGACAGTTTATCACAAAATAAATAATGCACACGTCTTATTCCAGGAAGTGCATTACCAGAAACGATTCTTTATGCAGAATACATGTCTGTCTAATTATTTAAACATATATTCTGTGTTTTATATCACAAATATACGTTTTATTTATCAAACAAATGTGTGACTCAAAATAAATAACTTAATTTTGTTAACTTGTTTATGGTTGCGTAAATGATGTTAAAAACTTATACTTATATATACAGAGACTTTACAATAACAATATAGACTAGTATTGACACGAAAATTCAATTAGGAATCGATTAAGCGTCGTAAAATAACCTACTAAAATAAAATAAAAAACGAAGGATACAAGTTCATTCAGCTATTAGATGCATTCATTTATTGTTATGAATGAATGCTTCAAAATTACTTTCTAGCACAAAATATTTCAATCTCCAGTAATTTCATCCTTAGATAATAATTTTATCACAGTATTCTACGATCTCCAGCAATTCTTTGTTTTTAACTTCTATAATAAATTGTCTAGTGTTTCTTAATCAGGAAATGTTTAATGTTTAGATTCTATTGTAATTGTAATTTTAATTGTATTCCTGACATTGTAGTTGTGATCCCCGAGTACAAGGGAAGAGAAGGCCTGATGGCCTTATCTCTATTAGGTTAAATAAACACTACTGTTACTACTACTGCTACTACTACTACTACTACTACTACTACTAACTAAATCAATCGAAAGGAATAATAATAATAATGATTTATTTTAGCTGGCAGAGTTAAGGCCGTAAGGCCTTCTCTTCCACTCAACCAGCAAAAAGTGTATATACATATGCATGAACTTACAAAGAATCCAACAATTTGATTGAGATGAGAGTTACATGTATACAAATTATCGTTATTTACAAATTAAACAACAAAATACTATGAACTATTAATTAAACACTGAAATAAACTGTGTAGCAGAATTAAACTAAAATACATAGAATGTTAATATATTTCAAATAATATTAGATAATAGAAAGATTATTACGAGACAATTAAAATACAGCACAATCAGGATGATGTCTAAAGAAAAAAGTAACAATGTAGTCAGTGATAGTTTAAATCAGTATGATTGGAGTGAAATGCTAATAAGGTTATCTTTTAAGCTGTTCTTAAAGGTGTTTATTGTCTTGCAGCCCTAATACTTTGTGACAAGGAATTCCATTGACGCGAGGTCTCTCTTTAGATCTCATAAAATTTGTAAGATATTGTAAAAGATGATGAATAACAAGATGTTCTATGAAGAGGTAATACTTAGCGTGCCACAGATAAGTGATCTGGTATTTACGTCGTGGTTAGAGTATAGATAAGAGAAACGAGACGAAAGGTAATTTGGTGTTGAAGTGTGCAGAATTCGAAAGAGTAAAGACAAAGAGTGTAAAGTTCTACGTTCTTTAAGTCGGAGCCACGAGAGACTTGCGAAGGACGGTTATATGTGATATGTGAATAGTGGTATTCTTGAAAATTCAAGTACCGAAAAGTTTTCAGACCTGGAAGATCATTCATAGCAAGAAAAATTTTCACTTTTGATAGTAGTGTTGTGGTTTTGTGTCATGTAAAAACATATAGGACTCTCCAAGAGAATAACAAACTTGAATAACTTTAATTAGGAAGTTGTAAGTCAACTGGTTTTATTTTCAAGGATGACGATGAATTTCCAATCACAAAAAATTATTGCTCCTTTGAAAATCAGCATTTCACAGTGTTTGGATTTGCGTCTATAGAGAGGATAAGCGACACTTTTATTAAATAAAATAAAATATGAATGCTTCTTAATTACTTAGCAAGAAATCGCTTGAGAATCTTGCCTATCCCTACGATCAGTGTTTGTAGAGCTCTTGTGATCTACCCAAATCCACTAGACTTGCCGTCATGGTTCGTAACTGCTACGTCTGTCGTCGACAATCTAAACGTGGACACATAACAGTGGCAATGCGACAAGAATGCTGACGGAACAAACTACCTTGTCAACCACCGGCTGTGTAGGCGTTGTGGCACAGCATGTGGTAGTAACGTCACTTCTTGCTCTATTTCGTGTCCATTTCATAACAGATTTCTTCAAGATACTTTTGCAAGAATTCACACACACATAATTTGCATTGAAAATTTAGAGCCTTCGCAAAACTGCACTGTAATGGTAACTAGGTAACAATAAGTGTACTATAATAGGTCTATTTGAGTTTAAAAATATTTATATTAAATGATACACAACAATGCCTCATATAAAGTGAAAATGTACATAAAATTTGTCAAAATAACCGAGATACGACGATTTTCCCACTTAAATATTTCAAAGCGTGTTTACCTTTATGAAGGTGATATAAAAGTTATAACCAAATTAATAATGCGTTTGAGTATACAAAAACACTCCCAAAAATAATATACACTTATGAAAAAAAAATTATTTGATTAACAATATTTTCACCGTTACAATTACACATACACCACATTCTGCTAGAAGTCAATGACGGAAGTAGCCTCACTCGTGGCTACTTCCGTCATTAACTTCTAGCAGAATGTGATGCCCACAAGTGGCGAGGTAACACGTTAAAGTACAGAGTGTCTAACATGCCCGACTGTCTAACAGACCCTAGTTTACCCTATATAAAAACTAAATATAAACATTTACGTAGAGATAATACATTTTACAGGAGAAAAAGTTCGTCCAAAGGGCTGGACTCTGGAAGAGTACCCAAAACGCTCATTGCATTTCCACGTTGAATAGCAATACTTAAGCGTTGACGCAAATAAGTAGTGCAACGGCGATCACCAGTAATGGAGATCAAAATTTGGCCGATTTGAGATACCAAAACTTTAGCGTCATGACTCCAAGGACCGAAGGTCTCTACAGCAAATGGGACAAAGATATAATTGTCTAAAAGATGAGCATATCTATTGACTTTCTGCTTCACGGCTAATTCAGCAGCAGATGCTGCGTGTCTGGAGGTATTCGGCAAGTGAGATGGAGCTAGAGTGTCAACACAAGTGGAGTCCCAAATTAAAGATTTTCCTCTAGACCATGGAATTAAGGTGAGACCATCGGGTCGTTTACCATCCTCGCGACTAATACCTGGTGGTTCCAAAAGAGACGGGATGCCACAAGAAGTCAGAGATCTTTTAATGATATCATTGAGTGATGTATGTCTGGGAATGCGACCCTTGCTCCTCGCACAGCTGAGTGCATGATGACCGTAAATATCAGCAATTCCTCCGCAAATACATTGGTGTGGCTGGCAGAGTTTACAACCAAGGCGTAAAGCCATTGCGATTTTAAAGGATGTACTATCTGTTAGGGTGCCGATGTGAGGAGAGGGTAATGCGTGTAACCAAGCTCCAGACTCACTCTCTTGAAGGGCTAGGAGACATGCAATGTCTTGTTCGGATTTGAAAGAAGAAAGAAGTTTATCTAAAATTTTTTTGGGAAAAGATAACGTCCCACTGTTTTTGAAATTCAGGATGGGCAGGAGGATGAGTGGTTTAGTTGAGTTTAGTTTTATGTTATGAAGAATGGTTTCCGTAGCAACAAGTTTCTGTGTGGGAATTCTAACTTTCATGACCTAACAAAAATAACTCTAAATACAACAAAGAACGATCGTGCAAAAAAGTTTATTATAGCGTACAAGCAGGGGACGTAAGACCTAGTCTGTAACCTTATCATATGTTGCGGCTATATCACCAATGGATATGGAGGGGGAAGATAGGTTTTAGTCTGAGATAAACTTCCGTGTCGGTAAACTCATATAATATTAACCATCATAAGACAAACTCTGTTTCTGATAGCGTATTCTTTCCCTTCTCGCACAGCTTACATGCCAGGTCTCGCCTCCTCAACTATATAAAATAATAGAAAAAAAAAAGATAAATCTTGAAAGATAGGCAAGCCTAAATACAGATATAAATGCAAATGAAAGAAATATGTGAAGTGTAATACATAATTAACAGATAACATTCTAAACAGTGGTGAATTTTTATGTTCGGAAGTGTTTGATATTTTGTAGTTAATAATTGCCGATTTCTTAGGCTTAATGATTGCGTTTGGATACACGTTCGAATTATTTCATTACCTATTACACCACAAAGATCATTATGGTAAGCCTGGACGATAGACAACCCCCACAAGCTTGGACCTCCGCGTAACTAGACAGGCGTTTGTAGAGAAACAAATACGAGTCGCTTGGAAGTATTAACTAACCTCAAAATATGGTATTTTTTCATGTCTAAAAAAACTTCGAAGATTGAGAAAATTTTTACTTAACGTGGTTCAATATACTACACCCAATTAACTTTGAAAATATTTGCACGTTTACCCCTAATACGCTGTATATTATATAATATAATGCCGATTCAAAAGGAAAACCAACCTGCGAGGAGGTGAATCGGAAAGTTCATTGTCATTGTTATTTATTTGCAGGCGTTTCACAGACATAATAGATCAAACATTTAAGTCACAGTTAAGGTGATTTACATTCTGACTGTCACAATAATGTTAGTGCGTGCCGGTAATAGTCATAATGATTTATCATCAGTGCCTTTCATTTGAGCAAATGCTCAAAATGTTCTTCTTTCACGCAAGCATGACTGGGCGAGTTCTTTAATTACGATGTGCACACTATCCAACAGCCAATTTTGTTGTCTGACATTTGCTGAAGCTGCATCAATTCGTTGCAGCAGAATATATCTGTATGTAACCTCTGTAACGTACATAATTTCTTTCATACAAGCCCATAAAAAGAAGTCCAGACGCCTTAAGTCTGGAGACCATGCCGGCCAAACCATAGACCATTCCCTCCCTATCCATCAACCTGGATAAACGTTATCCACCGACGAACAGGAAGTGTGAGACTAAACGTATATCTATGGAGTATATGCATCCTACCTTCCCTCGTCCCAAGAACTTCAAGACACAGTCATCAACAAAAAGGGCAAGGTCATCAGTGCCTTTCATTGGAGCAAATGCTCAAAATGTTCTTCTCTTCACGCAAGCATGACTGGGCGAGTTCTTTAATTACGATGTGCACGCTATCCAACAGCCAATTTTGTTGTCTGACATTTGCTGCAGCTGCATCAATTCGTTGCAGCAGAACATATCTATATTATGTAACCTCTATAACTTACATCATTTCTTTCATACAAGCCCATAAAAAGAAGTCCAGACGCGTTAAGTCAGGAGACAATACCGGCCAAACCATAGTCCATTCCTCCCTATCCATCAACCTGGATAAACTTTATCCACCGACGAACAGGAAGTGTGACACTAAACGTATATCTATGGAGTATAGGCATCCTACCTTCCCTCGTCCCAAGAACTTCAAGACACAGTCATCAACAAAAATGTCATGGTCATCAGTGCCTTTCATTGGAGCAAATGCTCAAAATGTTCTTCTCTTCACGCAAGCATGACTGGGCGAGTTCTTCAATTACGATGTGGACACTATCCAACAGACAATTTTGTTGTCACATATTTGCTGCCGCTGCATCAATTCGTTTCAGCAGAACATATCTGTATGTAACTTCTGTAACGTACACCTTTTCTTTCATACAGCCCCATAAAAAGAAGTCCAGACGCCTTAAGTCAGGAGACCATACCGGCCAAACCATAGACCATTCCCTCCCTATCCATCAACCTGGATAAACTTACTTTATCCACTGACGAACAGAAGTGTGAGACTAAACGTATATCTGTGGAGTATAGGCATCCGACCTCCCTTGTCTCAAGAACTTCAAGACACAGTCTTCAACAAAAACGTCATGGTCATCATTGCCTTTCATTGGAGCAAATCCTCAAAATGTTCTTCTCTTCACGCAAGCATGACTGGGCGAGTTCTTTAATTACGATGTGCACGCTATCCAACAGCCAATTTTGTTGTCTGACATTTGCTGCAGCTGCATCAATTCGTTGCAGCAGAACATATTTGTATGTAACCTCTGCAACGTACACCATTTGTTTCATAATGTCCCATAAAAAGAAGTCCAGACGCGTTAAGTCAGGAGACATTACCGGCCAAACCATAGTCCATTCCTCCCTATCCATCAACCTGGATAAACTTTATCCACCGACGAACAGGAAGTGTGAGACTAAACGTATATCTATGGAGTATATGCATCCTACCTTCCCTCGTCCCAAGAACTTCAAAACACAGTCAACAACAAAAAAGTGATCGTCAGCATTTTTTTTGGGATTGTAATGATTTGGTGCTGGTTGAATTTCTGGAATGTGGCGTAACTGCCAACTCAGCGCGCTATGTACAGACGATGAAGAAATTCCGTGCACGTCTGTGTAGAATTCGTCCGTAGAAAAACGCGATCATTCACCATGACAACACAAGTCGGGAGAGAACCGTCTCATTGGAGTAGCTGCAGTTTCAGGATGTTTTGCTTCTCCCATCTTATTACCCGGACCTGGAGCCATGTGACTACTGGCTCTTTCTGAAGTTCAAGGAATACCTGAAGGGCTCACTTTTGGCGATCGACGAAGACGTCACTAATGCAGTGCGTTGTTATATTTATAGTGCCAACACAAGACCTCATTCTTCCCCGACGGCATGCATCAATGGGAGAAGTGCATCAACGCCGGTGTGTACTATATCAAAAAATTATTTTATGCTCGACCATGCCGAAATGTAGTAATTATAACACCTGGTAGCAGTCCTTTAATGGACCTCATTAAAGTACACCTACTCATTAAAGGTCAGGTCTTTCAGCCAATGACGACTCAGGTTACAACTGTTCAGCCAATGACAGGTCAGCTTTCTACCGTTATAAAACCGCAAGTATCGATTATTCTCGGATATGCAATCGAAAGAGAATTAGCGAAAAGTCACGGAGGCTGGAAATCCAATACTGTCGCAGAAGGTTATGTTCTGTTACTATAATAATTAGCGTTAATTGTAAATAATATTCAAATAAATTCAATTTGTCATCTCGTTTTTCAATGTCTAATTTAATTTCAATGTTATCTCTGTAGGTTCTTATGGCCTAGCAAGGTCAATGTGGACGTCTGTTCCTCGGAAAAAATCAATACTTTCGCGTCTGCGCACATCTTGCGCTCGGTTCATAAATATTCATACTCACTTCTTAATTACCTTCATTATAGGCTCGTTGCATAATGTACTATTATACTCATCTGAAAGAGGACATTTTAGAGTTTGTTTTGCTTTCACTTTCATCGATTAATAAACGAGTAACAGCCTAGGAGGCAAAACTTATAGAAAACTTTCGCAGATTCAACAACAAAAAAATGTTACGAGCCAAGTAAGCACACGAGGCTAATCCGAAGGACTGGGGATGCCCTATTTATTCAATTGGACTTGTTTTCCTGTCTGCCTCTTGTGTTACATTTCCGCCAGTGACTAAATGAGCAACCTGTGCCAATAGTCTGTGACGTGTTTTGTTTTTATTGCATCACCTCGTAACCAGGTCTCGACTTGGCTGGTCCTGGCGTCCCGGTATGCTTACTTTGTGTGACACCCAACGCGCCCCACATTGTGTTTTACTACAAGACTAGCCTCTTCCCCGACACAACAGCAGACTCGTTGTCGGAAAGCTATCCACCGTTGACCGAGAAATGGTGTGCCGGTTTGCCGAACACAAAATACACCCAAACGCACAACACACTGCTTCCAACAGCTATGGCATCGCCAAACGGAGCACAAGTAGCACTCGTCGCACTCGGTTCGAATCTTGGAAACCATAGGGTGATTAATATGTTTGTGCGAGATAGTGGTTTCCGCACAAAACCAATCCGCGGAAAGTCTAAAATTCCACATTCAGTATTCCCAACCTAACACACACAACAATTTCCCTCTTCTTACCGCTTAAGTGACATAATGATTTTACTGCTTTAGGTTTTAACATATTATTTTTAGAGACGTTCAATATAGTAATAATTATAAATGGAAACTTACCACTGCAATTTCACCTAAATTACTGTTATTATTGTTTTTAAATATTTGCAAAAATTAAGTAAACTCTACAACTCCACTAAAGTTACTGCATTCGTGTTGCAAGTAACATTAAGGAAGCCGTGAAAAAATCAACAAGATTCCAGTTTCATCATAGACTGGGGGGGAAAAAGACAGACGTATATCACGGCCTGCTGGAGTATAGTAAACACAGAAAACATTTTAAAGCAACAATGTTGAAGATAGATATTTTTGTTTTGCAAATTTGCCGTCATTGAACAGAAACCAAGATGGAGATTTCATTGCAACTAATTAGAAATTCCTCTTTCAGGTATGTAATAAACGATCTTCGCACAAAATAATGTATGATACACGAGCGGTATGTTTTCTTTGAATTCTCGGAAATTAAAAAAGCTCAACTACGTTTCGCTTTTTCATACTTTTCCTCGAACATGAAAACTTTAACATACCGCTCTTGTAACGCATATTACTATTACCGCACTCAATGTTGTATTCTTCGTATTGTCAATAGCATCTCTTAGGAGAACAGATAGGCCTAATGTTTAATGTAACAAACATGTGTCTTCTTAAGGAGCTTTCGCAAGAGGTAAAAAAAAAAGATATTATTTTCGCAAAGAAAGGGAATACCAATTTTTGTTATGAAGAGGAAGACCACATTCGATATATGGTGTGATCTAAAGTGTTACGGGCGATGAAAAAAAAAATGCGTTATCAACTTGATCATCGTGAATGCAGTGAAATTAAAGATAAGGATAGTATTTTAAATTTTACATATGTGTATATGTAATACGAAGCTTCGTCAAAAATATCTTTGTTCGTTTCTTTCTTTTATATCTAACTTGTCCACACCTGTGGAGTAACGGTCAGCGCGTCTGACTGCGAAACCAGGTGGCCCGGGTTCGAATCCCGGTCGGGGCAAGTTACCTGGTTGAGGTTTTTTCCGGGGTTTTCCCTCAACCCAACACGAGCAAATGCTGGGTAACTTTCGGTCCGGGACCCCGGACTCATTTCACCGGCATTATCACCTTCATATCATTCAGACGCTAAATAACCTAGATGTTGATACAGCGTCGTAAAATAACCCAATAAAATAAATAAATATATCTAACTTATTTTTAATTGTAAAAAAAAAAAACAGGTCCGGTTTCTTCAACCTTTGTTAAATTATAGCAGTGTGTTATTCCATTTTAACTGTAAACTTAACAGTTGAAGCATTTCTTCAACTACTGTTAGTACTAACAGACTGTTAAAACCCATGTTAATTTAACTGCCCAATTTCATGCAGTTAAATCACTTAACTCTCTGTTAGCATAGAAGTATCCAATATGGCTGGTGCATTAGATCTCAGTCTAGTATATACAGTCGCGAAGCTCAATACGTAGTAAATATGCAAACATTGCTCACCACTAGGATCGCTAATATCGCCTCATTACAGGCAATGCAAAATAGAACCGTCACAGTCTATTGTTTCTAGCACCCTCAAAACTCAAGCTTCGTGACTGTATATAGTACTCTGTGATTAGATGCTGAACTTATATATCTTGATTATTTAGAAAATTATCCATGAATGCATAAACAGAGCGGATGATTTCTGTGATTTGACAGACCAGAAGTTCATACAAAGCTATAGGCTATTTTCTATTTTTCGGTTTTAACGTAGATCCGTTTGTTTTGTTTGTTTATTCTCAATAGCTGATTTATAGCCTACTGCGAACTTATTTTCAGCAGAAGGCTTTTCTCGAACTAAGAGAAATTAGTCCCACGATTTCTTTTTGTTCTAGTATTTTCCATATCACAACAGCAACACCGAGACTCCGCTCCACACTACTGTGATACAAACAACGGAAACAAGCGAGAATCGCAATTCTCACAGTCCAGAAAACAGAATTGAGCCTGTACTTGGTTATAGGTTATGGTTAAACTCTAGAATGTCTGGTCCTAATAGAGAGTTAACGAACAGAATGTTAAAATGTGAAATGTAAAGTCGAAGAAACGCAATATTTTTGTAACAAATATTTATATTTTTAACTTAGAGCTAATTAACGCTATGTTAGGTAGCCTACATTTTAACAAAGGTTGAAGAAAACGGGCCATGATGTATTATATTAGTCCATGGGTTGGCGGACCTTAAAAATGCTTGTGGTACTGGTCAAACTTCAAGGACATCTCATAATGAAAGTTTAGCAGTATACCTATTATACAGGCAAGCTAAGCGATTGCTTGGGAGACTGCGAGAGCAAAGAAACAAGATAAGGCAAGCAGAAAAATGAAAATTTCAGGATTTGAAGCAGAAACTCACAGCTTCTACTATGTGATTCATCCATGGATATTACTTTTGAATCGATATGTGAGTCAAGTAAGGAGCTTTATTTGTGAGAACATACCAACCAAGTTAACAGGGGACGGGCTTCCTTATATTTTCCCAGTCTTTTAGTAAAATCAATAAATTGTTATTTATGTCAGACACTGTGAAAACACTGACTGCATACCATCATTGACACTAGGAAGTTAACACATGAAACAAGTTATTTCAGAAGAACAGTAATCAACATACAAAACAAAAATTAGACATGCTCGACGACATGCTTGAACCCTGACGTTTACGTTAAAATTCTGATGCTCTACCGCGGCGCTAGTCAGGCTTCACCACGATAAAGTTCGTTGCTATGTTATTAAATGTATGTTTAATTCAAATGAAGTTGGCATCATATAAAACAACAACAAATGAACACGAGCGAAGAGAGACTCTAACCCACAACCCTCAGGTTAAAAATTAAAATCTCTTCCACTGAAGAATCTGGGCTTCAGGCGTGTGAAGCCGATTGCTACATATTATTAAGTAGGCTGTGTTATGTTTACCTCAAATGAAATAGGCAAACATAAAACATCAGACACGCCCGAACAGTGACACAAACTAGTGCTGCTCATCGGAGTGACTACTACCGCGAAGGAATCGGGGATTACGAATAAAGCTCTCCACCGGTGATCTCCGGTACTATCGTAGGTGGAACAGGGGACATACGGAGGGATGCGGTGGTTCGGAGCGAAGCGAAGTTGGAGGACGTAGAGCTCAAGGACGACCGGCGCGTACGGACTGAGGGTAGTTGTGAGTGGAATAACATTGCGAATGAAAAACTGAAAGGCAGAAGAATTTCAGCAAAAAAGGACCCTCTAAGATTGATCCAGCACATTGTTACGAGATGAAACTCCAAACTTCAGTGATGAGCCGCTTACTTGAAATGAAATATGAGTTGGTGATTGTGTTGCCAGAAAAGCCAAACGCTCCTAGGACGCTAACAGGTCCGTATTTGGAAATCTCTATGGCGTGAACCAGGTTAGATAGATTCTCTGAGTAGGTCTAAATTTTAAAATGTAGGTATGTAAGTGTTTAGGCTAACATTAAGAGCCGCGGTTGTGGTACTCGTACTTGCTGTCAAAAATAAATTATTACCATTCAGATACCCATTGACGGTTAATTAGTGATATCATCGTTTTCGTAGTTTTAAAATTACGCAAAACATGTGCTACGATTTTTTAAACTGCTTTAGTGCTATTGTTCTAAAGGTCCACAGTCTAGGAAAAAAGTCTTGAATTTTCTATAAAACGTAACTTTCGAGGCAATAAAAATCATACGTAACTTATATGGAATATTTAAAAGGCAACTTGAGTTATTAGATTAAAATATTGAGTCTCATTCTGAAACTAAAGCAACGTGTGGTAATAATATAATTACAATTATCCTTAAGTTGATATCCGCTTATATGTTTTATTACAGAGGAAGAGTGACGCGTTTTAGAAGAGACAGTTCAAATACTGACACCCTTTAACACAATTATCACAATCCTGTCTGGTGAAGAATCTTAATAAATTATTTTGGACAGTAAACTTTAACCCATTGATACCACACGTTTCTTTTGTTCCATTCTGAAACTCCCTTAATATATTTTATGTTAAACTAAACCGATTAGAATAATAATTGACAAAAACTGTTTGTGAATAAACGAGTGTTTTCAGGAAAATTATAAATGTTTACATTAGCTACTGAAAAGCTATACTTCTACGTTAGTTTTCAGTTAATTTTAATGTTATTCATTTGATCAATGACATAAAAATAATACGCCTTTCCACAAATACTATGAATTTCAAAACTAGAAAAAAATCTGTCAGCTAACATAGTACTTCAAGCAAAACAAGAAAAAAAGAAGAGCCGAAGAAAGAGAGAGAGAGAGGGGGGGGAAGTAAATAAAAAATAGAAAATAAACAACAAAAAATTACACACTTATTTTAAAAGATACGCGGACGTCAGCTGACTCCAACCACTAATTGATCCGATTAAAGGAATGCTCAGCGGAAAATGTACGTCTGCGCCACAGCACATATACAACCTGCGCTGCATCAATCGGAGGTAACCGGAGGTCTCCGATTGAAAGCGCACAAACAACCACTCCGGAGAAAAACCTAATCATAAGCAGCACTAACGCAAACCGTGAACTCTTAAGATATCAAGCTCGATACTCTTTTCTATTCAGGCTCTAGCTTTGTAAAGCTGATTGCCATATGTTAATAACTATATGCTTAACTGAAAATACGCTGTAAACATGGACCTAGGTAAAAGAACAATGAAGCACTCCCAGACAATGTATCGAAACCTGGACCCTTAGTTAATAGCCTAATGCCCTACCACTGATTGACCCGGGCTCGACATTTATAAGCCCGACTCCTATGTTATTAAGATACAAAAATAATTTGGCGAAATATAAAACAACGCTCAGAAACGCCCGGACAGGGTTTCGAACCCTGGACCCTTAGGTTAAAAAGCCTAATGCTCTATCACTGAGCTATCCGGACTACATTTTCAGGTATTTGATTGCCATGTTATTAAGGTACATGCTTTGGTGAAATGAGGGTGGCGAAATATAAAATAATGTTTAAAAACGTCCGGACAGAGTATCGACCCCTGGACCCTTAGATATAAAGCATTATGCTCTATCACTGAGCTATTCGGGCTACTTTTCCAAGCGTTCGATTGCCATGCTATTAAGGTACATGCTTTTGTGAAATGAAGGTGGAGAATATAAAATTATGTTCAGAAACGCCCGGACAGGGTATCGAACCCTGGACCCTTAGGTTAAAAGCCTAATGCTCTACCACTGAGCTATCCGGGCTACATTTTCAGGCGTTCGATTGCCATGCTATTAAGGTACATGCTTTTGTGAAATGAAGGTGGCGAAATATAAAATTATGTTGAGAAACGCCCGGACAGAGTATCGACCCCTGGACCCTTAGATATAAAGCATTATGCTCTATCACTGAGCTATTCGGGGTACAGTTCCAGATATTCGATTGCCATGTTATTAAGGTACACGCTTTTGTGAAATGAAGGTGGCGAAATATAAAATTGTATTTAGAAACGCCCGGACAGGGTATCGAACCCTGGACCCTTAGGTTAAAAGCCTAATGCTCTGCCACTGAGCTACCCGGGTTACATTTTCAGGTGTTCGATTGCCATGCTATTAAGGTACATGCTTTTGTGAAGTGAAGGTGGCGAAATATAAAATTATATTCAGAAACGCCCGGACAGGGTATCGAACCCTGGACCCTTAGGTTAAAAGCCTAATGCTCTTCCACTGAGCTATCCGGGCTACATTTTCAGGCGTTCGATTGCCATGCTATTAAGGTACATGCTTTTGTGAAATGAAGGTGGCGAAATATAAAATTATGTTCAGAAACGCCCGGACAGGGTATCGAACCCTGGACCCTTAGGTTAAAAGCCTAATGCTCTACCACTGAGCTATCCGGGCTACATTTTCAGGCGTTCGATTGCCATGCTATTAAGGTACATGCTTTTGTGAAATGAAGATGGCGAAATACAAAACTGTGTTCAGAAACGCCCGGACAGGGTATCGAACCCTGGACCTTTAGGTTAAAAGCCTAATGCTCTACCACTGAGCTATCCGGGCTACATTTTCAGGCGTTCGATTGCCATGCTATTAAGGTACATGCTTTTGTGAAATGAAGGTGGCGAAATATAAAATTATGTTCAGAAACGCCCGGACAGGGTATCGAACCCTGGACCCTTAGGTTAAAAGCCTAATGCTCTACCACTGAGCTATCCGGGCTACATTTTTAAGTGTCCGATTGCCATGCTATTAAGGTACATGCTTTTGTGAAATGAAGGTGGCGAAATATAAAATTATGTTTAGAAACGCCCGGACAGGGTATCGAACCCTGGACCCTTAGGTTAAAAGCCTAATGCTCTACCACTGAGCTATCCGGGCTACATTTTTTAGTGTCCGATTGCTATGTTAATAAGGTACATGCTTATGTGAAATGATGGTGGCGAAATGTAAAATAATATTTAGAAACCCCCGGACAGGGTATCGAACCTTGGACACAAATTATGGACGTTTTAAAATTCATGTGTCCCCCTAAGACCGTTTCTTATGAAAACAATGACACGCAGTGCATGACAGACTGTTTGAAGAAGTATTTTTCACAGTAATCACAGCAAACAAACAATTCAGAGGAATTTACTAGCTCATTATATGCGACTAATTATTCATATAGATGACATCCTTTGTTGTGGTATCAACTTTACTTAGAAATAGATATTCTATATCACTGTTTCAATACAAATAATCACTTCAGATGATTAAGAAAACACGTTCTCATGGTGAGTTGCAAAATGAGCAAAAATAAACAAACATGTGAGCTTTATCAGTTATCTTAAACAGGGAGTGTTCACCTGGTTCACCTGCTGATTTCCGTCAGTATCAGCAGGCACGAAGACAAGATCTGGTAACGTACCCATTACTCATTAGAATTATAAGTTAGCACAACAAGCAATAACGTCATATTGTTCGTAATGTAGTTTTTGAAATGCTTCAACATCGGGTTATAATAGTACATTATGCAACGAGTCTATAATGGTAGTAATTAAGACGCGAGAATTTTTGTTTATGAAACGAGCGCAAGCGAGTTTCATAATTTTCATACGAGCGTCTTAATTACCATTATAGGCAAGTTTCATACGAATTTTTATGCTCGACCATACTTCTTACTTGAAATTATTCATAAGTACTCATATTATTCTTCAGAGGAGCGGAAGTGACCGTGTGCAAAACCTTGTGTAACCTCTTAAATTGTGAGATGTGCGCAGACGCGAAAGTATTGATTTTTTCCGAGGACCAAATGAGGCGTTCAGAAGTCAACATGATTAACTCCACTTTTGGTTATTTCAGAGTTTATAAGTTGGCAATGTATTAAATTGACCATATTTTCTTTGGTCAATGTAATTTGCCCCATAGTTCAGTAAAAAGCCCATAGACTGCAATATTCTTCTCGACTACATCACAGAATCAATAGTGTGTGTTTAACTTTAACCTTGACTATCTCAAAATTTTTGGAAAAGGAGATAATCATGTTGACTTCTGAACGCCTCAAGTGTCATTGACCTTGATATAATCTAGAGAATAACATGAACATTAATCTTTATATAACCTGGAAATTGATTTAGACATTGAAAAACGGGATGACATACTGAATTTATTTGAATATTATTTACAATTAACTCTAATTATTATAGTAACAGAACATAATCTTCTACGACAGTATTGGATTTGCAGCCTCTGTGACGTTTCGCTAGTTGTCTTTCCATTGCATATCCGAGAATAATCGATACTTGCGCTTTCATATTGCTACAATGGTGCTTTCTGATTGGTGTAAAACCTGAACTTTAAGGATTAGGTTTATTTTAATGAGGTCCATTAAAGGGCTGCTACCAGGTGTATAATTACTACATCTCGGCATGGTCGAGCATAAAATTTATTTAATAATCTAATGTTTTGAAATTACAATTAGGTTTAGTTTTGAATTACAGGCCCAATCTCAAGTCACGCTCTATGGAAAATATAGCTAAAACTGTGTTGACAGAAGAAGTATGATATGAAATGTTTGATATCATTAATGTAGAAAACATCCTCCAATTCCTTTACAAAATTAACTTCTTTTTTGACTTCAACAACAGCTTTTGTGTCAATGTTTACCTAAAAACAGTAGTGTCACAGCTTTAATTTTTTTTTAAACAATCCGCTTTTCTTACCAAACATGGTGTTGCACCGTCAGTGAAAACTTCTACACCTTTATTCAAGTCAATGATGATCTTAAGGGGAGATGTATGTCCAAACTGACCAAAAATCACTTTTTCTAAAAACTGGTTAAGGGGAGATGATGGTATTTTTTAAAACTTTTTTTCCTATTTGGTGTAAAATATTAATTTTTTTTACAGCTCATAGCTGTAGCAATTCAACCAAATATAAATATTTTGAAGAAAAAAACAGTATTTGGGGGCCCAAATTTGAAAAAAATATACCCAATGCAGGATTGTACTAAAACCGATATATTTAAATCGTTTTTAAAGATAGATTCAAACAGTTTTTGCAATGTATTTTCAAAAGCATGTTCTACAAACTGTCTGCAACAGAATTTTTATATTAGTCCCTACGTTTGTAAAATAAACAATTAAAATTTAATAACAATTTTCTGATTTTCTTTCTTGCAAACAAACGGACGTATTTTTAAAATTAAATCAATTAACAAAATTATGTTACAGATAAAAGTTTCCTAATAGTCTAAAGAATGTGTGTTCTAAATTTCATGCATGTATCGTTAATAGTTCATAAATTATATCCATTTTTGTCTGGCAATGTAGCAAAAAAATGAAGTTACTGGAAACGGATAGAAGTGGGCGTGTGATTTAAAATCCATAGCGCAGGAAGTTTAAAAATGACGTCTCAACATCCGATAAGGCACAAAGTGTTATGCAATGCATTCCACACATATCAAAGAGTTTTTTTTTTTTTTTTTTTTTTTTGAAAATTTAATTTACTGGAAACAACATTAAAAGTTGGCGAATGATTTCAAAATCCATAACGCAAGAATTTTAAAAATGGCGACTCAACATGCGATAAGGGCACAAATACCCACAAAATGTTATGCTATGCATTCCACACATATCACAGAGTATTTTAAAGAATTTTTTTTTTATTTACTCATTTTTCACCAAAAAATACCATCCTCTCCCCTTAAAAACATAATGTTGGGAAACACTCCATAAAGTTTTACGGGCCCAATGTTAGTCTAAATGAGTATCAATCAAGAAGAGCCACAGACTAGTTCTAGAGAAGATTGGAGAGGAACTTGGACTAGAAAATCATTGTAAAAATGACTCCTCTTCAGGATTTAGAATAATTGATTTACCAATTCCTTCGTGTGCTATAAACATTGTCTGTTGTTGTTGTTGTGGCTTACAAGAGGTAAAAAAGTAATTAATCATGAGGCTTGCATATTCAAACTTCACAACTTGTTATCTGCAATACGCAATTATCAATAAAGAAGGAACATTTTCTCAGAAACTATTTGAGATAAAGTAATGAAATTTTGCACACTCCTTTAGTATTACATAATGCAAATTTTCCTACAGAATATTTGCTTTTAGGTGAATATTTAAAGAACTTTAATTTGGCAAAGGAAAGATATTTTTTTAAATACTACTTACTACATTTTTTTTTAATTTAGTTTGAAAGAAAACACTTGAAGTTTTAACATTCTGTCTTCAGGAATTTGTTACATATAATGTAGAGCAAATGTGTACAAAATTTCAGAATCATATCTTTAACAGATGATGAGGAAACGTTCCTTATATGTTGTGATATCTGGTTAGATTAGGTGGGTTCGTAATTAAGCTTCCTGACAAGCTAAGGTATTGTAATTAACTATTACAATAGAGTCAGCCATTGTAAATACCTGTACCAAATTTCAGATGGATAGCTAAAAAATTGTGGGATCAGTGATTAATTACATAATTACAGTGTACTACGTCTCCCCTTGAACATAAAGATGATAAAATCAAATGACTGAATGAAAATAGTACATTATGCAACGAGCCTATAATGGTAGTAATTAAGACGCGAGTATGTTTATGAAACGAGCGCAAGCGAGTTTCATAATTTTCATACGAGCGTCTTAATTACCATTATAACCAAGTTTCATACGACTTTTTATGCTCGACCATATTTCTAACTTGAAATTATTCATAAGTATTCATGTTATTCTTATCTGACTGAGGAGTGGAACTGACCTTGTGCAATACCTCGTAAATTGTGAGATGTGCGCAGACGCGAAAGTATTGATTTTTTCCGAGAAAAAATTTTTACATTGACCTTGATATAATCTAGAGAGTAAAATAAACATTAATCTTTATATAACCTTGAAATTGAATTAGACATTACTTTGTCTAATCTCGCGCTAATTGTTTTTCGATTGCATATCCGAGAATAATCGATACTTGCGCTTTCATATTGCTACAATGGTATTTTCTGATTGATGGAACACCTGAACTTTAATGAATAGGTATATTTTAATAAGGTCCATTAAAGGGCTGCTACCAGGTGTATAATTACTGCATTTCGGCATGGTTGAGCATAAAATTAATTAATTAAGTAAATAAAAATAAAACCAAAGAGATAGTTAATATGCCTGGTATGCATTTATGTTATTATCAGAAAATATTTGGTTTCTTTCACTGTCTCTCCCTACTCACGTCTTCTTGACAAGCAGCCCCACTATCAGTGGTAAGGTTGGTTAGAATTTGATAAGAAGACAGGTTAGTGATAAGTAGGAATTCAGTGACAAGGTTAGGTAGAATTACATGAGAGATGGATTAGTGATGGATAGCCCTACTGTTAGTGATGTTAGGTAGGGTTTAATGAAGAATTGGATTTGTGACAAGAAGTTCTATTATCCGTGACAAGTTTATGGTAGTGAAGGTTCTCTGTCAGTGACAAGAAGAATTTCATGAGATGGATTAGTGACAAGGCCTCACTGTCAGACAACGTTAAGCAGGATTTGATGAGAAGACAGGTTAGTGACAAGTGGGAATTCAGTGACAAGGTTAGGTAGAATTTCATGAGATATGGATTAGTGACGGATAGCCCTACTGTTAGTGATGTTAGGTAGGGTTTAATGAAGAATTGGATTAGTGACAAGAAGCTCTATTATCCGTGACAAGTTTAGGTAGAATTTCATAAGAAGACGGAGTAGTGACAGGTAGCTCTACTGTCAGTAACAAGGTTAGGTATAATTCCATGAGAGATGGATTAGTGATGGATAGCCCTACTGTTAGTGATATTAGGTAGGGTTTAATGAAGAATTGGATTTGTGACAAGAAGTTCTATTATCCGTGACAAGTTTAGGTAGAATTTCATGAGAAGACGGAGTAGTGACAGGTAGCTCTACTGTCAGTGACAAGGTTAGGTATAATTCCATGAGAGATGGATTAGTGATGGATAGCCCTACTGTTAGTGATGTTAGGTAGGGTTTAATGAAGAATTGGATTAGTGACAAGAAGTTCTATTATTCGTGAAAAGTTTAGGTAGAATTTCATGAGAAGACGGAGTAATGACAGGTAGCCTACTGTCAGTGACAAGGTTAGGTAGAATTCCATGAGATGGATTAGTGACGGATAGCCCTACTTTTAGTGACGTTAGGTAGGGTTTAATGAAGAATTGGATTAGTGACAAGAAGTTCTATTATTCGTGAAAAGTTTAGGTAGAATTTCATGAGAAGGCGGAGTAGTGACAGGTAGCCCTATTGTCAGTGACAAGGTTAGGTAGAATTCCATGAGATGGATTAGTGACGGATAGCCCTACTGTTAGTGATGTTAGGTAGGGTTTAATGAAGAATTGGATTAGTGACAAGAAGCTCTATTATCCATGACAAGTTTAGGTAGAATTTCATGAGAAGACGGAGTAGTGACAGGTAGCTCTACTGTCAGTGACAAGGTTAGGTAGAATTTCATGAGATGGATCAGTGACAAGAGCCCCACTGTCAATGACAATGTTAAGTTTGATGATTTAGTGACAAGTGTCCCAATGTCATCAAGTATGGTTTGATGAAGAGATAGATTAGTGACAATCAATCACACTGTGAATGAGTGATAAGGTAAGGTATGATTTGATAAGGTTATAGATTAGTAATAAATACCCTACTGGCAGTGACAATGTTAGGAAGGAATGGGTGAAGAGGTGAATTAATGACAAGTAACGTTACTTTCAGCGAGTGATTTTGTAGGGTTTGATGAGATACATCAATGTCAATTGTCTCGCGCAAATATGATAGAAGTGATGGTCAGGTACGTTATAATCAGGCTTCGAGACTTCGGACCCAATAGAGGAGTTCAGTGGGAAATCCGCATAACGGCGTACTGAGTATAGTGGTAAAGCTTACAGTGGGTGGGGGTACTGTAGAATGAATGCCAACAAATACGCAAAGGAAAACGCTCTGGATTTGAAGGTTCTGACGAATAATTTGGTTTTCATACAAACTGTGTCTGAAACTATTACACGGTTAGAAAAGTCAGAGCAAGAGATGCCGGAAGCCCTCAAATTAATTTAGAAAATGATGCAGAGAATTAATGTGACATCAAGTACACCGGTTACTGAACGTGTAAAACAGAAGTGGAAATCAATTTTATGTAAAAATAATGGATATGGAACATTGTGTAACATAAACAACAAATTAGTGGACATAGAGTCACCCGAGAATAAAGGACTGTCTCTTAGAGACTGCAATGATGTTAGGTTTTTTCGTTTTGCTCCTATCACGTCATGCGACTTAGAGCGCAGCTTTCTACAGTACAAACTGTGTTTGGTAGATAACCGAAAAAGATTTACGTTTGAGATACTGAAAATGTATCTTGTATAGTACATTGCAATTCGGTACTGTAACTGCACTTCCTAAAGATGACCAATAGGATAAATGAAAAAATTAACATTGCTACATGCTTATTTCCACCATTAACACTGTGTATAATTAAACACAAATGCTTATAAAAGATAGGAGAATAAATGTTTTTCATATTCTTTTGACATTATCATTGTGTAATGTATATTTACTTCAGGATGTACATATGCGTGTGTTTCCCCATACTACCGTACTCTACTCTAAATAGCAACGTTGTTACCTCAACACATCTCTATCTACCTGCAGCGAGTCAACAACCTATAGTGCATGCACAGTAAACTTATTTTATCGGGTCCCAAGTCTCGAAGCCTGGTTATAATTATCAGCAGTGCGGAAAACAAAAACAAAAAAATGTAGCGTTTCCTTCAATAAAATACATTCTAAAGGACAACACCCCTAGAATTGATACCAAATCCTCAATCGGACATGATATTAACCCCATTTAATTAAAAATAATATTAATAATAATAATAATAATAATAATAATAATAATTTATTTATTTAATCTGGCAGAGCTAAGGCCAGTATTGCGTTTATATTTCTATATGTTATTAATATTTTTGTCTTCAGGCTTTATTTAGATTATGAAGATTCATGAGATGTACACACAAAAAATAAAAATAATATAATTATCTCGATCAACCGAAAGTCTGGAAGCTAGTATTTCAATCCAGACCCGGATTGTATTTTCTTATTTGTAAATGTTTTTTTTTTTTCTTTTCAGTACTGGACTGCAGCTGATCATGGACACGATGCTGAATGTGCTGAATTCACTTCCACTGCAAGCACTTGCATTATCAGCGGTTGTTTTAATTTTGGCGTATTTCTACAAGAAGTCGAGTTATTCCTATTGGACTAAACTTGGAATATACAACGCAAATCCTACTTTTCCCTTCGGAAACTTTGGCAACGTGATTTTGAAGAACACAAACACACAATTGTTATTTACAAAGATCTATAATGAAACAGAGGGCCACAGACTTGTAGGCCTTCATGGATTCAGTACAAAGTTTCTTCTAGTTCGAGACACCGAACTCATAAAGAACATTCTTCTCAGAGATTTTGATCATTTCCATAGCCGGGGAATAAAAATCAATGAGAAGGCTGAACCACTGCAAATGAATTTATTCTTTCTATCTGGTACAAAATGGAGGCATCTCAGAGTTAAACTGACTCCTACTTTCACGTCTGGAAAAATGAAGATGATGTTTGGCACGTTGGTGGAATGTGGTAAGGAACTGAAATCTGTACTTCAAGAACATGCAGGTGAAACAATTGAGGTTAAAGATATTCTTGCACGATTTACTACAGACGTCATAGCATCTTGTGCTTTTGGAATACAGTGCAATTGCTTGAAGAATCCAGACGCAGAGTTCAGGCAGTGGGGAAGAAAGATTTTCTCACCCTCGTTCAGGATGACTGTTTTCCGAATTGTAAACTTTTTCTCGTCACCTCTAGCAAGAAAATTGGGCTTATCATTTACACCATCAGATGTCAGTAACTATTTCAGAAAAATGGTGAATGAAACTGTGGAATACCGAGAAAACAACAACGTTCAACGCAACGACTTCATGCAGCTACTGATACAACTGAAGAACAACCCGCAGGACCAGGATAACTCAGTCAATGGATCACGGTACAAGTTAGAAGAGAATGAAGAAGATGAGAAATCTTTTGGTAATTGTTAATTGTAACATATATTATGCTTACTTTTTTTTTCTTTAATCAGAGATCAATTTTAAATTGGTTCCGCTCCACACCTGATTCGTCTTGTACTAATCACATTTTCTATTATTAAGTTTCTTCTACGCGCTAGGTGTAGGTGTACTGAAGGGCATAATTCCTGTCAAAAAGTGCGTGAAAATCTTTCACAGGCTTGAGTACCCATTAGGCTCCTGCACGAGTAGATTCGACTTTTTTCTTTGGTTGTCATCGGCATGCGTACGAGTTTGGATCCAGACCTTGATGTATTCTTCAAGGTTCTGTAGGTGTAGTGTAGGTCCAATTAACGTTATAAACATCAGGTACGGAAGATGGTATATACAAAGAGTTTCTCAGAGGTTGCATTATTAAGTTCATTGTACTGAAACCTCTTTCACAGTCTGGAGAGCTCACATGGAGAATATCAACACGTAAGAAAACTAGCTTTAATTGTTTGAGAATTTTCTCTCCCCGAAGCCATGTCTTACAGTTGGGTAGGAGAGTAAAATCTTTCTTAGATTTTTCTTCCATGCCGACCATCCACTAGTAATCAGCGTATTCCGAATCTCACCGGACCGGTGGACAACAATGACGTCACGCTGCAGCGAAATAGGAACAAAACTGCTGGAAGGATCGATGGCTGTCATGGCGACTGTATAAGCTGTTATCTGTGCTACGCTAGCAGAATTTTGCGAAATTTTCGTACTGCCATCCCGTTCAAAGAAAAGAGAGCATACACAATTTATTTCTTGAACCGGTAGTAATAACTGGTCCGTTGACATGTTCGCTCGTAAGCCATTACCATATTGTTTTTACGTTGTGCTCATTACACACAATACAGCAAAACACACCGCCATGACACAACAGTGCACGATGTCATTCGTCTGCTAATTCCCGCCCTATACAAGAACCAATCAGAGCGGCTGATGAAGACTGCCACCACCTCTGCAAGCAGATGGCACCGGCGCGACACCGGTGGAGCATCAGTGACTCCATCGGTGAAATTCGGAACACCGTGATGCCATCAGATTGCTCAGCGCTGAAATTCGGAATACGCTCAATGTTATATGGTCACTTCGTGCTATCATTTTTTTTTTCTTTTCATAAAGAATTTGCAATCCTCATTCTCCTCGGAAAATAGTCAATAAGGCTTTTACATATCGTATTTATTCGATTATTAGATCCCCCCTCTCTTTTTAAGAGGAAAACGTTAAAAATATATACCCGCATATTAGATCCCTCCGACATAGAAGACTGTAGCTTCTGAATTCCTGACTAAGACTTCTACACAGTAGTCTACATTATCATTCAATCAAACAATCAATCAAAAATGCTCATGGAAAGATTGCAAGGTAAAACCCGCTTATAAAACCATCCTCTGTCCTGTTGTCCTGTTACTTCTCCAATTGTTTCCGTGTTGACAAAGAGCAACAACATCTCTCTTTGCATGTTATCCTCAAACTATTTTCCGTACTCTCTGTCCCGTTAGTTCTTTCACTGTTACAGCACATACAGAGAGACAAATTCCCTTTCTTCTTCTTCTGATGGTATCGGTTTTCATTTACCGTACTTCCAAAGCCAGTCATTCAGAGAAAGAGATTAGTGTCAGGTGTGAGTATGAAGATGAGCAACAAGCGAGGGAGTTATTCTGTGTCGTTTAAATTGAATGTGATAGACTTCGAGGAGTTCCTCTTTAATTGAAGGGTTCAGAGCCACAGTGGGCCAAGCGCCATTTATTAAAAACGGAGAAAGCAAGAGTTAAAGTTAAGTGAATACAATAATTTAATTAAGATTGACATATCATTTAGTTTTAATGTGTATACTTTATATTACTTGCTATATGTTTCCATTGAATTATGGTAATAACTTCATTTTAGCCCTTGTTTTCTACGGTTTTAGTAAATGGCGCTTGAACCCTTCAATTGCTTCTTTCACGCTGACACCTGGGGTTTACTTTAACTGTTCTATAGCTCTAATTGTCCTTGTAATTGGTCTGTTTGAAAGTGGAATAGCGTGTTTTCTGTAGTCCTTTAAATTCATCTCTTGCAAATGATTTTCTGCTCATGTCAGTTGAGCACCTATACTAAAAGCCAGGTTATGAACCGACTAAACAGGAAGTAGGTGGGATGGCGAGAGGAAAGTGCGGGTTAGAGCAACGGGCACAGAATACATAGAGTAGACACTAGCATCTTAATACCATTGGACGGAGTGAAGCCGGTTTGATGGGCCTGACGCCATCTTGTTGCTACCAAAACATTGCAAAATAGCAATTACGTTATAGAAGATCTTATGATAATAGGAATTCCATATGTCGCTAATTTCCTGGAGGACTCACACTTCCTTGTTTGTTTCGTAATACAGAATCCCTAGGCACGTATTTTTAGCAAAAATTGCAAAACTGTAATCGATAAATCACATATATACATATTTAAATTGACAGCTCATCAAATTGCAGTATGGTATTTAATAGGTACTCTGGAAAGTTAAACAAACAATAATGATAAAAAAAAAGGAAGCTAACAGTTTGACCTTATTTTGCTACTAGTCCAAATAAAAATGCTAGCCTATAATAAGTACTTTCATAGATTGATCCATTTGCTTCGATTTAATAATGCAACTTGCTTCTTAACGCAAATTATCATTCTCTTCCTTTTGCCAGTATTTCGTATAGATGTCCCGATTTTTGTTTAGAGAAAAAGTGGAATGCTCTTAACCATATAATATTTGATGGGCTCTTCGTTTATAGTATATAATTAGATTATAACGGCGAACAAAAGTGAAGTTTTATTACCAAGTGGGTCAAGTTAGATCACGATGGAGTTAATGCAGCTACTAAATCTGCAAAGCATAAGTCTGATTTCGTGATTATAAAAATTAATTATAATAATATTAATACACTATTTCTTTTTCTTCATAAAACGAATACGTGCATTCGGTTGAAGAGAAACCTCGGTACCCATTTTCTATAGCACGCGACACAAACTTCCAACACGGGTTGTTAGGTTAGCTTCGCTCGTAGATGCTAAGTCTGCAAAGCATGTCTGATTTCGTGATTATAAAAATTAATTACAATAATATTAATGCAATATTTCTTTTTCATCAAACGAATACGTGCATTCGGTTGAAGAGAAACCTTGGTACACCCATTTTCTATAGCACGCGACACAAACTTCCAACTTGGGTTGTTAGGTTAGCTTCGCTCGTAAATGCTAAGTGTACAAAGCGTAAGTCTGATTTAGTGATTATAAAAATTAATTACAATAATATCAATACACTAATCCTTTATCTTAATCAAACAAATACGTAAACAATACGAATCTAACCGACTAACTTAGGCTAAATCATTCATTACCGTATCTAGCCTACCGGTAATAAGTACATTTCACACATGCATATTTACCTGTGAAAAGTTATTCCAGGAATTTTTTTTTGAAAACCTGTTTGTGCAGCCATACGCAGAACATGTAGGCATATTGAAATTAGTTAATTTATTAATTAAAACAACGATGCAACATCACAATCAACTGCCCATGTGCTAACCGGGAGCCCAATGTTTTGGTAGCATCATAATGGCGACTGTCCACAAAAGCGGCTTCACCTCCAAGCTGTTTATATCTACTCTATGCATTCTGTGCTCGATGGGTTAGAGGGGTAGCCTGTGCAGTGATGGCACGTTCAGTGTGGGGGTGGAGGGGAAAAGGAGAACGGAGCTTTTCATTGGACCTCGCGTGAAAATGTCGTCTGCTAACGAAAATCTGGCAACGGAATCAAGGAGACAGTGTAGCCAAACTTCCCAGTTCATTTGCAGCACCACGCGCATTACGAGTCGCATTTTGTACCAGCGTCATTAGCTCGTGATTTCTTAAAAACAGTAATTTTAATTACTAATATTGTAGATAGTGTTATCGAGAACTACAGACAGTAGTTATTTTAAACATATCGGTGACAAACGCTGAACACGCTTTGAATCTCGCGCCACTATGTGGCAACAGAGCTCTGAAAGAGAGCAACAGAACGTTGCTTCCGGTTTAGTCGGTTCATAACCTGGCTTTTAGTATAGTAAAATGGATATTCAAAGTCTTGTAAAACTTCCACATTGCATGTACTGTTCTAAAGCCTCAGGCCAACCTTCGAACTGAAAACCTGAAAACATTTGGCCATCTTCACATGCTGAGCACCTAACGTTTTGTTTGCAAAAAGCTTGTCAAAAATATTGTAATATGTCACTTCAGGAACACATAATTATCGTAAATAATTAAACACATTCGTGTTACAGAAATAACAATGGACGTGGTAGCAGCCCAGGCTTTTGTGTTCTTCAACGCCGGGTTCGAGACCTCTTCCACCACAATGACATTCTGTCTGTACGAGCTGGCCGTAAACCCGGATATCCAAGAAAGAGTCCGGGAGGAGATAGACGCAGTGCTACGCAAACATGATGGCAATATTACGTATGAATCTTTATTCGAGATGGAGTATCTGGACAAAGTTGTAAACGGTAAGTGAGAACACTGCGTGGAATATATTCAACCAACTCATGAACTCTTCTCATATATTTTAAATAAAGGGAAAATGGGTACCTGCTGTACAAGTGTACTTCCTTTTCTGTAGACAGTTAACAATAATAATGCGACATACAATTTCTAACTCACGTTATACAGGGACATCATTTTATTTTTACTTCAATTTTTATTGGACATGAGTTTTTTAATGTACTTCACTCCCACCCCTTCTACTAATGAAGTTCAACCGTCCACACAGATCCAAGACCGCATATACAGTCATAGTAGCCTTACGGTCATAGTAAACAGTACGTTCCAAAAATATGTTCGCATCTTCCATTGACGAAAGAGCTTTCAATATTAAATCATTTTCGCACAGGTACTGTCGTCCGTTTGCCTATGTCGCATCCCGGTTTCCCTCACCAGATCTTATTCGCCAGCTAGTGGCTGGGCTGTCTTAGCTCTTTTCAGAGAACATTAATTTCTGTTGGGAATTGGACGTCTACGTAATACACTCAGGGACAAAAAAACCGGACACTTTAATATTTGCTGGTATTTTGCAAAACATTATCTTCTCATACAAAATTATGGTAGCCATAATGGAGACGTGTATACATTGTTGATTGTTTTTGTTTTTTATAAACAAGCCATTACAACCAAATATTCCAATTTTGCTTTCGGAGTCTCAGCTATAACAATTTTGTCTCAACCATTTTGTGCTTCATTATCGTTATCATTCGTTATTTCTTTATTTTTACATTTTCTGAGTTTAAGTGGGGTTGTAACATTTATCTTAAAACAAGATGCGACCTGAAGATGTGGCTCGAGCTGTAGCCCTTTACGATGATGGGCGCAGTGTACGTTACATTGCAAATGTTATGAATATTTGATGCCATAAAACGGTATAGAGAGACCCTAGAATATACCAGAAGACCAGGTTCGGGTCGTCCAAGAGCTACAAACCCAAATGAAGACAGGTATATGGTGTTGAGAGTTCTTAGGGAGCACAACCTACCAGCTACTAGTGTGGCCCAGCAATTTGTTAACATGCATGGACGCCCAATTTCGGCCAAAACAGTTAGAAGGAGGTTGAAAGCAAGTGGACTGATATCAAGTAGACCTGCAACTGGTCCCAGACTTCTCAGGATGCATCGAGTTGAACGACTGCGTTTTGCAAATGATCACAGGGATTGGAGAAATGGACAGTGGAGCTGTGTTCTGTTCAGGTGAGTCCCGTTTCAATCTGTGCTCACCTGATGGACGTGAAAGAGTTTGGAGAAGGAGGGAGAACGATTTTCACAGTGTTGCATTTCCGAAAATGTGCCGTATGGAGATGGTGGAGTGATGGTTTGGGCAGGAGTGTGTACGGATGCTCGCACAGAGTTGGGTTTTGTTGAAAATGGAAGACTAGCAGCTGATAGGTATATAAATGAGTGTTTGGCTGATCATGTTGTGCCATTTGGCCAATTTGTAGGCGATAATTTTGTTTTAATGCATGATAATGCACGGCCGCATATTGCCCATGCGGTCGGAGATTATCTCCAAGAAGTGGGAATCCATGTTCTTCCATGGCCAGCAAGGAGTCCAGACATGAACCCAATTGAACAAGTGTGGATCATGCTGGGATGGCGTGTTAAGAATAGACGACCGAGACCAGAATCGTTACAAGAGTTTTTGGCGAAGAATGTTATTCCTCAAAAAGACATTGCTAAAAATTGAGAGCATGCCAAGACGTATGGATGCAGTTATTCAAGCCAGGGGTAATACCCGTTACTTTTTCACCATAAAATGAAAAAACAGTTAGACCAAACGATGCCATAATTATACAATTTTTTTAAATTTTCTCATCAGAGGTATTTTTGTTTTCAAATGTTGTCGTATAAGGTGCTAAATGAAACATTATTTTGTTTAAATGGGTTTTATTTCAATTTTGAAATAATTGGCAACAAAATACAAGCAAATATAGAAGTGTCCGGTTTTTTTGTCCCTGAGTGTATTATACGACTGTTTAAAATAACTGAGATAAAAGGGTCTCGTTAAGTAATTAACTGTTACGTGATTTCCTCCTTTCTACGACCCTACGACATAACCACTTGGACGGACAGTAGATAGTATGTCTAAGTGATTTTATCTTTTCGGATCGGGCAGAAGTGAAGATTGAAATTACAGTACGTAAGGTACTCTTTTATAGAGTAGGTACAGAATTATTTCAACATGAGTTACTAGTACGAAGGACGAAACAGGTAATTGGGATTAGGTACAGTAGTCTATAGTGCGATAATATGCACATTAGAACTGAAGTCTATATCGAAATGAACGGCCACCATTTTCAAAAATGTGTTTAAATATCCATATTATGACTATTTTTCAATTTAACTTCATTCTCTATATTGTACGCTAATGTGCTGTAGGCAGTATAATATACACTGCATAATGAATATGTCCACATGGACAACTCAGTTCGTGAGTAAAAACACTCATTGTTAATACTGTACTGTGGTGTGTCACGTGGGATGGTTGTCCTAATTCTTGTGTCTGATTGGACTTCCTTTCTTTGGTAGACTTCGAGTCTTCGAGATTAAAATCCACAAAATACAACTAGGATAAAATTATAATGCAAATAAGGGGAAACAAGGGGATGTAATAATTTTTAATAAATTTGAGGACCGAATTAGCAGTGGTCGTGTTTGTTCGGAGTTCATAAATTATTAAGAAAATTATAAGCTGAATAGAGAAATGAACTAGAAATTAAAATATGATGACAGCTACAATGAAATATCACAAAAAGGTTCCAAAATTGTTCCTTTTGGTATACCTATATCAATTTTTAAATAGAACATTATACAACGAGCCTATAATGGTAGTAATTATGACACCAGTATGTTTATGAAACGAGCGCAAGCGAGTTTCATAATTTTCATACGAGCGTCTTAATTACCATTATAGTCAAGTTTCATACGACTTTTTATGCTCGACCATATTCCTAACTTGAAATTATTCATAAGTATTCATGTTATTCTTATCTGACTGAGGAGCGGAACTGACCTTGTGCAATACCTCGTAAATTGTGAGATGTGCGCTGACGCGAAAGTATTGATATTTTTCCGAGAAACAGATGTCGACATTGACCTTGACATTGAAAAACGAGATGACAAATTGAATTTATTTTAATATTATTTACAATTAACGCTAATTATTATAGTACCAGAAGTGACTTTATTTCAAATATAGGTGATTTATTTATTTACTGTTGTCTTTCGATTGCATATCCGAGAATAATCGATATTTGCGCTTTCATATTGCTACAATGGTATTTTCTGATTGGTGGAACACCTGAACTTTAATGAATAGATGTACTTTAATGAGGTCCATTAAAGGGCTGCTACGAGGTGTATAATTACTACATTTCGGCATGGTCGAGCATAAATATATTTTACTAATTTGATCTTCAATTTTGATCATCCGTCTCCAGTTACTAAAGTATAATCGGAGTAATTTTAAAATTATACCTGTAACTCCAATAGCATGTAACTTGTACAAAAGTAAATTATATGATTGGTAGTGTCAAAAGCTTTCTCGATGTTACAATTAACGTTCCTTTATCATGGTGACAATGATATCAATATTTTCTGTACTCCAGGATTATAAACAGTCTTTATCGTTAATGAAAATCTTGCATAATATGCCACATTATTGTACTAATGCCGTAAAATGTTACCATACCAACTAAAACGTACCATAAAGTTAACATTATGAAACAAGTTGTCAATACTATAATATTTAATACATTGTGTTGTCATAGCAACTTCTTTCTTCATAGACTATGATATCAAATACCCATCATTACAAGGCGCTTGGGGGAGGGGGCGTAAAGACAGAGCCCTCTGTCTTCATGACCTGTACATTAGAATGAGGTTTCCACACCCAGGAAAGAGGCTATTCCTAAATAAAAGTAAATATATTTAAAAAAATTGCCTTCCCCAAGTTCTTAATTTTTTGGAACCTACCCCCTTATTCGTTTCAGTTTTGAAACTTCATACTTACTACTTACTGGCTTTTAATGAACCCGGAGGTTCATTCCGCCCTCACATAAGCCCGCCATTGGTCCCTATCCTGAGCAAGATTAATCCATTCTCTATCATCATATCCCACCTCCCTCAAATCCATTTTAATATTATCTTCCCATCTACGTCTCGGCCTCCCTAAAGGTCTTTTTCCTCCGGCCTCCCAACTAATATTCTATATGCATTTCTGGATTCGCCCATACGTGCTACATCCCCTACCCATCTCAAACGTCTGGATTTAATGTTCCTAATTATGTCAGGTGAAGAATACAATGCGTGCAGTTCTGTGTTGTGTAACTTTCTCCATTCTCCTGTAACTTCATCCCTTTTAGCCCCAAATATTTTCCTAAGCACCTTATTCTCAAACACCCTTAATCTCTGTTCCTCTCTCAAAGTGAGAGTCCAAGTTTCACAACCATACAGAACAACCGGTAATATAACTGTTTTATAAATTCTAACTTTCAGATTTTTGACAGCAGACTGGATGATAAAAGTTTCTCAACCGAATAATAACAGGCATTTCCCATATTTATTCTGTGTTTAATTTCCTCCCGACTATCATTTATATTTGTTACTGTTGCTCCAAGATATTTGAACTTTCCACCTCTTCAAAAGATAATTTTCCAATTTTTATATTTCCATTTCGTAGAATATTCTCGTCACGAGACATAGGGAGAGTCGGGTAGTATCGGACATCGGGTAATATCGGACAGTGAGTTTCTTTCATCTACCACACGATGATAGTACCTGATTGACATGGTTACGTTTCTGTGATGTCGAATAGAGAAACGTAACCATGCCATTCAGGTACTACCATATGGTGGTAGATGAAAGAAACGCACTGTCCGATACTACCCGATGTCCGATACTACCCGACTCTCCCCTAATCATATACTTTGTCTTTTCGGGATTTACTTCTAAACCTATCTCTTTACTTGCTTCCAGTAAAATTCCCGCGTTTTCCCTAATCGTTTGTGGATTTTCTCCTAACATATTCACGTCATCCGCATTTTGAAACTTCATTTGAATTAAGAAAAAATATGAGATAATTATGAAAAATTGCTATACGTAAGCAAATAAATAAACAAACGATATTGTTATTCTGCGGAAAGCATTGCAATAGTAAATCCCAAACCGTGTTGTTTGCAGACCAGTGAGGTAAGTACTTAATATGTCACTTTTTTCTGTTACAGAAACTCTCCGGAAATACCCGCCAGTGCAGAATTTGTTCAGAGAGTGCGCGAAGCCGTACAAGATACCAGGAACCGATGCAGTGCTGGAGAAAGGCATGCGAGTGTTCATCCCCGTGATGGGACTGCACTACGACCCCAAGTACTACCCCGAGCCAGAGAGGTTCGATCCGGAGCGATTCAGCGACCGGGAGAAGAGCAGGAGACCCCAGTACACGTACCTGCCGTTCGGAGAGGGGCCCAGGATCTGCATAGGTGAGCTACTACAGTAGCAACTGAGATAATGTAGGCCTACATGCACTGGCATTCAAAGATATTGGGTAGTAAGAATAAAGCTTAAGTACTTTCTCAAGGTTTATACTTATGAGTATGAGCACTTCCTGTGATTATATACTCGTAACCACTAGAATATACTCATTTTCGTAACAATAAAGACATTCTACCTAACGCGAATATATACTCATCTCTACAGCCTTCTTGATTGTTTAAAAGTTAGTATATACTCATGTTACCTATCCTCTTTGACCACATTGCACCGTGATGCTCAGTTTTTTATAGACTTTCACATGCTATCTGCATGTTGTAGTGGTTTATGTTTTGCTTTTTGTAAATTTTAATAATGGATAAATAAATAATTAAATAAGTAAATAAATAAAATAAATAATAAATAAATTAATTAAATATTTAAATAAATTTAATTAATTAAATAGATACATAAATAAACTAAATAAATAAATGTATTAAGTAAATAAATAAATTAAATAAATAAGTAGGGGAGAGTCGGGTAGTATCGGACATCGAGTAATATCGGACAGTGAGTTTATATCATCTACCACACGATAATAGTACCTGATTGACATGGTTACGTTTCTGTGATGTCGCATAGAAAACGTAACCATGTCATTCAGGTACTACCAATATGGTGGTAGTACCTGAAATACGTGTTTAACCTTTTTCACATTCACTTTTGTAAAGCGTTGAAGGCTTCTGAAGTTCACGTCTTTTTCTATATTTTTCCATGAGGCACTACATCGTTCATAAATTATGCCATTTCATTTTAATTTAACTTTAAACTGAACACAAATCAAGAAATACTCAGAATTGAGCCTACTACAAACTATACTCAGAATAACATGAGAACGAACTTATAAATAATGAGAATATATTAGCTTCTAATCTTATCAATTATGAGTATATATTCTGTACAAGATGGACACTTGAGTATATTCTACTATGCTTCCATGTTATGAGTATGTAATCAAAAATGAGTAGGTCTATATACTCATGTTTATTCTTACCACCGCATGTGACCTAGAATTTTCTGATTGTGTAAACAAACTTTCTAACCATAAGTCAGAACCAAAGATTATAGCTAGGGGACGAATGTAGATGACTTAAAGTAGCTGAAATGTGACTAATAGAATACCTTTAAATTAAGGGGAGAGGATGGTATTTTTGGTTAAAAATGAGTTTTATCAAAAAAATACATTTTTTTTTTTCAATACTTTTGTGATATGTGTGGACTGCATAGCATAACATTTTGTATATTTTTGCCCTTATCGATGTTGACTCGCATTTTTCAAACTTCCTGCGCTTTTAATTTTTAAATCAAATCAACAAATTATTGTTGTTTCTCAGTAAATTAAATTTTCAAAAAAAAATTAGCTTTTATTCTTATAACTTTGATATGTGTGGAATGCATTGCATAACATTTTGTTATGTATTTGTGCCCTTATCAGATGTTGAGTCTTACCATTTTTAAACTTCCTGATCGTTATGGAAACTTTAAATCACTCGCCAAAGTTGTTTCCGGTAAATTAAATTTTCAAAAAAAAATGTCTTTAAGATATTCTTTGATAAGTATGTGTGGAATGCATTGCATAAGATTTTGTTATTATTTGTGCCTTTATCGGATGTTGAGTCGCCATTTTAAACTTCCTGCGTTATGACGATTTTTAAATCAATAAGCCCACTTTTATTGTTGTTTCGCTGATGATTAAATTTAAAAAAATTGTTTCTTTAAAATATTCTTTGATATGAGTGGAAATTCATTGCATAATTTTTGTAACGGGATATTTCTGCCTAATATCGGATGTTGAGACGTCATTTTTAAACTTCCTGCGCTAAAAATTTTAAATCACAGAAAAGACTTTTATTGATTTCCAGTATTAATTGACAATTTTTTTTCAAACCACATTGATTATTAACCAGACAAAAAATGGATATAATTTCTGAACTATTAAAGATACATACACATGAAATTTGAGAAAACACATTCTTTAGATTATTAGGAAATTTTTCTATGTAACTTGAAAATTTTTAATCGATTTCATTTTTCTTAAAATATGTCTTTCTTTGCAAAAAGGAAATCAGAAAATTTGTATTCCATTTTAATTGTTTATTTTACAAGCGTAAAGGAATAATATGTCAAAATTCTGTTACAGACAGTTTGTAGAACATGCTTTTGCAAATAAGTACATTTCAAAAAATGCTAACTTTGAATCTATCTTTAAAAGGGTTTAGATATATCAATGTTTTAATATTACAATTCTTTCTACATTGGGTATATTTTTTTCAAATTTGGGCCCCCAAAAAATTTTTTTCAAAATTTGTAATCTATTTATTTTTGTTGATTCTAAAGCTATGAGCTCTCTACATACAATTTACTATTTTGTATCACCAAATTTTATTGGCATATGGCTGTTTTTGAAAAATAAATTCTCAATAAATAAATAAATAAATTTATTATTATTATTATTATTATTATTATTATTATTATTATTATTATTATTATTGTTCCTACAGGCATGAGGTTCGGGCTGATGCAGACAAAAGTGGGCCTCATCAGTCTGCTGTCCAGTTACGTGGTACACGTTTCTGAGAAGACCCCGGTACCACTCGTGTTTGACAACACATTCATCTTGGCTCCAAAGGGAGGACTCCACTTGAAGATCACCAACAGACCCGACAAGCGAAGATAAGCGAGCTTTATTCACAAGATGACAGTCGATGATACACATTCACTGCCGCGTATCAACTCACATTACAAGGCAACTGTTTGCCAAGATGGCTGGTGTCATATTTGTGGTCAATTTCATGCAGTCATCGATGAATACACTTGTGGATTGTACTTCATCATGTAGACGAGAGACATGTTTCCAAAAGTTTGAATTCTGTTGTAGTTGTCGTTTGCTTGGGAACAGAAACTCGTTGTCCACTTGGTAATATGCATAAATTATACGTCCAATATTTTATGTCCACTACCTGAAAATACGTGAAATGAGGTTCGCGATTAAGAGATGCAAATAAAGGGCTCTGCAAAACATCCTCCCTAATTTAAAGTTTAAATAAAAAACAGATCAAAATAAGGAAACTGTATTATTATGAACTGTATATAAACAGTGGGAAATTTAGGTTTACATGCGTTGTCATAGCGATATCAAAATTTGATTTTGTCATTTAATGACATGCGCAAAACAACAAGAATTGAATAGAACATTGAATACACGGAATTGACATTCAATTAGTGCAAATTGTAATCTGTAACGAATTCCAACTATGCAGTGGACGGGTGAAGAAAGTGCTTACGCTGTGGTATTGTTTCTGGTAAGTGGTAATTCCTTTGTCGCTGCTCTGATGCTTCCCGGACGCTTAATTTCTTCACGTGGCGACGTCCCCTGGCCAGCACGATCACCATACCTTGCACCCTGCGATGTTTTTCTATTGGGGCACCTTAAGGTTGAGGTGTTCAAACATCGGCCGAGGACTTTGCCAGACCTAAGAAATACAATACAGGAAGAAATTCCTCAAGAAATGCTAGTTAGAGTGATGTAGAATTTCCGAAGTCGCATTCAACAATGCACTGATAGTGAAGGACACCACTTGAGAGACACGTTATTCAAAAAATGAAAATTTCCCACTGTTATGACACCATTGATATTAATAAAGTTTCCTTATTTTGATCCATCTGTTTCTTTATTAAAATTTAAATTAGGGAGGATGTTTTGCAGCACCCTTTATTAAAATGTCCATAATTCCTGAAGTCCACAAAAGAAATTTGTAATTGTGGCATGTCCAATGGATATAATGCTCATTTTTTGAGTAAGGTTATTCGCCATTCATAAAAAAATGAATTATGATATCAACTGCACGTTTAATCAGCAGTACGTACACTGGTTAGAACCTCATAAGTGACACCAATAAGGCATCACTCATGAGGCAAATAAGCCAGGAGATAATGGGGTAGAGTCAGTTCCTTTCCCCTCCTTTGCATCCTAATTAGACTTGAGATGTATGCTACAATATTATCGTTCTTCCTTTGACACATATCGTCAAGTGAGATGTACTGCCTGATAATAGAACATCTACCAGAGATAACATATCAATGTACATATAAAATACAGTCAATAAAATGATTCCTTTTAAGTATAATTTTATTACAGCCTATAACTTTTCAGATACTAATTTCATTAAGTTCGAGCCGATAGTTAAGTCCTTCTGATAATTTACTAATCAGCTTCATTATTGTATTCTTTCATTCATAGTTCTCCGCCCAAGGGCAGATATTCCACTGCAAACCCAGCATTCTCCAATATTTCCTATTTTCTGTCTTCCTCTTAGTCTCCACATAATTGTGATCAATGTATCTCAATGTTGATATCTTCGTCTGCCCCGAACTCTTCTCCCGTTCACCATTCATTCCACTGCATCTTTCACTATATAGTTTCTTCTCACTCACTGACCCATCCAGTTCCTTTTTCTCTTCCTGATCAGTTTGAGCATCATTCTTTCTACACCCACTCTTTCCAACACAGCTTCGTTTCTTATTCTGTCTGTCCATTTAACACGTTCCATTCTTCTCCATATTCACATTTCAATTCATGAAACGTTTATTCTTAATATGTTTAATATATGACAATAACTATAATGATAGGTAAATTTTAATCTTTTGCAAAGAACTACAAAATTTATAACATTAAAACGTTGCTTTCATGTTATATATAATTTCCTAATTCACATAACAGTAATAGAAATCAGCAAAGTACACTTATTAAACAATACAAAAATTTTTACTTGTGGGTTACCTCTTATCTTTTACTTTGCACTTTAGTTAGACGTATTACCAAGAATAATTCTGTTTGAAAGTCCCACAAGGTAATACGACTAGACAGCCAAATGCCAGGGGATCAACCTTGCATCTTAAAGATGACCGGACGTACTTTGAACTGTCAGTAAATCATTTCAATTGCATTATATGTAAAGGGTAATATATTGGAATCTCAAGGACCGTTATCGTGCCCGGATAGCTCAGTGGTAGAGCATTAGGCTTTTAACCTAAGGGTCCAGGGTTCGATACCCTGTCCGGGCGTAGACTATTTATTTGTTGCTTGGAACTGTCTGTAAATCATTTCAATTAAATTATAACTGAAGGGTAACATATTGGAATCTGACCCATCAATATCGAGCCCGGGTAGCTCAGTGGTAGAGCATTAGGCTTTTAACCTAAGGGTCCAGGGTTCGATACCCTGTCCGGGCGTAGACTACTTATTTGTTGCTTGGAACTGTCTGTAAATCATATCAATTAAATTATAACTGAAGGGTAACATATTGGAATCTAACCCATCCTTATCGAGCCCGGATAGCTCAGTGGTAGAGCATTAGGCTTTTAACCTAAGGGTCCAGGGTTCGATACCCTGTCCGGGCGTAGACTATTTATTTGTTGCTTGGAACTGTCTGTAAATCATTTCAATTAAATTATAACTGAAGGGTAACATATTGGAATCTGACCCATCCTTATCGAGCCCGGATAGCTCAGTGGTAGAGCATTAGGCTTTTAACCTAAGGGTCCAGGGTTCGATACCCTGTCCGGGCGTAGACTATTTATTTGTTGCTTGGAACTGTCTGTAAATCATTTCAATTAAATTATAACTGAAGGGTAACATATTGGAATCTAACCCATCCTTATCGAGCCCGGATAGCTCAGTGGTAGAGCATTAGGCTTTTAACCTAAGGGTCCAGGGTTCGATACCCTGTCCGGGCGTAGACTATTTATTTGTTGCTTGGAACTGTCTGTAAATCATTTCAATTAAATTATAACTGAAGGGTAACATATTGGAATGTAACCCATCCTTACCGAGCCCGGATAGCTCAGTGGTAGAGCATTAGGCTTTTAACCTAAGGGTCCAGGGTTCGATACCCTGTCCGGGCGTAGACTATTTATTTGTTGCTTGGAACTGTCTGTAGATCATTTCAATTAAATTATAACTGAAGGGTAACATATTGGAATCTGACCCATCCTTATCGAGCCCGGATAGCTCAGTGGTAGAGCATTAGGCTTTTAACCTAACGGTCCAGGGTTCGATACCCTGTCCGGGCGTAGACTATTTATTTGTTGCTTGGAACTGTCTGTAGATCATTTCAATTAAATTATAACTGAAGGGTAACATATTGGAATCTAACCCATCCTTATCGAGCCCGGATAGCTCAGTGGTAGAGCATTAGGCTTTTAACCTAAGGGTCCAGGGTTCGATACCCTGTCTGGGCGTAGACTATTTATTTGATGCACTGAACTGTCAGTAAAATCTGAGTCCCCTCGCGTATGTGGTACCTAAGAGTTTACGTCCAATTTCGGCTTCCCCTTCAGAATTTTCTAGAGTTTCTCCAGTGGAGCAGCGTAACCCGGAGTGAGACTAAGCCAACAGGCTTGGAGCTCACATATTTAGTTTTGTAAGCCCCAAACCCCTTGCAAGGACGCGTTCTGCGTACCTTTTAAATTTGTCCTCCCAATTCTCTTTCAATTTTTCGATGTCAGTAAATCATTTCAATTAAATTATGTGTAAAGGGTAACATATTGGAATTCTGAGAAATCCTTATCGAGCCCGGATAGCTCAGTGGTAGAGCATTAGGCTTTTAACCTAGGGTCCAGGGCTCGATACCTGTTCGGGCGAGAATTTTTTTATCGCTTTGAACACTAAGTACTTAATTTCAATGAAAAATGTAATAATTGGAGATGAGAAATATTTGCAAATGTGTATTTATACATGGACTGCATATCTTAATTAAACGTTGCAATTACGAGTTTCATGTTTAATTAAGATGATTGACGCATCGGTGTTCGTGCATATACGTATATGAGTATGTTGTACGTATGTACTTATTTCGACATTAACAACATGTTTCATTCACACTTTATAATTTTTGCGAAAAAAAGGGTTTCTAATTTCTGGGCTTTGGTAAAATCATGTCTTACCGTATTTTGCACATATTATTGGTAGTGTCTAATCGTGGGGGTCGTGTTACACTGTTTTACTTTTAGCCGACGTATCGTTTCCGTGAATACGAGTTAAAGGTTAGCTTAGGTTATGTTAGGTTAGATGACGGGATACCTAATTGACGCGTGATCGAGGAATGTGACAAGGTTAAAGTGAGTCAGATGAGAGGGAATTTAAGTGACAAGAGACCAAGGACTGTGACAAGGTTGGAGTGAGTTGCATGAGAGGCTATGTAATTTGTACCTTTACAGCAGACAAGTATTGCATTTATGTTTAAGGGGACCTTTCCTGATCAATGCACTATTTCTTCTATGATGCTAGGAATTTGTATTCTTCGCGTCATATGTAGCAGGTGAGTGGTTCTTTGAAAATTAAAAAAAAAAAAACAAGTGTTTTCTATTCATTTTCAATGGTTTTTACATATTCTACACGTATTGCAAAGGAGTTCTGAATCAATTTTGTAGCAAATGTGAGGAGAACTTTACTAAGAAATTTGAGCCTGCTACAGTAATTTCAGATCTCGAAATAGCTATTCATGTTGCAGTGAAAAACATGTGGGAAAATGCTGAAATTTTCTGTGCAGATTTCAAACAAAATTCAGGGGTTAGGTCTGGCATGTGGATACAAAAACAAGGTTACACTATGTATTCGGACTGCTTTACTTACAGCCGGATGAAGTAGGACAGTGGCCGGCAGATGCTGCAATTATGACGTAAGAGCCAGTCAGGCCTCAAGAGCTTGGAAGAGCGAGCAGTCGAGTCGTATTACTGTTAACACGCACCAGCGCAGTGGCGTCAGTGCAGCAACGATACGACAGTTCTTGGAGATAAATTGATGGAATCACATTCCTGTATTTTGCTAGGGAATAACTACTCTGCGGTCATGATGGCAACATTCTTGGCAAATTCCCCGTCATTAAAAGAACGCATGTTCTTTGCAATGGCTAGTGAAATCCTATATCTTAAGCCTTAAGCGTACCATTGATTCACTGACAGTGTGTTCCCTAGCTTCACTTAACAATTTAGCTTTCAATTGCTGCACTAGTACTTGTCGGTATTCTCCCCCATATTTGTCATAATCATTTGTGTGGCATAGAGAATAATGGCATTGTATACTGAATTTCTTTACATGCTGAAACAGCTTGCCATAAATCAAACACTTCGCCATTCCTCCATACTCCATAACACAGTTTGATCTCGACAAAGCATTTAACTTGGGCACGACAGTAACACAAAGTGATGATGTGTTTCAAAAGTTGAAATATACTTTGCATACTACTCACCAAGTTAGGGCCTATATAGTTCAATCTGTATATTGTGTAGGAAAAGTCTGTTAAAAACACTTGAACTGTTTTCAAGTTTCCGAGTAGACAAAGTGTTGCAGTACTGCTTAAATTATTTATTTCTATATTTGTATATTTATAGCAGTCTCGGAGCCTCATTTACATAATGCGAACGCTTCTGCAGCTGGCTGTATTATGAATTTCATATTATCGCTCATTTGCGATAAGAGAGGCACAACTCAAAATTTTTCATTTTTGAGATTCTTACAAAAATGAACTCAAAGTAGTATATTTTTATCGTGAATAACGACAAATACATGATTACATTATTTTTCCCCAGATGGCAGATGTGTCTTTATTAAATTGTTTTAATCTAACAAAATCATTACAACAACAAAGACTTAATTTTATTTGCTACGAAGCATTCAAACTGAAACGCTTAAATCTTTTCATGAAGAGTGACAGAATTTGTGTTGTGTCTTTTCATTGAATAATTTTTTTCAGTGGCAAGGAATTATTCTGCGTTGTGTCATTATTTTAGATAACTTAAGTAACAAATACTTATTTAACTTCCCTTATCATCAATAAGCTTACATTTAATATTGTGACGGTATTTATGATTAAAACTATTTTAATTTAATAATTATTTAATGTTATGTCTATCTATTTGAAAAGTATAATAACGTTTTACCTTTATTTTTTAATAGGTTTCGTAATTTTTTTACACGAAAATGAGTCAATTACGTTCCTATCTAATTCTAAAGCTGTCAAAACAAACATTTTTAGAAAATGATGTCTGGCAGCCGGTTACTCAAACACAACTCGAAGGTTTGTTCAATAATATACCGCAGATTTGATCAAGATGAACAGTATTAATGCCCTGTTTAAAAATTTAAAAGAAATAACAGTGTCCCTGTAAATGAAATAAGTTTAAAATATGTAACATGAATAAAGATCTTCCTGTTATTTACAGAAAGTAAGCAGGCTACTGTAAATGATGCTGATGCAGATTCTAAATATAATGTTTTTAATTTAACATTTTTGACTTGAAAACAACTGATGTCACCTGTTTCATTTGGGATGTGAGAGAAGCAGAAAGAGGTGTCAATGAAATAGGTATCTGTGTACTTAACTTCTTGAAGAAAAATAAAAATGTCAGCTAAACACATAAACATAATTTTCTATACTGATCATTGCTGAGGACTTCTGTTCTAAGGTTCATGATCCATCTGTACATGTTCACTGTATCCAAATTCCAAATCTGAAATCCATTATCCATAAATTGTTGATAATTGGACACACTCAGGATGAAGACGATAGTGCCATTTCAATATCGAGGGCGAAGTAAAACGCGTGTTAAAAAGTAGTCCGATTTACACTCCACATCAGTTTGTCTCTATTGTTAAAGCTGCAAAGAAAACAGGACGGACCTACAAAACTAAAGAAATATCCCATAAGGACTTTTTTAATATCAAGAATCTAGGAACAAATTACAAGAACGCAAATTACTTCAGGAACACAAGGAAAATCAACGAAGTAAAGGTTTTGACAGTGCATCAAAGTCATCCATTGTCATTTTTCTACAAAACATTCTATTCCGACGAAGAATTTCAAGAAGTACAGCTAAAAAAAATGTCCTTCAAGAAGTAAAACCAAAACCGAGATTCCAGAATTGCCACATGTTTATAATAAAAAATAGGTATAAGTGAGAGGAAAAAGGCAGATTTACTAGATCTGATTAAACCGAATCACATTCCAAGCTTCTATAAAGAATTCTTTGAATCTCTGAAAGTGTAGAGAGGTGTTGTGAACTGTGTTCAAAGTGTTGTGCTGTAGTTCATATTTACTGGGCAATTTATTTCTAAAATAATTGTGTGTAAAGAATTTTAGATTTTGTATAATGATTTCTCAATCTAGATTGTTGCTATTATATTATTTTTTCTAATACAATTCATAGTCATGTATTTAAAAATAGTCTTTAAATTATACGGTTAATTATAAAGTATTATTTTCATAAAAAAGTTATTACATTCGTTTGTCAATACAATAACATCTTCGTTAAAATTTAAATTTATTAATGAATGTCACAGAGCATCCTTTAATATTATTGTGTAATGACATGCCAATAAATTAATCCATTGCATTACTTTATCGAAAAATTAACAAACACAATAATTGTGCAGTTATTGTACAATTGCAATAATTGGAATTATTGTACGTCAGGTAAATATTCTCACTGTTATAACTCAAAACGGACACATTTATTTAAAAAAGAACGACACAACTTAAAATAATTGTTGAAATTATTGAAATTAAATAATAATTATGGTACTATACACTACAACACTAGAAATATAATACATGTGCAAAATTGCATTCCGTTTGGAAAAAGCATGGGCCTACAATTTGATTTTTAAGAATATGAAAATTTTAAAATGCTTCTTCTGTAAAATTAACACTTTTGAGTTGTGTCACTCTTATCGCAAATGAGCTTTATTATAAGTATGTTAAATTTGATTACAAACCAAAATATTTTGTTACATTGATTTATCACAGATGTACAGTTTTGTTTTCGTACAAATGTATTGTAATTGTGCTATTCCCATACTACCTCAGACGAATGGATCGCGCTCTGTCAGTGCATAGGCGCCGTGCCACCAATATTCAGTTGAACCTTCTCTCCTCGCTGTGCTCAGTATGCAGAGATTGCCGAGCAAAGAGCGTGGCGGCTGCGTGGTATGACGTCACAGGGCACGGAACATGCCGGTCACTGAAGTAGGACATGCTTTTGTGCTTGATCTGATTCCCATACAACCTGAAACTGAGTCTGTAGTACATTTTCTTCTGATTTAGTTGACAATTATATTGATCATGATGATGATGATGATGATGATGATGTGGGCAGCACAGTCAGCGGACAAGGTCGAACAGGGAATGGGTGCGAATCTTTCCATTCGCATTTCAACTATTCTTTTCATTCTTCTCATCCCTCTATACATATTTTTGTGGACCAGTTAATTAGTCTCAAACCGAAATTTACATAAAGATCAATAGCATAAATACACCACATTTAGGCAAAAATTCACACACTAAGAAAAAACAAATTTACGTTCAAAGACAAATTTCTGATTACCAGGAAGTAAAAATTTATCGATTCAGATTCATAATAGTACATTACGCAACGAGCCTATAATGATAGTAATTAAGACGCGAGTATGTTTGTTTATGAAACGAGCGCAAGCGAGTTTCATAATTTTCATACGAGCGTCTTAATTACCATTATAGGCAAGTTTCATATGACTTTTTACGCTTGAACATATTTCTAACTTGAAATTATTCAGAAGTAGGGTAAACTAGGGTCTGTTGGACAGTCGGGCATGTTGGACACTCCGTACTTTAACGTGTTACCACGCCACTTGTGGGCACCACATTCTGCTAGAAGTCAATGACGGAAGTAGCCACGAGTGGGGCTACTTCCGTCATTGATTTCTAGCAGAATGTAGTAGTAGGTTTATTTTGCCTGGCAGAGTTAAGGCCAAGAAGCCTTCTCTTCCACTCAACCAGGTTTCAATAATATACATGAGATACAAATTTGATTACAAAACAACACAAAAGAAAATACTTTGGAAATTACATAAAATATAGTAGGAAATTACAACAGACAAGATCAGTTACATAATATAAAATTACAAATAGTCAAGATCAGTTACATAATATATAAAATAAAGTAGAAAATTCCACATAATCAAAATCAGTTACATAACATAAGGGGAATACACACACACACACACTTTATAAGACCTAAAATGCCCGTGACAAATTGGACAATTAATTTACTTGACATATTATTCAGTTAATATAGTAATTGGAGAATACATATGGGTGACAAGACATAAATGTTGATTAGCAAAGTCCTACTAAATGGCATACAAACACAAATGATTAAGTAATATATGAAGATAATAAAAAAAAGAAATGTGGTGCCCACAAGTGGCGTGGTAACACGTTAAAGTACAGAGTGTCCAACATGCCCCACTGTCCAACAGACCCTAGTTTACCCTATTCATTTTATTCGCATCTCACTGAAGAGCAGAAGTGACCTTGTGCAAGCTCGTAAAATTGTGAGATGTGCGCAGACGCGAAATTATTGATTTTTTCCGAAGAACAATAATGTCATTGACTTTAATAAAAATAATAATAATAATAATAATAATAATAATAATAATAATAATAATAATAATAATGATATTTCTTTATTTATACTGGCAGAGTTAAGGCCATAGGGCCTTCTCTTACACTCTACCAGGTCACAAAGTATTCAGGCAGTTAAAATTTAACAAAAAAGTTACAGAACAGAATACTAACATGTTACAAAGAGAAATAATAATAGCATAATAAAATCTACACTAAACAACATGAAAAGAATACCATAATAGAAAAAAAAAAAGAAAGTAAAATACATTGGAATATAGCAAAAGCAACTAATTTAGCACAAATGATTAATATGGGAAACGTAAGGAAGAATATAACAAAATAGAATATAATAAATTTTGATATAATTTAGAGAATAACATGAACTAATTTTGATATAACCTGGAAATTGATTTAGAATTTAAAAACGAGATGACAAATTGAATTTATTTGAATATTATTTACAATTAACGCTAATCATTATAGTAACAGAACATAACCTTCTGCGACAATATTGGATTTCCAGCCTCCGTGACGTTTTCTTCGTTGTCTTTCGATTGCATATCCGAGAATAATCGAAAACCTGAACTTTAATGAATAGGTGTACTTTAATGACATGCATTAAAGGACTGCTACCAGGTGTATAATTACTACATTTCGGCATGGTCGAGCATAAAAAAATGCATGTTATATCTTTGTCAAAGTACAGTACAGTATTAGTGTTGAAAAAGTGTTTGATAATCGGCACGCATAATAACTCAAGTGTTACTACAGTCTATACAAAAAATATCAGCTCATAGCTTCAGTCCAGTCTGTATCTTCTACTCCTCGGTCATCCAGTGCAGTTTACATGGTAAGTGATTAACCCGTAATTGTTGAGGTGGAGGCTGTGAGCACCCCAGCCATTGTAAGAAAAGAAGCCTGCGCCAGGTGGTTGTGCGGAGATATATTTTTTTCATTGCTTCCTGCTTCCCTAATTTTGAAGAAAACCTAGTTATAACAAATAAAAGTACTGGATTATATAAATTAAAAATTCAGTTTGATTATCTGAGTGCTACGATACAAGTTTCTAAGTTGGAGTAAGTGCAATCCCCACCTCACCAGTTACGTGACTAGAAAAATACCTCACCACTTACGCGTTAACCGTCCGATTTCTTTGCACTGCAGTTTACTGTTTTCCAGTGCAATTTACAATCGCCCCACGAACATTCCTTAATACTTTGCCGCAAAAAAAAAAAAAAGCTCTTCCTCTCTCTCAGTAAAATTGTAATACATTCTCACAAAGAACTATCACAATTTACCAACCTTTACCCTATCTTATATTCGGTAGATGCACGCAGGATGGATGTGCTAGATTTTTTTTTTCAATGTCCGCACCAGAAATTCAACAACAGGTTACAAAACAGTTCAAAACTGTATTACGATTAATATACGGGCTATTCCATCTCAAATCGACCGAAATATAGAGAAAATTGACCTTGCAATTTGTAAATACAATGAAACTTTCTCTGTCCGTTGACAACTGTGATACAGTGCTTTGTGCAAAGTATGAGGCGTCAGAACTTCATAGTGTTTAAATTAAAAATATTTAAATTTATCGTATTATCATAAAATTAGCAACTTTAAACTGTTGTGGCTCCGAAACCCTTTCACCCAATGATCAAAATCATGGTTTATTTTGATACTGAGAAATTAAAGTTTATATTGACATGTAAACAGTTTTTATTATTATTTATGGAAATGGAGAAATTTAGATTTTTCTTCATTAAGACGCCTTTGGCCACGAAAAAATATTTTAAAAAATATTGTTAGATTCCGCATTGAAAGTACAAATAAACACATATTTTTTACTGGTGTACCGTTGATAAGAAAGTATTGAAAATATCAAATAAAGAAAATTAATAGTACGCGCGTAAACTAACCAGCTGACTGTGAGACGGGAGCTAGTCGAGACAAGCAAGGCCAGGAGACAAACACGTGATGTTCCGTCTAGTAGCGCATAGCTGGGCTAGCTTTATCACAAGTTTTCATAAACACAGGAGTAAAATGTCACCCAACGCTCCCTTATCTTCAGCTCTCGGCCAGTGCGTGCGGTACTGCGCCGTTCAAGTCTAGGAGTGTGAAAATAATTTATTTAATATCCTTGAAACTTATTGCCGAGCCACTAAGCAAACAATGCCGAAGTCCTTCTTAATAATGCAAGGTTTTTCTCATTTTTTTTTTTTTTTTACATTTTTACAAATTGGCAAAAAGCCTAAAAGTAAGTAAAATCAGATTATCTGTCTCTCTGTATAAAATAAAAATAAGGATTACTTCTTAACATAACCTACTAAATGTCAGCTTCAAAATGAGCTCCCTTTCAATGTTCTACAGTAAATGATTCCAGAGTTCTGAGCGCTGAAAGAGGCATTTGTTTTATAAAATACGCTAAATTTGTCGCACAATAGTACGAAAACCGTTTGACTTTCGATAGTTTATTTTTGAAAATGCACTGTCCTCAGCACCTTGTATAAATAGGGAAAAAATTAGAGTATTAAAAAATTGTGAGGTTTTTTACTGATCGATTTCATATGGAATAGCCCATACGCACGTCGCCTAGTTTTTGTCTATAACTAAACATGGGCGTTATACAGTTTGCGATTCTGAAGGTGAAAAAGGATGTAGGCACAAACTGAACGGATATGAGGATGATGAAAGTGTACAACAAGCTCTGTAGTATTTGTTCGGATCAATGTGTGGAAGATAAATATAATGAGGTAACTGTTTTTTGCCTGATGTAACCAACAGCAGAGTTAAATAAATTAATTTCATCAGTACATCAATGGGTCGATTTCTAAAACACGAACGGAATCGTGGTTCCAAACCTCGGCTTTTAAACCGCGATCGACGTCTGAATCCTTATGGGATTTCTAAAACGAAGTCGAGACGCAGCTTGAGAAGAAACCGAGGTTCGTGGGTTTTATATATGGCAACGCAGCTAAGAATCGATTTTTATTTCTGTACACAGTCGATATTAGAAACAAATGAACATCGGGATTAATATTTTTATTGAATTTAAGTAAGTCATGTTCCTTTGTTCTCAGCTAAGATTAAATTTGTTGTATTTACTGAATATACGTGCGTTTAAAATACTAGCATTAATTAGTATTTTATAGGGAACGGATTTTTAGGTACCAGAATGATATTACCCAAATAATTAGCACAAGCCGAGCGTTTATGTTGTAGTTTACCGTTTGTTCATAACTACTACCAACATTAACTAACTGAAAACACGGTTCTAAGGAATTAATAACCTAAATATTAACTGGATTAAAGTTTCAATTGAAACTAAAATGTAGTATAGTTCTGTTTTCACATATAATAGTTAGTACTACGTGGAAAGCCCCAGTAGCATAAAACTTAAAATAAGAAGACAAAATCCGTTAGTTACATATTATTGTAGGCCCACAAATTTTCGAGTATTAAATGAAATGTCCAAAATTACTGTAAAGACTAAGAATTAGGATATATCATCCTATAGGTATAAAGGTATAATTAATATAAAATATTATATCTTACTTGCTTGAAAGCAACAAGAAGATATAAAAAAATTGTCAACCTGCCGCCTCTTGCATTTAGTTGTTGTATCATCCTATTAAAGGTATTTATTAAAATATTATATCTTACTTGCTTGAAAGCAACAAGAAGACATAAAAATTGTCAACCTGCTTTGCATTTAGTTGTTGTATCATCCTAAATAATTAATATAAAATATTATATCTTACTTGCTTGAAAGCAAATATTCATCCTATAGAAATTATAATCTTACTTGTTGAAAGCAACAAGAAGACAAAAAAAATTGTCAACCTTTCCTCTTGCATTTAGTTGTTGTATCATCCTATAGGTATAAAGGTATAATTAATATAAAATATTATATCTTACTTGCTTGAAAGCAACAAGAAGACATAAAAATTGTCAACCTGCATAACCATCCATCTGATCTACTGCCTCCATTTAGTTGTAATCTTCTAAAGGTATAATTAATATAAAATATTATATCTTACTTGCTTGAAAGCAACAAGAAGACATAAAAAATTGTCAACCTGCCCTAGCCTCTTGCATTTAGTTGTAGATCATCCTATAGGTATAAAGGTATAATTAATATAAAATATTATATCTTACTTGTTGAAAGCAACAAGAAGAATAAAAAGTCAACCTGCGTTTTATTTAGTTGTAGCATCATCCAATAAAGGTTTTAATATAAAATATTATATCTTACTTGTGGTCAAGAAGACATAAAAAAATTGTCAACCTGCCGCCTCTTGCATTTTAGTTGTAGCATCATCCTATAGGTATAAAGGTATAATTAATATAAAATATTATATCTTACTTGTTGAAAGCAACAAGAAGACATAAAAAAATTGTCAACCTGCCGCCTCTTGCATTTAGTTGTAGCATCATCTTTATAAAGGTATAATTAATATAAAATATTATATCTTACTTGCTTGAAAGCAACAAGAAGACATAAAAAATTGTCAACCTGCCGCCTCTTGCATTTTTGTAGCATCATCCTATAGGTATAAAGGTATAATTAATATAAAATATTATATCTTATGACAGCAAGAAGACATAAAAAATTGTCAACCTGCCGCCTCTTGCATTTAGTTGTAGCATCATCCTATAGATAAAGGTATAATTAAAAAAATATAATCTTACTTGTGGACAAACATAATTAATATAAAATATTATATCTTACTTGCATCCATTTGCGTTTAGTTGTAGGCTTATTCTTGAAAGCAACAAGAAGATATAAAAAATTTCGAGATTATTATTTAGCATTCTTGAAATTTCGCGTTGAAAAATCGAAATATTGGCCAAAATTCTCGTCGTTATATAGTTACAAAGCCTCTTCACATCACTCAAATCCGGAGATTTAATATTCGTAGACGCAAATTTCCCTTTGATAACCATCCATCTGATCTACTGCCTCCATCTTCTATAAATGAGGCAGTAGTTGTAAACCTGCCCTAGCCGTGGTCTCTGCTTCAGACCAGGGTTCCGAGCCGTCGCTCAGAAAATGAAAAAGACCTCGTTTTATAAATCCAATCGCGGTTTAAAGCCATGGTCGTGGTCTAGACCTCGTTTTAGAAATCGGCCCAATGAGTCTGAAAACTTACTAGGAAAAGTCACTTGTGTACCCAAGTAAACCTGCGTTGCCTTATCTTCTTTGTTCATTAAACCGTTCATTAGCCGTTCTCTTGTACCTTGCTGTGTTATTTTTAAGCACATATGTTAGAATGTTAGACATACGGATGGCAGCAAGACGACAGGTCTTCACTTCGATATCATAAAATATAACCTTCACAGCGGACAAACAAATATCCATTTCCGAGAGGGATTCGACCCCAAAACTAAAGCTGCACACCTTAAAGGTCGTTCACAATAAAAATAAGCGCAAACGTTAGATGAAGATCAAAGCTTGCGGTCAGGTTATTTGACGTTACCATCCACAATGATTTTCGTAAACCTTAACATTAGAAGTGGACGAAAACGTGAACGCAGTAGCTTACAAACTCCAAGCTTTTCCTTTAGTTGTCGATCATAAGCGCCAATTTGTGGAAGAAAGGGTTGCATAAGCGCCAATGACTGTATTACAAAAGCGCCGATGATCGTTTATAAACGCCAACATCAGTATTCTGAAAGTACCACAATGAAACACGTGGAAAATACATAGATATGTGAATTTGGTCAGACAATGGTACATTATGCAACGAGAATAATGGTATAAAAGGCGCGAGTATGTTTATGAAACTCGCTTGCGCTCGTTTCATAATTTTCATACGAGCGTCTTAATTACTACCATTAATTATAGTCAAGTTTCATACGACTTTTTATGCTCGACCATATTTCTAACTTGAAATTATTCATAAGTATTCATGTTATTCTTATCTGACTGAGGAGCGGAACTGACCTTGTGCAATACCACGTAAATTGTGAGATGTGCGCAGACGCGAAAGTATTGATTTTTTCCGAGAAACAAATATCGACATTGATCTTGATATAATCTAGAGAGTAAAATAAACATTAATCTTGATATAACCTTGAAATTGAATTAGACATTGAAAAACGAGATGAAAAATTGAATTTATTTGAATATTATTTACAATTAACGCTAATTATTGTAGTAATAGAACTGACTTTATTTCATATATAGGTCATTTATTGATTTATTGTTGTCTTTCGATTGCATATCCGAGAATAATCGATACTTGCGCTTTCATATTGCTACAATGGTATTTTCTGATTGGTGGAACACCTGAACTTTAATGAATAGGTGTACTTTAATGAGGTCCATTAAAGGGCTTCTACCAGGTGTATAATTACTACATTTCGGCATGGTCGAGCATAAATTTTTATTAATCTTCTGTGTAATAAAATTAATGGATTAAGTACAGATGATGCTACTCCACCTCAATTTATTATTGTATTAATGATTGTACTAAAGCTAAAAATATTATTTTCAATGCCTCCTTAGTGATAAAATTTCGAAGTACATACTAGGTTCAAAAAGTTCCCGGAATTTGCTAGTATCATAGAAACAACGTACCTTAAACACTATTCTACAGCATTCCCTTCAAAATAGTTGCCTTCCTCAACAACACACTTTTGCCAACGGGTGTAGAGTTCCTGGAAGTAGGCCTGGAAGCCATTTTGTGAAACCCGTCTTAGTGCTCTCGTCGAGTTTGCGATAACCTCTTCAGCATTGAATCTCCGTCCTTTCAGATGACTTTTCAGACGGGGAAACAGAAAGTAGTCAGGTGGTGAGAGATCAGGAGAGTATGGTGGGTGATCCAAAGCAGTTATGTTGTGCCTGCAAGATATTTCTTTACAATAATTGCGCGATGAGCAGGTGCATTGTCATGCATAAGGAACCAGTTGTTTTCTACCCACTTTTCTGGACGTTTCCTTCTCACTACGTCCCGGAGGCGACGGAGGATTTCTACGTACAATTCTTTCGTTACAGTACGACCTTCTGGAATAAACTCATAGTGGATGAGACCCTGAGAGTCGAAGAAAACTTCCAGCATAACTTTGCCTTTGGAAGTGTACCTAGGAAATTTTTGCTTCCGAGGAGATGTTTTCGATTTCCACTCAGATGACTGTCGTTTAGGAGCTGGGTCGTACAAGTAGCACCAAGTTTCATCACCAGCAATAATTTTGTTTAAGAAATCACCATCTTCATCAGCCATACTGATCATGTCCCCAGCAAGAGTCATTCTTGTTTCTTTCTGTTCTGCCGACAACATTTTCGGAACTAACTTCTGAGACACGTAATGCATGTTGAGATGCTTGTGAAGAACATTGTGTACACCTCCGACTGATATTCCGACCTCTGCTGCTATCTCTTTTATGGTTTTACGTCGGTCGTCCTCACAACATTACGCACACGCTGAGCGATTGCTTCATTTGTTGCAGTTGTTGGTCGGCCGCTGCGTACGTCATCTTTGATGCTATCGAGGCCACCAGAAAAGCGTTTATGCCAGGCATACACTTTTTTTTTTCATTGCTGCTTCGCCATATGTATCTTCCAACAATCTTAATGTCTCTGCAGGAGTTTTGTATAACAAAACACAGAACGTGATGTTTGTACGTTGCTCTGTGGACATAATTACAAAATGCGAAGAACAAACAAAACACTATGATAAACAATTGCCTACAACTCAAAACCAACAATCGCCATCATCAACAAACTTTAAGGAAATGACATCATGAATGTTACCAACAAAACAAATGTATAATATCCCTTGTTATATATTAATACGAAAAATGGTAGTAAAATTCCGGGACCTTTTTGAACCCAGTAGTATTTTCCTGATTGCTTTTTTAACAATTGAAGGGTTGATAGGAAAAACAACCTATGTCAAAAAAAAAAACACTTTTTTCAGGGGAGCGAAAAAACATTATAGGGGAAAGGACTCTAAGAGTACGCACATAAATTAATTTGCTTGCCAGCATTAAAGTTGAGTGATAAAGTAAAAAATTGTTATGTCATTGAAGTTATTGAACATTGTTTATTTAAACATACAACACAAATCAGTTACACAAGAAATTATAGATGAGTATTGGCTCTTTAATCAAAATCTGGGCATTGCGCACTCTTGTAGGAACAAGCATCTAAGAGTGCGCATACAGTCCTTCAAGAGTGCGCGCTAACATAAGTCACAAATAAATACACCAGTTCCCTCATAGCACGAGCAGGCTTCATGCCACCATTCTTTTCAGTTTTCACATTGCACCCAGTCTTTTGTCAACGGTTCCTGATATTTCTTACCACAACCTGGACACAAAATATTGTAATTTTCTTTGGATGTTATGGGAGTTTCTGGGTCAATCCTCAGTCGCTTTTTCTCCTTCGACCGAATGGACTTTTGATCAGTTCCTTCGGTTTGTTTCCTCCCTGATGTCTCCAGAGCATTCTTGTATGGAGATGAAGTCATTATTTCTGATTTCTTCTCCGTCCTCTTCCTTTTTGATTGGAGGTTTGCTGAAGGTAGACGAAGCAGAGTGGACGGTGAGCAAACTTGTCCATTCAAATTATTTTCTCCGTCAGGACGAGAGATAAAACTTGTTTGAAATGTATCTTGACGGACTTGTTGAGATTCCTCTACATCAGGATTTAACTAAATTTTCTGTTGAGGCTTCCTCTCTTCAGTTTCTTGATTGGGTTCTGGTCTAGATGTCACGGCAGACAATAGGAAATCATCCTCTGTGAATATTTCTGGGTTAAAAGGGAAGATTCCTGTGGCACGGAATGAATTCTTCGCCTTTTCCACAGTAGCTACCCTTTCATGCTCTACAGAACAGAGAATACACTTCCCTGTGAGTTATCACACGTCCTGGATTGCTAACCATAAATTTATCACATTCTGTAGAATAGGCAGATTTAAGGGGACCAAAGAAGCCTTTATCAAGGGGCTGGATCATGTGGCTCGCATTTGGGGCAGAGTAAGAAGTGTGACGTAGTGTTCTCTGCAGTATAATATTGCTTCCAAGCTGCAATGCGAAGTGTGGTTATCCAGGATTAGAAGACCTGGATCAACCTTGGTTGGCTTTACAAATTTTGTGAAATGTTGCAGTCATTCCACGAAAAGCTCCGTGTTCATGAATCCAGAATCCGAAATTAGGTGCAAGGTGCCTTGAGGAGCATCTCTGTACAATTCAGGATTGAGTCTCTTCCTCGGAAAAATAATAGCTGAAGGAATGTAGATGCCTGTTGGAGACAGACAATACACAATTGAAACTATCTGTCCTCTCTCAGCTGTTGCAACTTTCCCTACACGACGTTTCCTAAAATGAAGAATCACACGATGTTTATTCTACAAAATTGTAAATATACTAAAGCATACCTACTTAGTAGGACATTTTATATAAAAATTAACCTTTATAAACATCAACTAGAAACGCTAACATTTGTAGAATAAGTTTAAACTGCTTTATTTTATCCGACAATGCTAGAAATGTTAGTGTCCTCCAAGAGTATGCACGCAATCTTGAGGGATCCAGCTGTGCGCCCTTTTTGAGGCCTGGTTGTACTGACAAAAAATTACAATAGATGGAAGTAGCATGCAATAACTGATTTCCGCTTTGTGCGAACTTACAGGTTATGGAAGAACGTTTTCCATGCGCACATTGTAAAACCTATTTCAAAACTATTTCCTGAGAAAGAAACTAATTTCAAAATACACAAAATTACAAGGTTTGTATAAAAAATTGCAACTTACCAATAACTAATATAATCCTCAGCAATAAAAAGTGACTTCTATATCGGAACATCGCTTATGAAGGTACCTTCTTACAAGTTATACTTCAGCTCGTTGCAATGCAGCCAACATAGAAAATTAAAGCTGCGTACTCTTGTAGGACTGCGCGCTCTTTGGGTAACTACCCCTATCTCGTTATGTAAAGGGATAGGAAACTTAAAGTATAGGTATAAATACCCCAATGCTTTATAAATATATTGCTTGTATTTTAAGCATACACAGACGCCACATGATTTTAGCTTTCCATTAGTACCAATATCTCATTTTCGGCTAAAACTGACATGGATTGTTTTTCCTATCAACCCTTCAATTATATCTCGGAGAGGCAACATTCTCACCACATATTATATGAAAAGCATATACTTTGGAACTACCAAGAACAATCTAATGGCCTAAACGTTTCCAGCGAATTCAACTCTCTATTCTAAAGCTGTCACCCTAAGACAAACTGTTAGCCACCGGAGTAGCTCCGCCGGCTGAGGCGCTTGCCTGCCGATCCTGAGTTGAGCTTGGGCGTGGGTTCGATTCTCAACAGGGCTGATTACCTGATTTTGTTTCTACTGAGTTTTCCCGAACCGTTTGGCGAGTGTCAGGTAATGTAAGGCGAGTCCTCTCGCAAAATATCATCTCACTATCACCAATTTCACCGACGCTAAATAACCGAGTAGTTGATACAGCGTCGTTAAATAACCAAGTAAAAACGCACAATATTATACTATTTTTACGTAACATTCAAGCTGAGGCGATCTTGAAAATACGTTGTTCGTAATATAAACAAATATAATAAATGAAGAGTGATGTGAACCTAAAACACGACAAGGATAAAATATCAGAGTCGGAATACAGATCTGATGAAGTACACCAGCCGTGGCGAAAATGTAGTTGTACGCCGAGCCACTGTGTAACCTGCAACTTGCATAGCACCTATGGAGGGAGGCGGACACCCGAAGGGGGAAGTGAAGCAACTGTCTGACTTATTAACGGATTTTAATTTTCCTTACGTCAAGCACTTAAATATAATTTTATACAGTACAAGGCTACAAACTAATGTTTAATACGTGTAACGAAGAAAGAAATGAACAATAAATTAACAAAATCATAACCTAAAATTAACTGTCTTCAGAATGTCTCTGCGACAAAGTTTCAAAATCAGGAATCATGTCATTTACTGCCAGTCGTAGTTGATCACGAAGGTATTTGTCTGTCAGTCGTGATCTAAATTTGGTTTTTACTATTTTCATTGTTGAAAATAATTTTTCAGAAACGTAAGTTGTAGCGAATATGGTTTCAACAGAGGAAGCGGAAGAACGAAGCTTCGGATATTTATTTTTTGGAAAAGATTTGAAAGTTCAACATTTGTCAAGTCCTTACATCTAGCTTTCATTTGACATCACATAGTAAATCAGTGAGTTCAAATTGAAGAACTAACCGCATTATTCGTACATCTGCTGAAAAAGGGTCGACGCACAGAGATGATAATGATGATGATGACGATATTATTATTATTATTATTATGAACACCTAACTTTTAATGTTTCATCAGTAACATGTAGTATAATGCTGTTTTATGTTATACAATCGTTTTCCTCGTAATACTTGTGAACAAATCTTACATTTAATATTCTCATCATATTGACAGCAAAAAAATGCGTCCTCCCATCCTAATTGAAACTTTCGTTTTTGTAGAGGTACATGGTTTCGAGAGAGACATATGCCACTCGCAGGTCAGAGAGAAATACAAATGGAACGGAGTTTGACTCCAGTGAGTGAGAGGATGGGGGTTGGGAAAGGTTAGAAGCAAGAGAAATGCATAGCTCTCACTGCGAGCCACAATGTACTCGCGAGTCGCATTCTCGCCACGGCTGAAGTACACGAAAATAGTTGGATTTCACTACCATAAAAATCAGTAAAATTTGAGACACTTCACCTTTTACGATTGTAGCTATAATTATATGCAGCACTAACAGATAAGGAGTTCAGAATGTATGGCATTACAGCAACAGTGCTGTCTCGACGACGTTAAAGACTGAACACTGAAATACCAGACAGACTCTATTACACCTTTGGACTGGCCAGTGCAAATCGCTCAGCGCTGTTGTGTTAACACAATTGTGGTGATATAGTTTTACATTGAAGATAGCAGTGAAAATTATCATCATTTTTTTCAGTATTTCATATGAATTACAATAATATATTTGTGTATACCAAACAACGATTACGTGTCAACAGTGACTGAAAGAACACATTTAACGGAAGAAACAAGGTAGTCACTTATATCCTACGCTAGTAGCACATGGGGTGGTATGCATAAAGTTGAAGTAAATGCTATTGCTAAGGTTTCCGTAGTATACTGGGTGTTCATTTCAAAGTGTGTCATGACGTCACTGTTGATGAGTCAGCGATTTGAAGCGAGTTTCAGCTTATGTGTCAGAGAAGTTGCCTATTAATCAAGGCGTTCAATTTGAAATTGAGAACGTGTACGGTATAACTTGAACGTCGTAGCAACAGATGGCGGTGTGTACGGTCTGTGTGCTACCATAACCTCTTTCGAACTGTGTTTTGCGCGGCCAAGTCTTACGCAGGGTATTTTTTATCATCGGTTGCGTACGGCAACATTCCACAATACAAATCAAATGCTCCGTGTCCATGTTGACCGTCGAAGTTAATGTCAACAAATACGTAAGTAATCGAATTAACCCTATCCCCATATCCCTACAGTAAGAAAAAACTCACCTCAGTACATGTTTCGAAACAGTTCACATTCCTGCCACTACCGGCGTTACCGTCCGTATCGGTAAGTACTCTTCTGAATGAACGCCGTACTTGCTTTAACAACTTCTCTGGCAGATAAGTAATACACCTCTGCGGAAGTGTAGGAAGATTGAATTCTCTAGGCTCATCGACTAGCCACGTGACGGCATACAGCGAGCCATGACACACTTTGAACTGAACACCCAGTATACACTACGATCTTTATGTATAGCAAATTCTTTCCTGCGTAGCAGAAAGTTGATCTGGAAGGTCGTGTATATTTTATGCTAGAATTGGTAGTATAAACTACTATTTATATGCATAACAAGAAGTATATACTTCTTCTAAGTGTAAACTAAAAAGAAATCGTCGCCTGCCCTATTTGAGAATTCGTTAGCTTAACATAAGCGTTTGTACAGTTAGAAATGGCAGAATTTATGCAAATTCGCGCTAGAAAATCCTACAAGTGAATACAAATCCCAATGATCATAAACATGGTGCTCTATAAGATAATTGGGATCCATATACAGTAGCTAGTCAACTAAAAAATTTTAATTCCTGTTGGTACTGCAATAATTATAGTAGCTGATGTGAAATATGCTCGTGTATCAACATCTATTCCTACTCATATCTATTCATACTCGTGGGTTTTAGCTCGAACATAGGTTTAAGGTACAAATTAGATTTACTTTAAATGTTATTTTAACTGATCGTGCTTCATTTAATTTAGGATGTTCCCTGTTATTATTATTATTATTATTATTATTATTATTATTATTATTATTATTATTATTATTATTATTATTATTATTATTTATTGTTAGTATTAATTATTAGTATTATTATTAATTGTATTTTTATTAATTGTGTTTATTATTGTCTTTATTGAGTGTAATTAGTTACCACTGCCACCGGGTATATACCCATTGCAGTGTGAATAAATACATACATACAAGGAAAGACGAGAACCATCAGAACTGATTATAACAAGTGATATAAGGTTTTATAAGTTAAAAAATGTCATATGATCAATTTTTGTACTGGACTACTCAAATGATGATTTTGAGATAATTTAACTGGAATTCTGTTTGTTGATTTTTGTTATTGTTATTAAAAATAATATATTTTGGCAAAATTATTCTATGAGATAATTATAATACATATAATTTATCTAAAAACTCCGTATCTTACAATATTTTAGGTTACATGTAAATTTAATGAATAACAATTTTGGCCCGTATTATTTTGACTTTACTTTATTTTTCATGTTATTTATTTTCTTCGGAATTTGCTTTTCGTCAATTGCTTTTCCCGCTGTAAACTTCCACCTCAATTTTCATAGCCTGGATGGCTTTTTCTTCATCACTTCTTGCAGCAGGGGTTTGCGACTTGTTTAGTAATGCTGGATCTTCTTTTAGTAGATTAACAAACAGCAGTTGTCTTCCTTCTACACTTCCCACTTCGCCGTAATTGTCCATTTTCTTGTTAAAATAACTAAATTTTAAGGACGACAATCAATTTTTCCTACCAAGAAATTAACATAAATGCTTATACAAAAGGCGAAAACTATCGAATCTTCGCGGATAAACCCGAAGTACTGTCGATAATCGATATTATCGAATACTCTTGATAGTTTACACTACTGCCGCGTAGTGCGTACTTCCTAGTAGTAGTATCAGCTTTATGCATACAAAACAAAGTACAGGGACATCATTTTATTTTTACTTCAATTTTTATTATACCTGAGTTTTTTTAATGTACTTCACTCTCACCTCTTCTACTAATGAAGTTCAACCGTCCTCCACACAGATCCAAGACCGCATATACAGTCATAGTAGCCTTACGGTCATAGTAAACAGTACGTTCCAAAAATATGTTCGCGTTTTCCAGTGACGAAAGAGCTTTCAATATTGCATCATTTTCCATTTGCCTACGTCGCATCCCGGTTTCCCCCACCTGCTTGTATTCGCCTCTCTGTAAATGCTAGTGGCTGGGCTGTCTTAGCTCTTTTCTGAGAACATTAATTCCTGTTAGGAATTGGACGTCTACGTAATATTATACCCATACAATTGTTTAAAATAACTTAAATAGAAGGGCCTCGTTAAGTAATTAACTGTCACATGATTTCCTCCCTTTCTACGACGCTGCGAGTAACCAGTTGGACGGACAGTAGATAGCATGTCTGAGTAATTTTATCTTTTCGGATCGGGCAGAAGTGAAGATTGAATTTACAGTACGTAAGATCTCTTTTATAGAGTAGGTACAGAATTATTTCAACATGAGTTACTGATACGAAATACGAACCTGGTAATTGGAATTACGTACAATAGTCTATAGTGCGATAATATGCACATTAGAACTGAAACCTGTATCGAAATGAACGGCCACCATTTTCAAAAATGTGTTTAAATATCCATATTATGATTATTTTTCAATTTAACTTCATTCTCTAGTGTATGGTAATGTACTGTAGACATTATAATATACACTGCATAATGAATACGTTCGCATTGACAACTCAGTTTGTAAGTAAAAACACTCATTGTTAATACTATCCTGTATTTTGATTAAGAAAAACCTAATCAAAAACATTAAACTCAAAATCGCGATGTTTCCTAGTTTAAGTAAATGGATGAACTATTTGTCTTCACTCCTATACCTAGTAAAGTGATTTGTTTGTATATTACGCCAGTATCATCGAACTCCAGTCGTGGAAAGGGGTAGCAAACGATGTTTCAGGTTCTTAATCGTTGATCCAAAGGTATAGTCAAGTTAATATTAGAAATGTTGGTAAAAATAAAATGATGTCTCTGTATATACTTCTATTTCAACTATCTTCTACACTCAGAGCAAAAGATAATACTACAACTGCTTTCAAAAATACATTCCATTTTGAAATTTTCAATTACTGTATTTCCTGTATACAGATTTTAATACTTTGAGAATCATCAGTACCATACAATTTTTTATACATCTTGATTACACAACTTTTAACACTATATCACTTCGGAATATGTATGATAAGAACTTTCTTGTGTTAAATATTATTAACGTACCTTGTTAACATGTTTCGACCTATTTTTGGTCATCTTCGGAACTGGTCGTTGTTGGTCTTGGCGCCTCTTGTTTCCTCTGTGGGTGTGTTCGTAGTGTAGAGTCAAAGAGTGTATGTGTTTTGAAATTGAGTTGTGTGTTGAGAATATCGTTTGGGGTGTGTTTTTGTGTGTCTGTATATTTCATATTGTTCTAGTGTGTTGAGTTTCTGGCTTTTTGGTTGGATGTCCAGTATTTCCATGTCTGTGTTGATGTCTGTGTAGGTGTGGTTGGCATTTGTGATGTGTTCTGCATATGTGGAGGTGTTTTGTAATTTTGTTATGGCTGTTCCCTATGATGTGTTCTTTGTAACGTGTTTGAAATTTTTCAGTGTAAAACCTAATTTTTAGACAACTAAAAGGTCTACGTAATGACCTTTAATGGACTGGTTGTTATGAAGTAATCTTTAAGGCAAAATATCTTGTAATAAAAGAGAAATTTTCTTTTTTCAGAATGCTCGACATATTGCAGTCGTACTACATGCAGTTGGGAACGATCTCAGTTGTCGTTCTAGCCGCCATCTATGTTTACTTTAAAGTATGCCACTCATACTGGGAGAAGCTTGGTGTCCCCACTTTGCCGGCTTCAATTCCATTTGGGAGCTTAAAAAACTTAATATTTTCCAACAAAAGTGTTATAGATTTTGTTAAGGAATTATACAATGCATTCGAAGGTCACAAAGTTGGAGGGATATACACATTAGATAAGCCCTCACTCATTCTCCGTGACCCAGAAGTCATTAAAGAGGTCCTCGTTAAAAAGTACGATCACTTCTGCAGTCGCGGATTCAAAGTAAATGAGGAGAAATACCCTTTCATGGAAATTTATTTACCCTATCTGGTTCCAAGTGGCGGAACTTGAGACTAAAATTGAATCCCACGTTTACATCCGGAAAGATGAAAATGATATTTGGAACACTGGTAGAGTGCGGGAAGGAACTTCAGACATGTTTGGAGACATCGGAGAAAACTGGAGACGTGATAGAGATGCAAGATCTTCTCTCAAGATTCACTACAGACGTTATAGCCTCCTGTTACTTTGGAATACAGTGCAACTCCTTGAGTAACCCAAATGCCGAGTTCCGTAACTGGGGTATGAGGACTTTAAAGCCCACTTATAAAGCCAAATTATTCAGATTACTTTTCTTCATGATGCCATCCCTCTTTAAAATTGTGAATCTCTCTCTTGTCCCAAAAGATGTGAGTGACTACTTTATAAAGATGGTACGAGATACTGTGGAGTATCGTGAAAAGAACGACGTAAAAAGAAACGACTTCATGCAACTCTTGATACAAATGAAGAACAAGACTCTGGGAGTGGCCGAGGAAGACAATAACAAGTACAACATGGCAGACGACGATTTGAAGTACAACACTCCTTTTGGTAAGTTTCATGAAGTCAGCCATAGTGAAAGATTTTGGGGATGTCACAGTTAACACTTAGTTGGTGGAACATTCTTATATCTCAATCCATGAAATTCATGCAGGACGGAGGGGTGAAATGTATTGATATATGAGAGGTCTATAGAGTGTTTCAGCTATAGTTTGACAACTTCAAGTGAAACCCCGTAAAACACGCCAACTTCTGGAATCTCTTGCTTTCTTTCTTCTCTCTCCCTCGCTCCTCGTCATTCTGTCACCAATCACCACGTAAATATCTGAGAGGGTGTGTGTGAGCATCGCGACCAATAGAAGAACGACTCTCCAGTATTACCACAATAACGGATTCTTCATTTTTGCCTCGACTGTCGGCTAGGAAGGTTCCATTATGCTAACATTGCAGGCAACTATACCTGGTAAGGTTTATCTTGTCTCAGTAGCAATAAAACCAAGTCCCTTCAAATGAGGGTGGAGATTATAGGAGGGTTGTAAATTTTTAGTATTCCTTTCAAAACCTTATTATTGTACAGGCTACCGGAACTCAGTTTCTTGAAAGACAAGCTCAGTGACGGAACTACACAGTACAAAGAGAGATATTTTGTAATTTTGTTTTGCGCTACAGAATGTATCATCTAGTCCCTTCCGCCACTGGATAGATGGACTGCATCGCTCCATTTCCCCAACGCCATAACAATACAGACGAAGTAAGACATATCTCCTTTCTCTCTCTTTTCACAGTGAGACAAGATACATCACACAGACTCTATAGTAAAGGCAGAAGAAATAGGCGGGTTTTTGATCTTGTGCGGAAACTACTCACTCCACACTTTCTCCAGCGGTTTATGACCTGAACAAAGAGACCTTCCTGTCGCTGCGTTCGAATGCTAGTTGTTGACAAGTGCTCGTCTGTGATACTATTATTTTCTAGCTTGTTCGCAAATATATTATATCATAATAAACAGCATTTTTTAATACTAATCACTCATAATTTATTTTTATTTTTATTTTATACGAATCATCCAAGTAAACGCTATCATGTCTCAGTGAAACTCTGATGTCAGAAGTCATACTAAAGGCGTTATTAATCACGTTTCTGTTTCTTAAAAGAACTTAAAGATTGTGAGGACTTTAAAAGTGCTCCATCATCAATGCAGTCACTACCAAGGCGTGTGGACTTTCTCTACGATCGATTCAAAGAATTTGTGCAGAACGATTTTTAGTCATATTTATTGTGTTATTTGTTTTGTTAAGCTAAGTCATTCTTAAGTATACTTCTAATACGTAAGTATTTCTTTATTACGAAAGTCGTTCATGTTATAATAACGTGTACATTTTCTACACACAGTAAAATTATATTATATATGTTTTTGCACCCTAATTTTCTCATGATTCACAAAGTTAATAGGGTAATTGCATAACAATTATTTAGTATTTACTATTTCAATACAATATTCTGAAAACATAAAATATAATACTTGTCTGTAATGCTAAATACTCGTATTTAATTTCTCCTATTAGGTTTACATTACATTATAATAATTATTACATGTGTGAAATGGCTAACTTGTGAAATATTATAAATGATAATATCACCTAAAGCCTGATTAGTGTAATATGTTACTATTCTGCGATGTATGCAATGGAGGAAAATAAAACTGGCCAAAATAACTCAATATCTCCTGGCTTAGTTACCTCATGAGTAATGCGTTATTGTTGTCATTTATGAGTTTCAGGCCTGTGTTCGGATAGTTGAGTAAACAAAACAACAATATTCAGTAAATCAGGTATTTGTACCTACTAGAAATCACGTTATTTTATTCTTTTAAATTTTTCTATAGTGCAAAACGTGTGAATGGAGGAGTAAGTTATTTGGGACAGGACCATACACCAAGCAGGTTCTGAGTTGTATAGGAGTCGGGGTAGGGAATGAGGGGTTCGCCATACCCGCCTATTTCTTCTGCCCTATACTGTTTTCGCTGTAAGAAAAATCCTAATGTAAACATAAGCACGTTGCTGTCATACCCGTGATTGGCTCCCAGTCGAAACACTCACATGACGCAGGAAAATATAGTTCGTATTTGGAAACCATAATCATGTATTATTTGAAAATAAAAAATTGAATTCTAGTTGTTAAATACGATGAAACATTTCACTTCACTCATGTGTAAAACGCTATGTAAAAGAAAAGCTACTTTTATATTTTGTTATGTACTATGAACACGGATGAACACCAACAGTAATACCGAGGTAGTCTGTTCTTGTAACAAGCTGGCGTCACTTGAGCTTGTAGTTGTTCACGTAAGCTAGTATTGAAGTATGGCTTCTGTATCCTCAACTGTCCATTGTGACGACATAAGACTTAAAAATAATTTAATTGTAGTAATTATAAAGTAAATGTTTCCTAAACAAATGAATGCATAGTAGTGAGGTTAGGCCTACTTGACGAGTAACGGGAAATGTTTAACATGAAACAGAATGTACAACAGTAGGCGGGAACACGTACTGAGTATCTATGGCGACAAACAGTGGCCAATGAAGCCTCGCTTCAGTCACGTGCTATTGTTTACATTAGAATTTTTCTTACAGCGAAAAGATTATAGTATAGTCAACCTTTTAATGCTTTTGTTAGCAGGTTTGACAAACCGTGAGTGGACCTGCAAGTACAGTGCAAAGTGCTCTTTCCCTTCCCCCGTGCTTTCTCACTTGCTCCTCCCCAAGACAGCCAGCGCTCACGTAGTAACTCGGTCAGGGTTTCAATTCGATTTGTCAACCTATATACATTAATCCTCGATTGGTGTAATTTCGAACACTACTGAGAAAATGGTATACTCTTCTAACAAGGGTATGACAACGGATTTAACAAAATTGGTATTTCTGAACTATTGTACTATTAGCCCTACTACAATTTCAACATCAATTAGTTAATCATACGAAGCCAATTATTAGGTTGTAGGGGAATTCTAGGTGGTGCGAAAGAGGATCTGTAGCCGAGAGGGAGGCCTTGTGTCATGCACACCATTCCATCTCGTGTAGTACAAGGACATCATTTTATTTCTACTTCAATTTTTATTGTACCTGAGTTTTTTGAATGTACTTCACTCCCACCCCTTCTACTAATGAAGTTCAACCGTCCTCCACACAGATCCAAGACCGCATATGCAGTCATAGTAGCCTTACGGTCATAGTAAACAGTACGTTCCAAAAATATGTTCGCGTTTTCCAGTGACCAAAGAGCTTTCAATATTGAATCATTTTCTCACAGGTACTGTCGTCCATTTGTCTACGTCGCATCCCGGTTTCCCCACCTGCTTCTATTCGCCTTTCTGTAAAAGCTAGTGGCTGGGCTGTCTTAGCTCTTTTCTGAGAACATTAATTTCTGTTAGGAATCGGACGTCTACGTAATATTATACAACTGTTTAAAATAACTTAAATAAAGGGCCTCGTTAAGTAATTAACTGTCACGTAATTTCCTCCTTTCTACGACCCTATGACATAAGCACTTGGACGGGCAGTAGATAGTATGTCTGAGTAATTTTATCTTTTCGGATCGAGCAGAAGTGAAGATTGAATTTACAGTACGTAAGGTACTCTTTTATAGAGTAGGTACTAGTTACGAATGACGAAACTGGTTATTGGGATTAGCTACAATAGTCTACAGTGCGATAATATGCACATTAGAACTGAAGCCTGTATCGAAATGAACGGCAACCATTTTTTCAAAAATGTGTTTAAATATCCATATTATGATTATTTTTCAATTTAACTTCATTCTCTATATTGTACGCTAATGTGCTGTAGACAGTATAATATACACTGCATAATGAATACGTCCACATGGACAGCTCAGTTCATGAGTAAAAACACTCATTGTTAATACTGTACTGTATTTTGATTAAACAAAAACCTAATGAAAATTATCAAAATCAAAATCGCGATATTCCCTAGTTTACGTAAATGGATGAACTACTTTTCTTCCTCCTATACCTAGTAAAGTGATTTGTTTGTAACGCCAGTATCATCGAACTCCAGTCGTGGAAGGGAGTAGCAAACGGCGTTGATCCAAAGGTATAGCCAGATTAATATTAAAAATGTCAGTAAAAATAAAATGATGTCCCTGTACAATGAGTCCATCCGAGAGGCCTGCGTGCGAAGAGAGTCCCAGTCCGTGTCGTCCCCTGAAGGGGGAATTAAAGATAGACAGATGATTCTTGGAAATTAATTGAACTAATAATGATCATTTCTTAATTCCATTACTCAAGTAAAAGCATTAACGTCCAACAGACGGTATGCAAATAAAATACTGAAGAAGTTAAACATATTTATGAATGCTCTGAACTTTTATTAAATAGCAGTGAAATGATTTGTGTTCATTCAACAGAAGTAACACTGGATGTGATGGCGGCACAAGCTTTCGTGTTCTTCTTAGCTGGCTTCGAAACCTCGTCAACAACCATGACGTTCTGCCTGTACGAGCTAGCTGTGAACCAGGACATACAGGAACGACTGCGGGAAGAAATCAACTCTGTGTTGGAGAAGAATGGTGGCGAAATCACTTACGACTCCATATTTGAAATGGAGTATTTGGATAAAGTTGTCAACGGCAAGTATAACAAACGTGTTGTATATTTGTACGCCTATGTATTTAACCGCCATATATTGTGGGTCCCTATCACCACGGCATGGCGCGTCCTCAGGTTGCGGATAGAGGAGACGGCCTCCAGATATGGAGGGTAGCTGCGAATATATTCAATAAGCAGTCGTGGACAGCCGATAAGGGTGGTCCTCCAGCTTGGGGTTGGGCGAAGGGCTAACAACCCATCACCGTAAAAACAGCTTGTTACGAATCCCTACCATAAGTGGAAATTTATCCTTCGAAGAGGTGGAAAAATTCAAATATCTTGGAGCAACAGTAACAAATATAAATGACACTCGGGAGGAAATTAAACGCAGAATAAATATGGGAAATGCTTGTTATTATTCGGTTGAGAACCTTTTATCATCCAGTCTGCTGTCCAAAAATCTGAAAGTTAGAATTTATAAAACAGTTATATTACCGGTTCTTCTGTATGGTTATAAAACTTGGACTCTCACTCTGAGAGAGGAACATAGGTTAAGGGTGTTTGAGAATAAGGTGCTTAGGAAAATATTTGGGGCTAAGCGGATGAAGTTACAGGAGAATGGAGAAAGTTACACAACACAGAACTGCACGCATTGTATACTTCACCTGACATAATTAGGAACATTAAATCCAGACGTTTGAGATGGGCAGGGCATGTAGCACGTATGGGCGAATCCAGAAATGCATATAGAGTGTTAGTTGGGAGACCGAGACGTAGATGGGAGGATAATATTAAAATGGATTTGAGGGAGGTGGGGTATGATGATAGAGACTGGATTAATCTTGCACAGGATAGGGACCGCTGGCGGGCTTATGAGGGCGGCAATGAAACTTCGGGTTCCTTAAAAGCCATTTGTAAGTAAGTAAGTATGTATTTAACCAATTGTTACGATGCCGGAACTTAGGTACACCCTGACGGAGGTTTCAGTATTTGCAAGGAATTTTCTACAAATAAATTGAAGGCGTAAGAGCTGTGGTATTACTATTTCTTTATGTCTATTATGATGTTATTTTTTATTATTTATTTGTTTATTTATTTACTCTGGTGTAGTTCAAGCCATCAGACTAAAGAATATTACATAAAAATTTGAACATACTAGTATAAATATAGGGTCCTTTACCAAGAGCATTTTTTTATTAATGAAAGCCGAAATAATCCCAATCAAAGAAAGGTGAAATTGGAGCGAGAAACAATTAAATGGTAAGCAATCGCGCGTCTTTGCGGGGACTTTGTCGCTGAGAAAAGAATCTGTGTGAGCTCCAAGCCTACTGGCCAGTTGTCTCACTTCATTCTCCACTGTTCTGTTTGATGGAACGTAAGAGAATTTTCAAGGAGTAAAAGACGGAAATGGACGTAGATTGAAATAGACACCACATGACTGGAAGAAATAATAATCATGAAGATATCAGAATATTTCAGAAGGACACACGTTTGTCTGCGATCAGGCGTAGGTTCGAGTGCTGCATAGGCAGAACATCTCATTGCTTTTTGTTCTAATGTTTTCCACAACCGTAAGGCAAATGTCAGGTAATTTATGACGAAACCACGGCCTTCAAAATTTGAATTTCATCAGTCATGCAAAGGCAACGATATTTGCGGACGACTTAGTACTAATGACAGAAAAAGAAAATAAACAAATTACACTAATACGTAATTGAACGAAATCTCCACTTGGCCAAAATCAATAAATCACATTTAACGAATAGAAATGAGAAGTAATGCTCATGTCACGGAGAGAACAAAGATAAGAAAACATAAATAAAAATTTACATCAATAAGAGCTTAAATAAGGTGAACACCATAAAATAACTAGTAAATGTTTTCGACCACATTCCCACCTTCAGAGCATACTAAAAATGTATGTATGTATGTATGTATGTATGTATGTATGTATGTATGTATGTATGTATGTATGTATGTATGTATGTATGTATGTATGTATGTATGTATGTATGTATGTATGTATGTATGTATAATCGCAAAACATAATTGGTTTATGAGTTCATACAATAACTTAACACACTGGTTCTTTATAATTACTTACTTACTTACAAATGGCTTTTAAGGAACCCGAAGGTTCATTGCCGCCCTCACATAAGCCCGCCATCGGTCCCTATCCTGTGCAAGATTAATCCAGTCTCTATCATCATATCCCACCTCCCTCAAATCCATTTTAATATTATCCTCCCATCTACGTCTCGGCCTCCCCAAAGGCCTTTTTCCCTCCGGTCTCTATATGCATTTCTTGATTCGTCCATACGTGCTACATGCCCTGCCCATCTCAAACGTCTGGATTTAATGTTCCTAATTATGTCAGGTGAAGAATGCAATGCGTGCAGTTCTGCGTTGTGTAACTTTCTCCATTTTCCTGTAACTTCATACGCCAAACTTAAAATAGATTTTCATATTTTGCTGTTGCAAAGTATTTCTTTACTTAGGGATTCTTTGAATAGAGAGAGAGAGAGAGAGAGAGACAGACAGACAGAGAGAGAGAGAAAGAGGTGATGACATGACGATAATGGAGCACGGTACAGATTCAATTATAAGAGTTTATAAACAAAAAATATGTATAACTTATACAGAGTGACCATTTAAGTTGATACTGTACAATATCTCCAAAACTAAGCGTTGTAGATATAATGTCTTGAATAAAAGTTGCTTGATATTATGGGGAAAGTAAATGCCATTTGTCGTGTTTTATTTGGAGGACGTTGTGATGGTTATTTTAGGTCAATTTAATGTTTTTAAATAGGAACCTACATTTTTATGTTGTTTTCTCATTCCTCATAAAAAAACGAAACAACTTTTGTATGAAGCACTTTGCGATTGTACTTACACCAACGTAAATAACAACAACAATTATGAATGGCTGTGTACGAAGAGCGCAATGAATGGTTGGACCCATTCGAAACAATCCAGCATCACAGTAGACAAGGAGGCAATGAGACATTGTGTCCGTTGTTTTTTTAACCATTTGTGAACCATTTAATTTGATACCGTCAATACTCGTATCTCCAAAACTAAGCATTGTAGAAAGAAATGTCTTGAATAAAAGTTGCTTGATATTATGGAGGAAAGTAAATACCATTTGTCGTGTTTTATTTGGAGAACGTTTGGATGGTCATTTGAGGGTCAAGGTACGTTTTTAAATGGGAACCAATATTTTTTCTTTTCTTTTCTTATTCCTCATCACAAAATAAACTGATTTTGTAAAACCATTTTGTAGCACATGGTTCTTTCACTGGTGTAGACAATTAAACATTGATGAAAGGTAGGTACACAGAGCATCACCACTGTACGGGTATTGTACAGTATTATTTCATAAGCATCGTACCTTAGCGTAATAAATGTTCAAAATGATGCCCTTCTACCGCAATGCATTTTCAAACTCTGTGAAATTAAACATAACGTAAGCGTTAACTTAACGTTACAGTAAAATCAAGAAGTCATACCATCATTCACGATGGGAACATAAACATAACAGCAAACATACTTGGTAACCATGGAAACATAACAACGACGCCATTTTCTCATATTCTGTCGTATACTTCAGAGCTCCACGATTGTGTTCTGTTTGCAAATCACGTAAGCATAAGCATGAAAGTTTGGAATTTGCAAATTTCATGTTAACGTCTTACGGCAGGTATGCTCAAAATTGTAAAAGCGCCGATTACACGGATGATGCTGCACTGCATAACACACAGTGTAGGAACTGGGCTCCGTAACTACATTGCAGCACCGCCCGTGGCATCGCTCTCACTGTCTTACAAATACGGATAATAAACTGAATTTGAAAAAGGAAATATTCAGTTATTACATTATTTATTATATTTTATACAGTTATGATACTATTATATTATAGATAATGTTATTTTCATATTCCACATTCGACATGTGTAGGCCTATTCTTTTCTGCAAGTAATCGGAAATCTATTTCCAACGAATTTACTGCAATGCACAAAAGATTCTCATCTTTTAATCGGAATCTATGTTTGGATTTTGGATTTAGCAACCTTCATTCTCGAAAATAATTGTTTGCACACATACTGTATTTCGAGTGACAGCGAATAAGCGCATCTTGGGATATTGCGTTTTGTTCATTTTGAATACTTCTATGCTTTGCAAGTTATATTCTCCGCATTTAGTCCTGAATTCTACTTGACTTCGTAAATCAATTAACTCGTCCTGGAACTGCACTCTCACGGATTGTACTAAATTTACTATGAAAGGATTAACAAAAAGATTAATATCACTTTCCATACGTCTAAAATCATTAAATCTATGTTCTGTGAATTCACATTTTAGGTGTTCCAGTACAGAGATGTAATTAACTATATTTTGTTCAGGCACCATAGATTTCTTTACAAGTTCACCATCCGTGAAGGGTTTTTAGTGCCTTAGCTAATTCCCAACATACTACACAACTTACTCCTAAACATAGACTCTGAATTGCTCGACTCTCTTCAATGTTTGGCCTATCATGAAATGCTTTCAATTCTTGAAACTGTAGTGCACGTTGCACCCTGAAAAATTATTTTATCATAACATGTATTTCTGTTGGAATAAAATCATGAAAAATAACAATAATTGTAGTAATAATAATAATAATAATAATAATAATAATAATAATAATAATAATAATAATAATAATAATGTCGATATATGAATACATATTACAGAAAACAGCTTCCTTTCATTTCGTCATGTTCTGGATGGCAGAGTGTATAATACTTTATGTTGCTCAGTAGTATTCCTGACAGTACCTTACAACATAGTAAACACTTTACGTTTTCACAACAAAAATAGTCTTCCTCCCACACTGTACGGAATGATCGTTTGCTTACGGAAGGTTTTGACTGTGTCATTGTCTCGCACTGTTCGTGCGTTTACTAAGTACTTGATCTGCCTTCCGCAGTCATCCGTCGAGCTTCGAACGAGGAACAGCACGCTCTACATTCGAAGGTTGTGATTACAGAACGTACCGGTAATCGGGAGTCAGAGAATGAGCATACCTGTCTTACGGTAATGTTTATGTCATTGCTTATGTGAATCATTTTGAGTGATCCCATTGGGTAGCCTGGGCGCAAACTTCTGTGTTTATGTTACGGTTATGTTTAATTTTCATTGTGAATGGGCCTTTAAACGACTTGCATGGAACTGATGGTTGTTACTCGGTAATCGCTAATTGTAGGTACGTACCACCAGTGGATCCACCTGGACTCGAAAGCGATTGCAAGTACACTAACGACAGATACAAGGAAACCGTCCTACCGTGGAAAGTAAACGAAACAACGGACACAATGTCTCATGCCTCCTCGCCTACTGTGATGCTGGACTGTTTCGAATGGGTCCAACCATTCATTGCGCTTTTCGTACACAGCCATTCATAATTGTTGTTGTTATTTACGTTGGTGTAAGTACAATCGCAAAGTGCTTCATACAAAAGTTGTTTAGTTTTTTTACGAGGAATGAGAAAACAACATAAAAATGTAGGTTCCTATTTAAAAACTTTAAATTGACCCTAAAATAACCATCACAATGTCCTCAAAATAAAACACGACAAATGGCATTTACTTTCCCCCATAATATCAAGCAAATTTTATTCAAGACCTTTATTTCTACAACGTTTAGTTTTTGAGATATTGTAAAGTATCAACTTAAATGGTCCACTCTGTATAATGTGTTCCTTCACGAATCTCCCAGACGAAGTATCTGAGTGTGTGTTAGGAAAACTAATCAGACTGTGATGTGCTGGCAGAAACTCTTCGCAAATACCCTCCTGTTCACGAGCTGATTCGAGAGTGCACCAAGACCACCAACATAAGTGGAACCAATGCCGTGATGAAGAAGGGCATGCAGGCGCTTATCTCGGTCATGGGCTTGCACCACGACCCCAAGTACTACCCCAACCCTGAAGAGTTTGACCCAGAAAGATTTAGCGAAGATCAAAAAGGGAGAGACCACATTTTTGCTATCTGCCGTTCGGAGGGGGCCCAGGATATGCATCGGTGAGTGTTAAACTCTTTATTAGGGCTGAAAGCTTCTACAGTGAAACTTCTCAATAATGGACACCGGTGAGTGAAAAATAAATGTCCGTTATTAAGAAGTGTCCACTATTTAGTAAATAGTATCAGAATCGTTGTAATTCTTTATATTCAACAGAATAATATCAAAGAATAATATCTCATTGAAACAGTAGGAATTGATAAAAACGTTTCCTATGAAAGTTGTTTGTTTTGAAGAGCTCTATATCAAATGGTATCCTATTTGACCCCGACTTCCATTTGAAATTTTAAAGTAATACGCCACTGACCCTACTTCCTGTTAAGGATGATTGATGAAATCATACTCAAGTGAAAGTTCACATGTGTTTTAGTCACAAATATTTTTGTCTCGGAAATTTTAATGCAGTAGTTTCCGAAATAAATGACTGCTACAGGTGGTCTGAATCACCTGTATAAAACATTTTGTAGAAAAATAACTCAAGTCGAAACATACGACTGTATACCTGTATTGACAAACATCCTAAGTTAAAAATTTATCGAATTTGACATTTTACTTGACATACTGTTTGTTGTGTTTTCATACGCTATTAATTTCTCTGTAAAAAGAATATTCCAAGTCTGTCTCTAACCCTGTGTTTTTAATCATACAAATAATTACTTGAATACTCTCATACTATAAATCTATATAGGTTTCTTGCTCTCCTGAAGAATTTATTTAAATAGATTTGCGTTCTTTGTCAATTCAAGTCAAACGATATTTCTGTTATGACCAAAGCTCGGAACTTGGGGACTTGTGTCTTTGCACGTGGCTAAGCGACCGGACTTCAATGTCAACAAACTCCCGTTTCCAGTACGGCGGTACTGTCAGGTTTGTTATAAAAGTGGTTTCTGTCTGGAACAACATATTGATAGTATTATGGTAGGTTGAAACACGTAATTTTATGGCATATATATATAATAAAATAAATATGAGAAATATATCAAATTTTACTGTTCTGCTCTGTACATTTTATTACAGTGTACGTACATTCGAAAATTTTCGAACCCATAACTTCTTCGCCTGCTAGTAAAACATGATTTGAAACGAGAGAATTTATTTCCACTTCACATGACTTGACGGGAGCAAACTTAAAATACTTTTCTCGGAAATAGTTTTCGATTTGTGTGTTAAAAAAAAGTTATGTTTTATTTAACGACGCTCGCAACTGCAGAGGTTATATCAGCGTCGCCGAATGTGCCGGAATTTTGTCCCGCAGGAGTTATTTTACATGCCAGTAAATCTACTGACATGAGCCTGTCGCATTTAAGAACACTTAAATGCCATCGACCTGGCCCGGGATCAAACCCGCAACCTTGGGCATAGAAGGCCAGCGCTATACCAACTCGCCAACCAGGCCGACGAATTTGTGTGTCACTACTGGGGCAGGTCCCTCTACGATTTCATCCATGGCTGTGGACAAATGTTCCACTCATTTAAGGGATTGCAATGTCTTTCAATGAATGCCCATTTTCCAGCCTCTGTTTGTGTGTGGCACAACTTACAAAATATAAACTCTCCATTCGAAGAAAATAATGTATCTCCTCCGAATTCTTCCACGAAAGTCTGTACCTAAAATTTAAAAATGTATTTTCAAACTTCTATAATAGCTATTCGCCTAACACGTATTTTCTAATTCCTGAAACAGACCGTTTACCTGTAATTCTCTGAATGTCATTGGCTTCGACATGACACAGTTTCCTCGTCCGTTTTCCTGTTATTCAATGTGACCACTTTCTTAGCACACACGACTGTCCCTGAGCAATTGCAGGGTGAGCTTTGTGTATGTTGTATCTGTAACCTTACTCATGCACACGACACACAAGTCCCCAAGTTCCGAGCTTTGGTTATGACATTCGATCGTCCAGTTCAAAAGTGCGACAACTCAAAAATTGCCATTTTTTAGTTATTTATACTACTGAAAGCCCCTTTCGGAGCTCTTTCCGATTCAATATTGAGATAAGTCATATTTACAACCAAAAAAAAAAAAACGAAATAAACTGCTTTAGAAGTAATTATAATTATGAACTTTATTAATTCATTATTAGTACATTTCGAAATCTATTAATAATGAACTGGAAGATTGTGATATACTCGTCCCGAATACTGACTCATTTCTAATTGTCGTGGTTATGAACCAGAACTCTGTTCCTTTCTAAGTGATTTATTTGAAACTTTCAACTGAAGATATCTCAAAACTTGTTTTTTTGAGTTGTCGCACTTTTGAACCAGACGATCGATATGCGCTTGAAAATTAGGTTACGTGGAGAAGCTAAGTCAGTGACAAGGCTGACACAGAAAGAACAGAACTATAGTCTAAACTGTTGTGTCTGAATTTTTAATTTATTAGAATAATGTTGTCCTTTTCGTAATGTATTATTGTATTAGATTATTTCATGCAGAACTTCTTATTTATGTCCTTAATGATATTTCTTTCAGGTTATAATAAAATTTGTTCACATGAAGCAAAAATTATGAAGTCAGCTTCTAAATACTGGTTTTGAGAATCAAATTCGTATTATTCTTTAAAGGAATTTTCAATTACATAATGAAATGAAGAGATTGTTTTGTAAAATCTTGACGATATTTTGAGAAATCCCGTAAGTCAAACATTTTCAAACATGAATATTGAGTCATATTCTATTTTCTTAAAAATTATTTTGCATACAGAAATATTCGTTATGATTTTACCAACATTTTCCATTTCAAATATTCCAATACTTAACTTATGCATTTCTTTTAAATCTATTAATAATGAACTGGAAGATTGTGATATACTCGTCCCGAATACTGACTCATTTCTAATTGTCGTGGTTATGAACCAGAACTCTGTTCCTTTCTAAGTGATTTATTTGAAACTTTCAACTGAAGATATCTCAAAACTTGTTTTTTTGAGTTGTCGCACTTTTGAACCAGACGATCGATATGCGCTTGAAAATTAGGTTACGTGGAGAAGCCCATAAGTCAGTGACAAGGCTGACACAGAAAGAACAGAACTATAGCCTAAGCTGTTGTGTCTGAATTTTTAATTTATTAGAATAATGTTGTTGTCTTTTTTTGTAATGCATTATTGTATTAGATTATTTCATGCAGAACTTTATTATTTATGTCCTTAATGATATTTCTTACAGGTTAGAGTAAAATTTGTTCACATGAAGCAAAAATTATGAAGTCAGCTTCCAAATACTAATTTTGAGAATCAAATTCGTATTATTCTTTAAAGGAATTTTCAATTATATCATGAAATGAACAAACATGTATGTATTTATTTACACTGCAAGTGGCAAGCACCCGGTGGCAGTGGTATATACAATATTAACAATACACAATAAAATGATAAGCAATACACAATAAAATTTACAGTGCACAATACAATTTTGGAATACATATATAATTTTATACACAATACAATAAGAATACACAATATAATTTAACACAATAATAATAAAACATAAAATAAAATACCTAATTTTACAATACAACCTACATAATTATGTATAGGCCCTACATAAGTTTCAATAGTCTTTCACTTTACTCTCATCTCATTCCCTGTAGTGGCACTATGACGCATTTCACTGACACTTTAGCACACATTTCACTGACACTCTGTAACACATTTCACTGACACTATAGAACACATTTCATTGACGCTATAAATTATCACTGATCGGAACTGTTCACTGCACTGTAAAACCATAACTTCACTGACTCACCTCGCTTCACTGATACAACAGTTCAAATAAGTCAAATAATTACATCCTTATGCATACTTATAAACAGAACTACATTTAAACTAAATATTTCTAGTCTAAGGCCCTCTTACACGCTTTTTTTTTTTTTAATAATTTACAATTCAAACCAAGGAAGTAAACTCGTCAGCCTATATAAATACATGTCACCTTAAAAAATTAAATGTTGAATGTCACCTTAATTTTAATTTTCACTTTATATATAACTTTTTAAATTATTCTTGAATCTCCTTAAGGAACGACAGCCCTCAAAGACCGCTGCAGGTAGGTTATTCCAATCATTTATAGTTCTATTTAAAAATGAGAATCTACCTACATCCGTTTTCAATTTACCTACATCCGAAGAGTTTGTTTTGTAAAATCTTGACGATATTTTGAGAAATCCCGTAAGTCAAACATTTTCAAACATGAATATTGAGTCATATCCTATTTTTTTATATTATTTTGCATACAGAAATATTGGTTATGATTTTACCAACATTTTTCATTTCAAATATTCCAATACTTAACTTAGGCATTTCTTTTAAACAGAATTTTGTGTTTCCTCAAAACTTTCTCATTTGTATTTCCTGACTTAGAGGTCTTTCAAAAATTATATATCTTAGTAATGAGTAGACTTCGTGGAATTGCCACGAGAATCGCAAGGTTTACTGCGCACGCAGTATAGACTGTATGAGAAGGGGGCGTGCAAAGGATTGAGTGTGCCTCTGATGTAAACACTGAGCAGTATACTACGGTTACAATAAAACCTGTATCCTGCATTCAAGAAATATAATGAATGATCTTTGAAGTAGGAAATGTCTAAACATGTAAATACACAATTATTTTATAGTGAGATATATTAACTCTTAAAATTTAATGTAAGATACTCACATCATTCTTGAATATGTGCATTGCAGTGAAGAGTTACGTACATTTTGAGCGACTGCAAAGTAATCTCCTCCGATGGTCACTTAAACAGTTTTTATATTGGGAAATGTACGTTCAACATCACACGATGTAATACGTGCTGCATATTTGAAGAACGGAAAGTTACTACTTTTAGTACACCAACTTCAGACGTCTTGTCGTGACCTGATAGTACATCATTTATAATACAAAGGTTGTGAATAGTCAGAATTTTTAGCAATAAAGTTTCTCAACTCACATTTCACTTTTTCAGAAATTAGTGAATTGTTATTTTGGATAACGGTATGTGATACTTTATCCACTATATTAAGGGCTTCTGAGAGTTGTAGTTTAGACGACTCTAACAGAATTATGTTTCTGGACACGATTTTAAAATTAGAATCAATGAACAGAATATCTTCTTATAGCTGTTCAGAAGGCAATGATTTTATAGCTGCAACAGCGGAACTGTCTGTGCTATTCAATGCATCAATTACCTCCATTATTTTTCTGTAATGTTCTGAATAATAATTAACAGCATCCAACCACGTTCCCAACGGGTCAAAACTGGCTGCGGGGTAAGGGTATTTCAGGGCAATTATTTGGAACAGCAACACTCTCATTGTAGTATGGTTGAATGAATTCTTGTCTACACTGAACAAATGTTAAGCTTTGACTATTCCAACCACAGTAATGCAAAAACAAGTGCTTACATAGGTATACATTAGCTGTAGCTGCTCTATCTATTTGGACCGGTCACATCTCTTAACATGAACTGCTTATACTACACGATCGGGCGGTCGCTCACCTTCTCTATACTACCGTACATCGGCAACCTGATTGCATGCTGCGTGTGGCAATTCAACGAAGTCTAGTAATGAGTAATGCAAGGATATATTCTTGTCTATTACAACCCAAATTGTCAATAGAGACGTTCAATTAGTTTAGCAGATAATGATGTTTTAATTATAGGCCTACATTAAGCAGGGTTTGCAGCGAAGTTTCTATGAGCATTTATAAAATTAAATTTACAACAGCATATTTTACTTACAGACATAATGTGGTTAATTGTTGTATATTTTTCATTAAAAGGTACTTTTTCTACGGCCATACTGAAATGATGTTATTATGCAATGATCATCTGTATCGAAATGACATTCATTTCGATACAGATTTCTTATTTCAATAAATACCATGTGCCTTTTCATATAAATACTTTGATATTGTAGGTAACAAAGTATTATTCACTTTTACATCTCCCTCCATCATTTCCATTTTATCAAAATTGCTTGAGTCAGACATTATTAAAAAAAGTTTCTATTTCAGTTAACGTTAAAACCATTGCCTGTTGGATCACATCCTATGTCTGCTTACATTGCCTGACCAATCAACACTTTTGCGCGAATAGCCGCCAGGTGGCGGGTAGTGACTTTGCATAATATATATTATACTAGTGGCTTGTGCAGCAAATGCTGCAAACTAAGTTCAGTAGACGTTCAAATAAACATTTTTAGATTTATTTTCAATGAAGAATACCAGACATTGTGAAAGTTATTTGCTTCCCTAATAATGAAAGATACTCTCTCGAGCCAATACTGAAGAGAACCACGCATATAAATATCTACACCACACCGCCATTAAATATATGAAAAAGACCCCACCCCACTTGATTAATAACTATAAAAATATCTGATTTTTAATAATATTATTATCTTACGTAAGTTTTATAGCTTTCAATAACATATACTATATATGTATGTATGTATATAGCCGCCAATCAGTAAAATATAGAAATAAAAATCTAATTTAAGTTATTCTCTACATCTACTTATATAACCCCAAAACGTTTCACTTTCATATCATCAATATAGCATTAATATGTATAATTAATGAAAATAGTCACATCATGGTATTAACTAAAATAATATTTCATTTCTAATGGTAATAATGTCATCAAACCGCCTCAAGTTTTGTAGTTTTTAACACCCATTAAATTACACACCACAGAATCGAACCTGTAAATTATTTTTAGTAAGTTAAGTTTTTAATAACCAATTTAATTTGAGCTCTAAATATGTCAGCATTCTTGCAGATCATGGCCTTCGTGTAATATTGTTTACTGTAGTGTGTGTTTTGTTTTATTCTGAAATGCAACGCGGCCGACTTGATGCTTGCTTCGCTTCTCCTGAATGCAATTAGCTAGTTCTCAAAACGACAGATGGATTTTGGAAAATAGGAAAATTATGTAGGAAAACTGACATTTCACTGAAAACTACTGTTTTTCCGAAAAACTTTGGGTCGATTTCTAAAACACGGACGAAATCGTGGTTCCAAACCTCGGCTTTTAAACCGCGATCGAGTTCTGAATTCTTATGCGATTTCTAAAACGAAGTCGAGACGCGGCTTGAGAAGAAACCTAGGTTCGTGGGTTTTATATATGGCAACGCAGCTTAGAATCGATTTTTATTCTTGTAAACAGTCGATATTAGAAAGAAATGAACATCGGGATTAATATTTTTATTGAAATGCAGTAAGTCACATTCTTTTGTTCTCAGCTAAGGTATTGTTATATTTACTAATTTACAGATGTGCGTTTAATATACTAGCATTACTTAATATTTAATAGTAAACAGATTTTTAGGTACTAGAATGATATTGCTCAAATAATTAGCACAAATCGAACGTTCATGTTGTAGTTTACCATTTGTTCATAACTACTACCAACATTAACTGCCTAAAACCCAGTTCTAAGGAATTAATAACCTATTAACTGGATTAACATTTCAATTGAAACTAAAATGTAGTGTAGTTTTACATATTTTCACATATATTAGACTTACTACGTGGAAAGCCCCACTAGCATAAAACTTAAAATAAGAAAAAAATCACGTTTGCTTCATATTCTTATAGGCTCACATTAATTTCGCGTATTATGGATAAATAAAATGACTAAAACCACTGTAAAGACTAAGAATTAAGTTATATCGTCTTATAGGCATAAAGGTACAATTAATATAAAATATTATATCTTACTTCCCTCAAAGCAATGAGAAGTTGTGAAAAATTGTCAACCTGCCGGTTCTGGCATTTCGTTGCAGATTATTATTTAGCATTCTTGCTAAATTTTGCGTTGATTCCTTCGAAAATCGAAATATTCGCATGAAATTATCGTCGTTATATAGTTACAAAGGATTATTCCTCTCTCTCATCACTCTAATCCGGGGATTTAATACCCGTAGAGACAAATTTTCATTTGATAAACATGCAGCTGATCTACAACTTCCATCTTGTATACATGAAGCCGTAGTTTTAAACCTACCCCAGCCGTGGTCTCTGCTTCAGACCATAGTTTCGAGCCATGGCTCAGAAAAATGAAAAAGACCTCGTTTTATAAATCCAAACGCAGTTTAAAGCCATGACCGTGGTCTAGATCTCGTTTTAGAAATCGACCCTTTGGGTTCCAAGCTTAAAAATGAGGGGCCATTTATTAAAATCCGTTCAGCCGTTTTCCCGTAATTTCCATTACCAGTTCAAATTATATATATATATAGATTGATTGATGATGTTAATAGTGCTGGGCACTGCCTGCCACCTAGCTGCAAAATATCTTTTATTGAGCAGGCATTTTACGCAGTTATAGCATCCGATCCAGCAGGCTGTGGTTAAAACTTACAAAAAGGAACTGTGATTTTATTTATTTCGTACCTATAGGAACTGCATATGACTCGGTTAAGAGGGAAGTATTATATGATATTCTTATTGAATTTGGTATTCCCAAGAAACTAGTTCCATTAATTAAAATATGTCTCAGTGAAACGTACAGCAGAGTCCGTATAGGTCAGTTTCTATCTGATGCTTTTCCAATTCACTGCGGGCTAAAGCAGGGAGATGCACTATCACCTTTACTTTTCAACTTCGCTTTAGAATATGCCATTAGGAAAGTTCAGGATAACAGGCAGGGTTTGGAATTGAACGGGTTACATCAGCTTCTTGTCTATGCGGATGACGTGAATATGTTACGAGAAAATACACAAACGATTAGGGAAAACACGGAAATTTTACTGGAAGCAAGTAAAGCGATCGTTTTGGAAGTAAATACCGAAAAGACAAAGTATATGATTATGTCTCGTGACCAGAATATTGTACGAAATGGAAATATAAAAATTGGAGGTTTATCCTTCGAAGAGGTGGAAAAATTCAAATATCTTGGAGCAACAGTAACAAATGTAAATGACACTCGGAAGGGAATTAAACGCAGAATAAATATGGGAAATGCGTGTTATTATTCCGTTGAGAAGCTCTTATCATCCAGTCTGCTGTCCAAAAATCTGAAAGTTAGAATTTATAAAACAGTTATATTACCGGTTGTTCTGTATGGTTGTGAAACTTGCACTCTCACTCTGTTAGAGGAACATAGGTTAAGGGTGTTTGAGAATAAGGTGCTTAGGAAAATATTTGGGGCTAAGCGGATGAAGTTACAGGAGAATGGAGATAGTTACACAACGCAGAACTGCACGCATTGTATTCCAGAAGTTTGAGACGGGCAGGGCATGTAGCACGTATGGGCGAATCCAGAAATGCATATAGAGTGTTAGTTGGGAGACCGGAGGAAAAAAGACCTTTAGGGAGGCCGAGACGTAGATGGGAGGATAATATTAAAATGGATTTGAGGGAGGTGGGGTATGATGATAGAGACTGGATTAATCTTGCTCAGGATAGGGACCGCTGGCGGGCTTATGTGAGGGCGGCAATGAACCTTCGGGTTCCTTAAAAGCCATATGTAAGTAAGTAAGTAAGAACTGCAGAAAAAAAAAATCACTTGCATTCTTTTGTTTCCCACTGTCTCAAACGTCACTGTTTTCTTTCTCACTATCTAAAACCATATCCATACTTCTATATTGCCAATATAAAGAAGTATGTATCTCAACATTAATTTTAATTTTTAATGAATTAATTAATTTCTGTCTAACTTTACTACAGGCCGTAGAAAACAGTTGTATGTAACTCTCATATCATGGCTATTAAGACACTCGTGCAGTTTTCGACGAGGCCCCACAGGGGTCACTAAGCTATCTAAAATAACAGTAGGGTAAACCATACAGTTATTGGCCACCTTATAGTTATTGGCCACTTGAAATTTGATGTGTTATTATAAGAAAGGATGTACAAATAATTAATTAATATTTTGCCAGATAGTAGCAGCATGTTGTCTTATTTGGTAGTTACTTTAATTTTCAACAACAGATAGCACTGTGAGATGAAAAAGATGTTTCTGGAAAACATACGTTCCCAGGCTTTGGCTTCTTGTGAAATTCTTAAGAACTGTGTTGTGGTTGAGTCTTAATAATTACTGTTTCTTTTAACTGGCATTCATTATTACTCCAATTATGAGGTAAGTACATCTCTATTTTCACTTTACACTTATAAAACGTAATAAAATACAATCCTAAATTTTGAAAATTTACTGGCTAATAACTGTTTAATTATAACGCATTTTTCAGTTATTGGCCACCCCGGCCAATAACTGTAATTAAAAAATTAAAAAATCAATTATTTTCCTTCATTTAACTTATTAAATGCCACTATTTCACTAGTACTTTTATTTTGAGTCCATTAAATGTGTACATAGTTATTAGCCACGTGGCCAATAACTGTCTTAATGGGTGGCCATTAACTATTCTTATTTATTTTATACCCTGGTTAGGTTATTTTTAAGACTCCAAAATGGGCTGACTATAAGCAAAAGGCTATGAAGGTAACATTGGAAGAATTGGAAGCTCACAGGACTTCAGTTAGAGTCATTGCTAAAAAAAAGTACGGTATTCCTAAAGCAACCGTAAAAATCAAAATAAAGAATGCTAAAACGGAAAGGTGATTTGAATCTTATAGCTTAGGAGGAAACTGATAATGAGTGTTCTGAAAATGTAATTTCATATCGAACACTGGATGCAGACAAGTCTACAGGGTTGTTTCCGATCTCTGATAACGAATTTGAATGACATTATGTGTGTCAGGAGTCACACGACAGCTGAATTGTGGCGCTATTGTCACCAAGCTATCTAAAATAACAGTAGGCCTAAATAACACTCTAAGCTACATAGCCTCGGATGGCGCCTGCTAACAACCATTCTATCGAGACTGAATACGTCAGATTCTAACATGAGTTTGAACTATAGACAGTGTTATGCTTAATCACAGACACTTGCTGGTCACATTTTCTTTTTTTTTATTATTTTAGTAGGTTATTTTACGACGCTTTATCAACAGCTTAGGTTATTTAGCGTCTGAATGAGATGATGGTGATAATGCCGGTGAAATGAGTCCGGGGTCCAACACCGAAAGTTACCCAGCATTTGCTCATATTGGGTTGAGGGAAAACCCGGAAAAAACCTCAACCAGGTAACTTGCCCCAACCGGGAATCGAACCCGGGCCACCTAGTTTCGCGGCTAGACGCGCTAACCATTACTCCACAGGTGTGGACGTCACATTCTCTATAAAGAAGTGAACTAATTTCATGTCTTATTTTGCAGGCATGAGGTTCGGACTGATGCAGACTAAAGTGGGCCTCATCAGTTTGCTGTCCAAATACGAGGTCCATTCATCTGAGAAAACTCCCATACCGCTTGTTTTCGACTCGAAGGCATTTTTTTCTGGCTCCAGAAGGAGGGATGTGGTTGAAAATTGTGGCGAGGGCTGACAAATGACGATCACGATTTGAGAATGTGTGAATTGTGTGAATTTATACGTGCCTGATATCTATTATTCAGTATTTAATTAATTCAGATGTAATATATGGGGATGTGGAACCAAAGAAATATTTTGTTACATTAAAAAGTGTATACAGTGCATGCCGTTTATTATGAGCGTATTCCGAATCTCAGCGCTGAGCAATCTGATGGCATCACGGTGTTCCGAATTTCACCGATGGCGTCACTGATGCTCCACCGGTGTCGCACCGGTGCCATCAGCTTGCAGAGGTGGTGGCAGTCTCCATCAGCCGCCATCAGTGAATCTGATTGGGTCTTGTATAGGGCGGTCTTAGCAGACGAACGACATCGTGCACTGTTGTGTCATGGCGGTGTGTTCTGCTGTATTGTTTGTAATGAGCACAACGTAAAAACAATAAGTCAATGGCTTATGAGCGAACATGTCAACGAAACAATTACTACCGGTTCAAGAAATAAATTGTTTATGTTCTCTTTTCTTTGAACGAGATGGCAGTACGGAAATTTCGCAAAATTTTGCTGGGGTAGCACAGACAACACCTTATACAGTCGCCATGACAGCCATCGATCCTTCCAGCAGTTTTGTTCCTATTTCGCAACAGCGTGACGTCATTGTTGTCCACCGGTCCCGTCTCAAAGAGCGAAGAATTATTCACTCTCTCATTTTACTCTTCAATATTCTTCAAACTTCTAACCCTAGCTACACTAGCTTCTCGTTTTCAACATTTGTCCTCATATCACGAAATAGATACTCGCTCACAACACCATATCACACTCTCCATTCCTAAACACAGAACATCCTTCTACTCTTCATCTTTCACCGTCTCTGCAGCTCATCTCTGGAACTCTCTACCACAACATGTCAGAGACTGTCGGACATTGTCTAGTTTCAAAAATAAATTAAAATTGCACTTTTTGAATTAGATTCCTTTCAGTTATAAGCCCTTTTCTCTGCCATAGTCTTGTAAAAATATAGGCTACATATTTCTTTTTCCTTCCTTTCCCCTTTTTGTTCTCTTTTTCAAACGATGAATTTATTATCATAGCCTTTTTATCGTGAATTTTATTTAATCTTCGTATTTCTTTTCTTTTTTATTGTTATTTTATTACATTCCATTTTGATATATTTTTCCTTACGTTTTCCATATTAACCATTTGTACTAAATGAGTTGCTTTCACTATATTCCAATGTATTTTACTTTCTTTCTTTTTTTCTATTATGGTATTATTTTCATGTTGTTTAGTGTCTATTTTATTATGCTATTATTATTATTATTATTATTATTATTATTATTATTATTTTTCTTTGTAATATGTTAGTATTCTCTTCTTTAACTTTTTGTTAAATTTTAACTGCTTGTATACTTTGTGACCTGGTAGAGTGTAAGAGAAGGCCCTATGGCCTTAACTCTGCTAGTATAAATAAAGAATTATTATTATTATTATTTTTATTATTATTATTATTATTATTATTAAAATTATATTTCACTAATATTAGTTTCGCCAAAAAGTTTGAATGGAGCCGTCATTTTCAGTTGACTGTCCATGCGGTAAACAAATGACGATCGCAAAGCATGTTTTATAGTACCGTAAAGAATTTTAGTTTGAAATGTTGGCAAACAAAGAAACAATTGGTAGGAGATGATAAAATTGTAGCGATAAGCAGCCATGATTGGTTGAAAGACGTCCTTTCATACCGTTTTATTGGTCAAAAGGACTAATGACGTAGTAAAAGTGTAATAGTCATAGATAAATTACAAACAGAGATAATATCAATAAATAACAAATCAGTTAACTTATCGAAACCATAATGCCAATCAAACTGCAGGCGATTTGTTCGCTCTGTGTTCAGCATATTATACAAACTAAAACATGCCGAGATAGCATATAACCGAGACGGCATGAGTGTCAATCAGAGTTCTTTTCACATACTTCGAGTACTTTACATATTTATGTTAAATAGTTTTATAATGCATGGGGCAAGCCCTCAGCAGTGAGTTCCTTGAGGGTAATGCCCTCTAGCGATAATTTCCTCGGTCCCCGTGTAGACGACGCTTGTGTCAGTCGTAGACACTGGGTAAAAGCAAACGTAACCAAACGTTCAGGAGAATTAAGAAAGCAATGACGTATGTCCTTGGCTTCAATGACATTTCACTTCTGTGCGAATAAAGCGAATGATCAGAAATATGCGAAGTAGCGATGAAACTGAATATCTTTAATTCCGGATTGTAAACAATGAAATTACGTTGCCTCTTTATGTATGCTCAGTGCGTCAAATATAGATAATTTGAAGCGTTTGTGAACTTGAAGTATGTCATACATTACGAAGATAAGGCACGTGTGACTTGTTATCACTTATCGCTCATCCTGTAGTATCCCCCCCCCCGTTCCTTGCAGGTCACCATTTCATCTAGGACAATGACTTTCCGAAGACGAAATCCATTTTTGGTAGAGACTTTTATCTCCGATTCCCGCCCTCCCCACAACGCACCGATACTCAACCACATTGGAAAAAAATTCTGCAAAATCGAAAACAACAATTTTACTCAAAATCAGTGGATACCACCCAACTTGTAATGTGCCGGTACCTGCAAAACGGGAAATGTGAATATGCAAAACTATTTTCAAATTCTCTTTTGCTTCTTGGACTGATCTTCCTTGCTGATATGCGTGTTTCTCGATCACTTCAAGATCTCGAACGGTACTTTGCAATTTTAACCTAACTTCTGGTCGACATTACTTGACAAAAAGAAATTTGATTCATTCAAATGTATGCCATCAGAAAAATCCAGTAAAATAGAGAGGGTTTGGATTTAACGGATTACATCAGCTGCTTGTTTATGTGGATGACGTGAATATGTTAGGAGAAAATCCACAAACTACTGGGTGTTCATTTCAAAGTGTGTCATGACGTCACTGTTGCGAGTCAGCGATTTGAAGCGAGTTTCAGCTTTTATGTCAGAGAAGTTTCCTATTAATCAAGGCGTTCAATCTGAACTTGAGAACGTGTACGGTATAACTTGAATGTCGTAGCAACAGATGGCGGTCTGTAAAGTCTGTGTGCTACCATAACCTCTTTCGAACTGTGTTTTGCGCGGGCAAGTCGTACGCAGGATATTTGTTATCATCGATTGCCTACGGCAACATTCCACAACACAAATCAAAATGCTCCGTGTCCATGTTGACCGTCCAAGTTAACAAATACGTAAGTAATCGTCTTAACCCTCTCCCCATATCCCGACAGTAAGAAAAAAAAACTCACTTCAGTACATGTTTCCAAACAGTTCACATTCTTGCCACTAATGGCGTTACCCTACGTATCGGTAAGTAATCTTCAAAATGAACGCCGTGCTTGCTAGGCAACTTCTCTCGCATTTAGGTAATACGCCTCTGCGGAAGTGTAGGAAGATTGAATTCTCTAGGCTCATCGGCTAGCCACATGACATACGGCGAGCCATGACATATTTTGAACTGAACACCCAGTATCAGGGAAGATACGGGAATTTTACTTAAAACAAGTAACAAGATAGGAGCCACCGGTGTGGCTCAGTCGGTTAAGGCGCTTGCCTGCCGGTCTGAAGTTGCGCTCGGGCGCGGGTTCGATTCCCGCTTGGGATGATTACCTGGTTGGGTTTTTTCCGAGGTTTTCGGAGGTTGCGAAACCTCGGCTTCATCTCGCCAAATACCATCTCGCTATCACCAATCTCATCGACGCTAAATAACCTTGTAGTTGATACAGCGTCGTTAAATAATCAACTAAAAAAAACAAGATAGGTTTAGTAGTAAATCTCAAAAAAAAAGTAGGCTATATGATTATGTCTCGTGACGAGAACAGAGTACGAAATGGAAATATAAAAATTGAAAAATTTTCCTTTGAAAAAGTGGAAAATTCAAATACCTTAAAGCAACAGTAACAAATACAAACGACACTCGGGAGGATATTAAACGCAGAATAAATAGGGGAAATGCCTGCTATTATTCGGTTGAGACGTTTTTTTCATCTAGCCTGCTTTCAAAAAAATTAAAAGTTAGAATTTATAAAACATTTATATTACCCGTTTTTCTGTATGGTTTTGATACTTGGACTGAAACTTAGAGAGAGGAACAGAGGTTCAGGGTGTTGAAGAATAAAGTGCTTAGAAAAATATTTGGTGCTAAGAGGGATGAAGCTACAGGAGAATGAGAAAAGTTACACAACGCAGAACGTCATGCGTTGTATTCTTCACCTAACAAAATTAGGAACATTAAATCCAGACGTTTGAGACGGGCAGAGCATGTAGCATGCATGGGTTAATCCAGAAATGCATAATATAGAGTCTTAGTTGGGAGACCTGAGGGAAAAATACTTTTATGGAGGCCGAGACGTAGATGGGAGGATAATATTAAAATGGATTTGAGGGAGGTGACATATGATGAGAGGGACTGGATTAATCTTTCTCAGGATAGGGACAGAGACGACCTTATGTGAGGGCGGAATGAACCTGTCTATGGTTTCTTTAAAAGTCATTTGTAAGTAAGTTAGCATACTATTATTTGTTGTGTTTAGCACAAGGATATTGATTATACAACTATTTATTATTTCCATTTAACTCGAAATAGTGGTACTGAACAACATTTTGAAAGCTGGTTTATGTTACATACGACTATTACATTGAAATGTAAATTATATGTAGAGAGTTGCTGAAAATGTGCTGAACACTTACAAAAGCAGAAAACAGGGCCTAAGTGATGTTTGATAACATGTAATTAAATTAAATTACATAAGTTAGGTCAGATGCAACAGTGTTCATGAGTAAGATAGTTATATATAATAAGAGTAATATAATACAGTTATATGAACACTTTTTAATGATTGAATAAAATTAATAAAATCTGTTAAAAACCATACATGTTTCGGAGGAATGCTCCTCCATCTTCAGTGGTAGCACCACGACGCTGGTACAGATGTTCGACCGCGTAACGTAGCTTCAATCATTAAAAAGTGTTCATATAACTGTATTATATTACTATTATTATATATAACTATGTAATTAAATTATTATCGGAATTCTCTTGTGAAACACATTACGTAAGCCAATGCACTTAAAATTGTGGGAAAAATCTTCATACACTACAATGAATGTACAGCAAGGGATTTACTTGCTTAGGTTTTAGTAGCTGGCTTGCATAGTTCCCGACCATTTCTTCGAAGCCATTATTCCTAACCTCTACTTTTCCTACTTCTTTCCGAATCCCTTTCTCCGAAACCAGCTTTCCGAGACAGTTGTTCCTATGTAATGTGGAGACATTTTTCCGTTAACCTTATATCCGTATGAGATCTTACTATGCTGTAACAATACTTTGGCGTTTCGCGTTCCTAAGTAATGCTTACATAACTTTATGCTCGACCAAAACTTAATGTACTAATTATTCACAACAAAGAAAACAATGAGAGCGTACAGTCCTTTAATGCATGTCAAATTGAATTATGTACACCTTCACTCATTAAAAATACAGGTCTTCAGCCAATGATAACTCAGCTTTGACAAAGTGTTCAGCCAATGACAAGTCAGCTTTGTACCGTTTTAAAACCGCAAGTATCGATTATTCTCGGATATGCAATCGAAAGAGAATTAGCGAAAAGTCACGGAGGCTGGAAATCCAATACTGTCGCAGAAGGTTAGTTCTGTTACTATAATAATTAGCGTTAATTGTAAATAATATTCAAATAAATTCAATTTGTCATCTCGTTTTTCAATGTCGAATTCAATAATCAAGGTTATAATATTATAATATTATCAAATTTAACGGGACTACGTCAAGGTCAATGACATTGTTCCTCGGAAAAAATCAATACTTTCTGCGTCTGCGCACATCTCACAATTCACGATCTAGAACAAAAAAAAACACTTCCGATCTTGTCAGATACAAATAAAAATACATCTGAATACCGGTAATTTCAAGTTAGAAATATGGTCGAGCATAAAAATACTAAAAACTCGCCTCATAATGGTAATTTTCTGAATTTGACTCGTATCTAAAGATGGTAAATAAACTCGCTTTATTTTTGTTTCAATAAATATCCATACTCGATTCTTAATTACTATCATTATAGGCTCGTTGCATAATGTACTATTATATATCGAGGTAAAACTTATTGTACTTTATTCACTTATTCACTAACAAAGAAAACAATTCACAGAAAGCGTACTATACCTGAAATGAGAAGGATGAAATTGACATTACGCTTACATCTACTGTGTATTAAATATAATATTTGTAAGTCAGAGAAAAATTTATTGGAAATGCAAGCGACTTCGAGCAAAGTAATGTTTGTAAAAAGCCAACACCGTAAATAATGAGTAACTTTTTTCGAGTGCTTAAGGGTGGCGAATTATCATGTCACTCTTTTTCTCCGAATAGAGAAAAGAGAGAGAGAGAGAGAGAGAGGCAGTGCAAGTAAAACAAAATATGAAGCGTGCAGCCCAAGACCATTCGGAACTTTTTCCATCACAAATTTTGCGTACAGGTAAATGAATTACGAGTTTCTTCCGGTGTCATAAATATTTTGTACCAAAGGAAAATTTTAAGAAATTAAATCGAAGGGAGAAGATTCAGACATCACTAGAAAATCTGTTTCTCATTCCTGACAGATATTAAAAAAATTCTTCATGGTGAAAGATTTCTGTTATTTGACTCATATCTACTGTACAGGAAGATAGTAAATAAAGCTGGGGTAATTATTTTTGACGCGAAATTAAATTTACAATTTTACCGAAAATCACAAGTTTTTAGATAACTTTTTCAAGATTTATCACCTTGTATTACAGTCAATAATACGTACCTAAGTCTATGCTTTTTAATTATTTCTAACTGTACTACTATTCGGAAGAATGATTTTCGGAATATATTTTCAGAAACGTGAAAGTAACATTATAGACTTTTGGACTATGTGCAATGTTCAAAACATACAGAGGTGAGTCTGCCTGGAGAAAAATAAAAAATAGGTTGCAGCCGACAAATTACTCTTCAAGGAACGACCACTCATAAATTGAGGGAAAGAAGACAGAGGACGGACACTGGAAAGTTTTCTTTTCTCAATCGTACTGTCAGGGACTGGAATGCTTTACCTGCAGACTTACTAAAGGCTTTACCAACAACCAAAAATGTATTTAAAAATAGGCTTAAGGACCTTACTAATAGACGGTAATTATACACAGTATTTAAAGGGTGTAAATGATATGTTGTTATTGAAGTGTTGTATCAGTGAAGAATTATGTTGTGTCAGTGAAGTGTTGTATCAGTGAAGAAGTATGTCGTGTCAGTGAAGTGTGTTGTGTAAGTGAAACGTGTTCCTGTCAGTGAAGCTTTATAGTTTATAGTGGCAGTGCATAGTATTTGAACAGTGAAATGTTTTTGAAGTGTTCATGAAATCAGGATAGAATCAGTGAAATGTGTTTAGTTCCAGTGCAGTGAGTGAGTTGACAGAGAAATGAGTGTAATTTGAAAGGTACTTGTGCAGATATGAACATATACTCGTGGGTTTTAGTTCGATCTTAGTTTTAAGATACAAATTAGAATATTTCAAATGTTATTTTAAGTGATCGTTTCATTTAATTTAGTATATTCCCTGTTATTATTATTATTAATTATTGTTAGTATTAATTATTAGTATTATTATTAATTGTATTTTTAATTAATAAGTTTATTATTGTCATTATTGAGTGTAATTAGTTACCACAGCCACCGGGTATATACCCACTGCAGTGTGAATAAATACATACTTACATACAAATTTTGATGTTGAGATGTTGGTAACAGCGGAGTTGTATGTTACATGAGTAAAGTAACAGTATTTTCATACTCGATTTGAATCTAGTTATAAAGGTGAGTGATGAAAAAATAATTCGTAATTTTTCACTCTAGAAGTAAAATTTTGGCTTGTGTTTAATGAAGGTTATATTGGATATACAAATGAGATATAAATATGAATGTTTTGTTACCTAATACTATGGTATTTGAGGTTATGTTTGGCAAGGTTTCGTCTTTCTTGTTTTAATTTTGAAATGATGGCGTCATTTTAAAATTAACTATGCGTAAAGGGAACAGTGAGACATGCCATTGAAGGGTAAACTGAGACGTCTCACTGTTCCCATGTACCAATGATTTGCAAAAACAAACTGTAATTATATTACATTTACCAGTAACTAACATTAAAAATGAACATACTAGTAACCAATTTAGGAACTGTAGCTTAAAATAATGGATACATTACATTTTAATGGTTTCATAACTAAAAAATTATTCACAAAATTTAAGAAAAGGTTAAAAAAATAGTAAAGAATTACATTAAATTCTTATAATTATAAGCTTTTTTGTCACCAAAAATTCATTTCATTTTTTCGCAAAAGTTTGAAATGCCATGGAAAATTCACTTTTCCAAATGTTCCAGATGTTTCAATGGTTTCGAAGCCAGACATCAAAATGATTCTAAATAAGGCTGCAGAATATGGCAAGATAAAGAGATAGCAAGTTTTTGTTTTCTTTTGAAATAAATGTAAATCATTTCAATGTCCGTTAATAGACACTGTGGTGTCTCACTGTACCCTCCTGAATGGGAACAGTGAGACATTTGCATTTTTTTGACAAATTCGTATTGTATATTATGTCCTTTATCTATTAACATTTTTGTTTATTATTATACTCCATGTTTTAATGTCTATTTCTATTGCACTTGATTTTAAAAATAGTTGAATTAACACTTGCATACATATTTCTTAATATTTTGTGTCTCACTGTACCCACTACTCCCCTATCACTAAAAATTTTTCAATGAAAAATTCCAGACCTAACTGGGACTCGAACCCGGAACGCCTGCAGATCTGACCACTCAGCCACAGCATCGAACAGCACGAAGTTTGATATGACGCGCACAAACAAAAACAGTAACAGAGCTGATAAGGAAACTGGGAACTGTACTCTTCGTAGAATTAAGAGGAACAAGGAAGAACCTCGGAAAAACCCCTCGCAACACAGTCTTTGTCCGCCATAAATACAACTGTGCTACCCCGGGATTTGAACCGAATCCGATTCACCATGTTATTACCCGACATTCGTCTCCTAGTTGAGAAAAACTCTCGGAAAAAAAAACTGCTTATCGGTGCATCGATCTACACCAGCAAATAATAACGCTTGTCATCCTGAGACATTGTTTCTGAGAAGAATAAAAACGCTGGTTCATCACAATGCGTCACCAGATTATGAATTCGTGGTATAAATTATTGTCGTGTTTCCAATATGAGCACGTACGAACTTGAGGAAAAATCAGTTGTATCTGTGAAGGCTCGCTGAGAAGTGCTACTCCAAGACTGGACAGACGTCAAGGTAAACGACTGACTACTGTCAGTTCACAATTAATTTATAGTATTTGTGCTTTATTCTAAGAATAATAATAATGATAATAATATTAATAATATAGATAATAATAACCTTTTCAAATATAAATATTATTGTTACTGTTATTATTATTATTATTATTATTATTATTATTATTATTATTATTATTATTCATTATTCATATTTACTGTATTATCATTTATCATCATATGGCTTTCAGATAGAGGGTTCCCTCACGTTTTTGCATACGGTCCACCACTGCACTTGATTACACTCAATCACATATCCTAAATACATTTCTCCTATCCTCTATATCTTCCCATATCTTCCATTACATAACGTTAAATCCTATTTTAGTCTATTTTCTTCCTTAATCCTTTCTGAGACACTGCTCCGTCGATTTAGTAGAATGAGTTTGAATTTAAAGAAAGCTGGAAACAGTACAACGTGGTCTGTTGTGACGAGAATCCAAGCCCCCCGCATACCGGTAAGGCATCATGTCACAAACACTTTCAAGTATTAAGGATATTGCTGGAAAGAGTAAGGAAATATTCATTTATTTTAAGTTTTTCTTTATTTATTGATTTATTTTGTATTTAGTCCTTCATTCAATTTATTTTTCGTCAATTCGTTCGTTCATTCATTCATTCATTCATTCATTCATTCATTCATTCATTCATTCATTCAGTTATTCATTCATTCTTTCCTTCCTTCATAACTTCACTCAGTCACTCATTCACTCACTCACTCCTTTATTTCTTTATTTATTTATTATTTTATTTATTCCTTCATTCATTTATTAGTTTTTTCGTCAATTCGTTCGTTCTTTCATTCATTCATTTATTCATTTCATTCATTCACTCACTCACTTTCCTTTTATTTGTCAATTCGTTCTTTCATTCATTCATTCATTTATTCCTTCTTTCCTTTCTTCATAACTTCACCTAGTCACTCATTCACTCACGCCTTCTTTTCTTTCTTTCTTTATTTATTTATTGATTTATTATTTTATTTATTCCTTCATTCATTTATTTGTTTTTTCGTCAATTCGTTCTTTCATTCATTCATTCATTCATTTATTCCTTATTTCCTTTCTTCATAACTTCACCCAGTCACTCATTCACTCACTCCTTCTTTTCTTTCTTTCTTTCTTTCTTTATTTATTGATTTATTATTTTATTTATTCCTTCATTCATTTATTTGTTTTTTTCGTCAATTCGTTCTTTCATTCATTCATTCATTCATTTATTCCTTCTTTCCTTTCTTCATAACTTCACCCAGTCACTCATTCACTCACTCCTTCTTTTCTTTCTTTTCTTCTTTCTTTATTTATTTTCATTGATTTATTATTTTATTTATTCCTTCATTCATTTATTTGTTTTTTCATCAATTCATTCTTTCATTCATTCATTCATTCATTTATTCCTTCTTTCCTTTCTTCATAACTTCACCCAGTCACTCATTCACTCACTCCTTCTTTTCTTTCTTTCTTTCTTTATTTATTGATTTATTATTTTATTTATTCCTTCATTCATTTATTTGTTTTTTCGTCAATTCGTTCGTTCTTTCATTCATTCATTTATTTCTTCTTTCCTTTCTTCATAACTTCACCCAGTCACTCATTCACTCACTCACTCCTTTTTTATTTATTTATTTATTTATTTCTTCCTTCATTCATTTATTTGTTTTTTCGTCAATTCGTTCGTTCATTCTTTCATTCATTCATTTATTCATTCATTCATTTATTCCTTCTTTCCTTTTCTTTCATAACTTCACCCAGTCACTCATTCACTCACTCACTCACTCACTCCTTCTTTTCTTTATTTATTTATTCCTTCATTCATGTATTCGTGTTTTCGTCCATTCGTTCGTTCATTTATTCATTCATTCATTCATTCACTCTTTCATTCCTTCTTTCCTTCCTTCATAATTAACTCAATAACTCACTCACTCACTCCTTCCTTTCTTTATTACGTATTTACTTATTTATTAATATATATATTTATTAATCCATTCATTTATTCACAAATTCATTTATTCATTTATTATTGTATTTTCTTGATATGTGTATACAGAGTGAACCTTAAGTGATGTTATTAATTTCAAGGGGTTATTCTTTGAGATATTTCAAACAAAAGAGTTTAATACAATTTTGCTCTTTTTTACTTCCATTTCCAGAAAAGAATTGTATATGAATTATTTCGTAGCGTATTTTATGAAAGCTATTGAACTAACTGCCAATATTATCACTCAGTTTAAGAGAGTATTGTATTATGATAATGAAAGACAAAAACAATTTTAGTTTTGTCCTTTAAATGAGCAGAAGTTTGATCCGAGCACATGCAGGCTAATTTTCGTTCTGCAAAGGAACTTTAAAACGTAGTGCAGTGTGACAACGATGTAAAGGTTGTTACTGCCTGCAGAGATGCAGATACGCGTGTCGTTGGCCATGCACCTGAACAGCTGGCGTGTTCGAGACGACGGGTGAGAAAACGAGAATTGTAAACATAACACACGCGATTGATTTTAAAGACGTCTCGGGAAGTTTGATTTCTTGTATGAGTTTACGGTAACCACTTCAAAATGAAAGTGGGAGGAAATTGTTTCTAATTGCCTGAAGAAAATGCTTGCAGTACGACAAATGGAGTTTTTTTTAATTAAGTTGATTTGTGTAATGTAAAAATAAGTTTTTCGTATTCCCTGTGTTGGCTGAATATTTAATTAAAATTAAATCGAAAGAGTTTAAAAATATTACTTTTAATTTTGTTCCTTTAACGTAAAATAGCACATCGTATTTTTATTTTTGCCAGTAGAGTTTTAAATGTTTTATGCTCGACCATGCCGAAATGTAGTAATTATACACCTGGTAGCAGACCTTTAATGCATGTCATTAAAGTACACCTACTCATTAAAGTTCAGGTCTTTCAGCCAATGACTACTCAGGTTACAACTGTTCAGCCAGTGACGGGTCAGCTTTCTACCGTTATAAAACCGCAAGTATCGATTATTCTCGGATATGCAATCGGAAGACAACGAGGGAAACGTCACGGAGGCTGGAAATCCAATACTGTCGCAGAAGGTTATGTTCTGTAACTATAATAATTAGCGTTAATTGCAAATAATATTCAAATAAATTCAATTTGTCATCCCGTTTTTCAATGTCTAATTTAATTTCAATGTTATCTCTGTAGGTTCTTATGGCCTAGCAAGGTCAATGTGAACATGTGTTCCTCGGAAAAAATCAATACTTTCGCGTCTGCGCACATCTCACAACATATGGGACATTGATCTAGGTCAGATACAAAGAAAATTAATAATATCAAGTTAGAAATATGGTCGAGCATAAAAAGTCGTATGAAATTCGCCTATAATAGTAATTAAGAAGCTCGTATGAAAATTATGAAACTCGCTTCCGCTCGTTTCATAAATATCCATACTCGCTTCTTAATTACCTTCATTATAGGCTCGTTGCATAATGTACTATTAAAATCTTGTTTCCATAACGTAAACTAAGCATCGTTATTGTTTTAGTTCTTCAGATTATTCAATTTGGCGTTTAGTTGAAAAATCAGATACATCACTAAAACATAATTTTTCAGTATGCAGGAAAAACGTTTGCAAAGAACCAAGCATTTGCAACCAATACTATCTTTCATCATGCAAATCAATGTGATGTATCTGGCTTTGGAGCATAATAGTGCTATAGTAGTTGTAGAATCACATGAAGATAATGAAATATAACATTAACTCATTTTCGAAAAAAAAAAAAAAAAAGTTACGTATCTGATTTTGCAACTACACGCCTCAAATGGGCGTGTAGAAATGTTTCTTAATATTTTTACGAGTAATTTATTTTGAAATAAGCGTATCTCATTGGTTTCCTTCTCTGAATATTTAACTAAAATTAGGTTGTAGAATTTATTTTAAATTTTTCAAGATTTTGTTTAACATGAAGTGAGCAATGTTTATTCTCCGTTCTCTCACACAGTTTAATACAAAAATTAAACGGTAGCCTTTTTTCTTACGAGTTTAAAAACAATGTACATTACAATGACTTTCAACTTCCCTGTTCGTAACAAACCAGATGAAGGGGTTGCTCAGAACAATAAATCTCTATGTACACGACCTCGTAATTAATGTATTTTAAAACATATATTTTTCTGGAAAGCTATTGAAAATACAGCAAAATAGTATGTGACATTTTTGTTGCTATTTACTGGAAGAATCATCCAATAGAATTAATGACATTACTTACGGTTCACCCTATGTGTATATATATATATATATACATATATATCACTTCAGATTCTCTAAATATTTTCATTAATTTCTTTATCATGCCTACTTTTTAACCTTTATGAGATAATAAAGTCATAGTAAGACGTTTAACAACTGAAAATATTCTAAATTGTTATGTCACACAATTCTCTCCTACAATTGAGACGTAAGTACCGGTAACTTTTCATTACAAACATTAGTTACCCTGTACTATGAAAATATTTACAGACACGAATGGTTTGCTATTAGCACATTACATCTTTAACCCGATTCACTTATTTCTGACCAAATAATATTAGTCAGAATGAATTGAGATTCCCGAAACTACATAATTCAAATTAGTCTACAGTGAGTACTTGAGAAACTCTTTAAAACTTAGAGTATAAATATATAGTGCCGATGTATGAGATATGATTAGGCCTATATATATAGTTCAGAGGAAAACGGTCCCAAAACACAAATCAAAAGCACCTTTTCCACCACATCCAGTTCATTCATTGATTTATATAAGTTGAGAATTTTATGATATGCAAGTGGTTTTTAAGTTTTATAGGTTGGTCTAAGAGACAATTTTTATTTTTCAGAATGCTGGAGGCATTGCAGTCATACTATGTGCAGTTGGGAACTATCTCAGCTGTCATTCTAGCAGCCATCTATGTCTACTTCAAAATATGTCATTCATACTGGGAGAAGCTTGGTGTTCCCACGCTGCCATCTACAGTTCCATTTGGGACCTTCCGAGACTTGATATTTTCCAACAAAAGTTCTTTAGCTTTTATTACGGAACTATACAATGCATTCGAAGGACACAAAGTTGGAGGGATATACAGATTCGATAAGCCCTCACTCATTGTCCGTGACCCGGAAGTTATTAAAGAGGTCTTTGTGAAGAAATTTGATCACTTCTACAGCCGCGGAATCAAAGTAAACGAGAAGGATGACCCCTTGCAAGGACATTTATTTGCCCTCTCTGGTTCAAAGTGGAGGAACTTGAGAGTAAAACTGAGCCCAACGTTCACATCTGGGAAGATGAAAATGATGTTTGGAACACTGGTAGACTGCGGGAAGGAACTTCAGACATGTTTGGAGACATCGGCGAAAAATGAAGAAGTGATAGAGATCAAAGACGTTCTCGCAAGATACAGTACTGACATTATAGCCTCCTGTGCCTTTGGAATTCAGTGCAACTCCTTAAGTAATCCGGATGCCGAGTTCCGTAATTGGGGTAGAAGGATTTTCAAGCCCACAAATAAAGCCAAAATTTTCAGATTACTCACAATTGTATTTCCATCTATTATTAGGTTTCTGAAATTATCTATCGTTCCAAAAGATGTGGGAAAATACTTTATAAATATGGTAAAGGATACTGTGGAGTACCGTGAAAAGAACGACGTGAAACGAAACGACTTCATGCAACTCCTGATACAACTGAAGAACAAGACTCTGGGAGTGGCCGAGGAGGAAGACATCAAGTACAACTTGGAGGACGACGATTTGAAGAGCAACACTCCATTTGGTAAGCTTCACGAAATTTACAGTAGTGAGATAATTTTAGGAATACGCCTATCTCAGTTAACACTTGGATAGTGAATGTTTTTATATCTGGAGCCATGAAGATCCACGAGAGGTATAATATAAAAGAGAGGTTCAAGGAGCGTTTGGGGTACATTAATCCTTCAACACTACTAAGGCCCAATTGTATAAAATTCCCTGACTAAAGATCAACTTTGATCGAAGATCGAAAAGTAAACCAAGTTCAGACACTTCTTGTTTGTATAAAACTTTTCTGCGATCAAATTACCTTGGTTCAAATGCAATCTAAGTTCACGTAAAAGGATTTGGCAACATCGCATAAACAGGTGAAATACGTGATGCGCGGACCATGTTATACAGGTTTGTTCAGTGTTGCCAACCTAGCGATTTTAACTATTTTCAACAACAATTTCTTTTAACTTTTATATTTTAAATAATTTAGTGACCTTTTAACCCCATAGTGACTAAATTTAATCTTTCTTTGTTGATAATGAAAATCTACTTTACAACTACTTTTTTTCCGTAATACACTCTGTTGGAGACACTGGTTTTTTGTGCAATGTAAAAATGGCGGACAATAAGAAGAAGGTTGACTGTTCTCCGAGTTGTTATCATGTTATGGTGTTTGATACTGCTAAACATAATAAAGCTTTATAAAACGACAATTTTCTTTTAGAATACAGTTAATTGAACATTTATGAATGTACTCTATCATATCCATTAATAATTAATGGTTGTTATAAAATAATATAATTATAGGTTATGTTATTTGATCACTGTGAACACATAGAGCCTTATAAAATATAAGAATGTTTGTTTAAGGCAAGAAATTGAAAGAAATATATATAAATGTACCTAACATATCTATTAATTAATAATAATGGATATTTTATTTGCACAATCTGTCTTCCTATTTTCAAATCCTGAACTTGATCATCTAACTTAATCGGAGAAATTTCTTCAGTCAAAGTTGACTTTAGTTTGAGACAAATTAATCTCAGATTAGACTTTATAAAAACAAAATTCCAAGTTCAGCTGAAACAAGGATCAATTTAACCTCTGATCTAAGATTAAATTCATTCAATTCCTCGAAGTCAGTCCATTCTAACCATTGAGTTCGAGTTTAGAACATAACGAATGAATGTCTTTTTACTCGTACTTATATGCCGGTAAGTATACAATAACATATAAAAAAACAACTTTTTCTTTTAAACAATTTCATGGAATTAACGATAAAAAAATTTAATTCAAAACGTATTTCCGTTTTTTTCAAATAACGTCTCAAGTGAAAAAAATACTTTTATTTTTTTCGACATATTGTACTTGCAGTAATCTAATCCGAGTAATATGCTTCCGGCAATTTGCGTGAAGAAACACTGATTAATCAATCACTGTGGCGCATCAAGCATCTGAAGGTTTTTGTTCAAATTTCTCTCCAAACTTAGCTATATTCCGCCATGGTCACATTTCTTCCTATTCATCCCAGATCCCTTTGCATTTCGTCATCTTATTTAAAAAATATATTGTGCTTATTAATTAATTAATTTTCATTCATTTTCATTTCGACCTGGTTGCCGAGTTGGTATTGGCCTTCTTGCCCAAGGTTGCATTCGATCCATTGATGGCATTTAAGTCTGCTTAAATGCGACAGGCTCATTCAGTAGATTTACTGGCATGTAAAAGAACTCCTGCGGGAGAAAATTCCGGCACATCCG